>JAUPFV010000348.1:57500-60000 GCA_036936605.1 Limnanthes douglasii subsp. nivea | reverse complement strand
ACATCCGAAGCAAAAGTTACGGACTTGCAAAGGTGATGGTAAAAAAATCGTAAGCTATAACCCACCGGTTTAGCTAAAAAAGTCCTCTTTTTCCACATTGGGTAAAAAAATACCGAAACTTTACCATCGCATGGATATCGGAAAATATTGTGGAATAAAAAAAAATCACATGATTCGGACATCCGAAGCCAAAGGTATGGACTTGCAAAGGTTTGGAGCTACGGTTTTAAGAAAAACCGAAATACAAGTTGCCCGGATTTATAGGAACGAACAAACCAAAGAGTAAAAAATTACCGAAACTTCACCATCGCTTAGATACCAAAAAATAATGCGGAATTAAAAAATAATTCGGAAAATTCCGACATCCTAAGCCAAAGTTACGGACTTGCAAGTGTGATGGTAAAAAAATCGTGAGTTATAAAATAAAGTCATATTTTTCGGCGTTGATAAAAAATACCGAAACTTTACCATAGCGTTGTTTCTACCACGCGGTAAACTCTACGAAGCACCACGAATTTACTCCGAAAGGAGGGACAAAAAATAATTAAAGAAAAAAAAGCGACCAGCGAGGTTCGAACCCACGCCGTTGGGATATAAAAAGTCACTACTTCACTAACCGCTACACCAAACCTACTTTGACGATATAGCTCGTATCCACTAGTATACAAACATACGGTAAGACTTCCATAAATTGGGGCTTTCCGAAATTGATTCGATATTCGGATAGTGTCGGCCATAAAATATGAAGCTATGCGGTGAAATCGGAATTCAAATCGAAAAATCGAGCCAATATTAGGGTTTCTATTTCCTAAAATCCCTAAATGATTCTAAAAATCTAAAATTAACATGCAAAACGGCGTTTTTTTGGGTCCACACTTCGGTTAATCACCGTAGGTAATTAACCAGCGCGTAGATCTCGAAAAACTGCATGGAATCCATATATAGAAATCCGCATTCGGACAACCGAGATATGGGAACCGAGCCATTGTTGGCCGGTTTTTTGCTGTCCAGCAATGTGGCGCCACTGGCCGGCCAATGTGGCACCAGTGGCCGGCCAGTGTGGCACCACTGTGGCCAGCAATGTGGCGCCAGTGGCCGGCCATTGTGGCCAGCATTTGAGGCGCCAGTGGCCAGTGCTGTGGCACCAGTGGCCGGCCAATGTGGTACCAGTGGCCAGCAATGTGGCGCCAGTGGCCAGCATTGTGGCGCCAGAGCCAGCATTTGAGGCGCCAGTGGCCAGTGCTGTGGCACCAGTGGCCGGCCATTGTGGTACCAGTGGCCAGCAATGTGGCGCCAGTGGCCAGCATTGTGGCGCCAGAGCCAGCATTTGAGGCGCCAGTGGCCGGCCAATGTGGTGCAAGTGGCCCGCATTGTGGCGCCAGTGGCAGGCCACCACTGGGCTGTGTCGTGCCAGCAGCGCCCCAAATGGGGCCAAAGAACATAGAAAATGTGATATCTTTTTTTCTACTCGTGCAAAACTCAAAATACTTTCCATCATACAATCCTTATAACATGTAGGATTTTTAAGAGTCGAGTTTGTAATTTTTAAACCAAAATTAAATTTGTTATGATTTTTCTAACGTTTTTCGTTAAATAAATATATATAAAATACTTATGGTTTGAATTTTTAGTTCAAACTTTGTGAACACTTGTTTTTATCCATTGTTAACATAACTGCAAAGTTTCATAATCAAATTCCTTCGGATTCCCCACTTTTGAAGGTAGGGTGATGGTTCAAACATAAAAGCACTACCTAGTGTTTTAGCTAAAACAGCCTATTAAGCTACTTAGGGGGGGTGAGCCAACTGGTGAAAGTTGGAGTTGCCCCAAAGGTGCTTGTTTTAGCCGGCAAGCACCGAATGTCGCACATACTAGTGCGGCATTGGTAGCCTTTGTAGCCTTTTAAGCACAAATTGTCCGAGGTGGGAAGTAAAAGACCAAAATACCCCTCTTACGGCTAAAGGACAATTTGTGCTTAACGAGTGAGGAAGCGGGCGGATTCCTCCCGATGCGAAGGTGGGGATTAGTAGGAACTCGTTTTTGTGGTGGATGTATTCCGGTTTTGACCTTCCATAGGAAAAGACCAAAATACCCCTACGACAAAAAGTAAGAGGTAGTCTACGGTTTTGTGTTGCTGCATTCCACAGACCCTCTTATGATTCCTAGTAGTCCAATTTGGCCCTACTTTTCACCGAAGAGGGTAGGGCAGTCGGTCACACAGAGGGGTTGGAGCTACTGGTTATTACAATTCCAAAGCAATTGAATCAGCAGCAATGGTAGGATTTGCCTCTAGACGATGGTTGTTTGTGGGCGTTGGAAGGGGTATGTAGCATAAATTTTTGGGACGGATCGGAGATGCTGTTGCTATAAGTCTTTAAACATCGAATGACGGGACGCGGAGACGTGATTCTGGAGGTGTTTAGAGCCGGTCCTTCGGAGATCCACGGCATGATTTTTGCTACTGCCAACTGATATTCCCACAAACATACTTGATAACAGG
>JAUPFV010000348.1:5000-7500 GCA_036936605.1 Limnanthes douglasii subsp. nivea | reverse complement strand
ACTTGCAAAGGTGATGGTAAAAAAATCGTAAGCTATAACCCACCGGTTTAGCTAAAAAAGTCCTCTTTTTCCACATTGGGTAAAAAAATACCGAAACTTTACCATCGCATGGATATCGGAAAATATTGTGGAATAAAAAAAAATCACATGATTCGGACATCCGAAGCCAAAGGTATGGACTTGCAAAGGTTTGGAGCTACGGTTTTAAGAAAAACCGAAATACAAGTTGCCCGGATTTATAGGAACGAACAAACCAAAGAGTAAAAAATTACCGAAACTTCACCATCGCTTAGATACCAAAAAATAATGCGGAATTAAAAAATAATTCGGAAAATTCCGACATCCTAAGCCAAAGTTACGGACTTGCAAGTGTGATGGTAAAAAAATCGTGAGTTATAAAATAAAGTCATATTTTTCGGCGTTGATAAAAAATACCGAAACTTTACCATAGCGTTGTTTCTACCACGCGGTAAACTCTACGAAGCACCACGAATTTACTCCGAAAGGAGGGACAAAAAATAATTAAAGAAAAAAAAGCGACCAGCGAGGTTCGAACCCACGCCGTTGGGATATAAAAAGTCACTACTTCACTAACCGCTACACCAAACCTACTTTGACGATATAGCTCGTATCCACTAGTATACAAACATACGGTAAGACTTCCATAAATTGGGGCTTTCCGAAATTGATTCGATATTCGGATAGTGTCGGCCATAAAATATGAAGCTATGCGGTGAAATCGGAATTCAAATCGAAAAATCGAGCCAATATTAGGGTTTCTATTTCCTAAAATCCCTAAATGATTCTAAAAATCTAAAATTAACATGCAAAACGGCGTTTTTTTGGGTCCACACTTCGGTTAATCACCGTAGGTAATTAACCAGCGCGTAGATCTCGAAAAACTGCATGGAATCCATATATAGAAATCCGCATTCGGACAACCGAGATATGGGAACCGAGCCATTGTTGGCCGGTTTTTTGCTGTCCAGCAATGTGGCGCCACTGGCCGGCCAATGTGGCACCAGTGGCCGGCCAGTGTGGCACCACTGTGGCCAGCAATGTGGCGCCAGTGGCCGGCCATTGTGGCCAGCATTTGAGGCGCCAGTGGCCAGTGCTGTGGCACCAGTGGCCGGCCAATGTGGTACCAGTGGCCAGCAATGTGGCGCCAGTGGCCAGCATTGTGGCGCCAGAGCCAGCATTTGAGGCGCCAGTGGCCAGTGCTGTGGCACCAGTGGCCGGCCATTGTGGTACCAGTGGCCAGCAATGTGGCGCCAGTGGCCAGCATTGTGGCGCCAGAGCCAGCATTTGAGGCGCCAGTGGCCGGCCAATGTGGTGCAAGTGGCCCGCATTGTGGCGCCAGTGGCAGGCCACCACTGGGCTGTGTCGTGCCAGCAGCGCCCCAAATGGGGGCCAAAGAACATAGAAAATGTGATATCTTTTTTTCTACTCGTGCAAAACTCAAAATACTTTCCATCATACAATCCTTATAACATGTAGGATTTTTAAGAGTCGAGTTTGTAATTTTTAAACCAAATTAAATTTGTTATGATTTTTCTAACGTTTTTCGTTAAATAAATATATATAAAATACTTATGGTTTGAATTTTTAGTTCAAACTTTGTGAACACTTGTTTTTATCCATTGTTAACATAACTGCAAAGTTTCATAATCAAATTCCTTCGGATTCCCCACTTTTGAAGGTAGGGTGATGGTTCAAACATAAAAGCACTACCTAGTGTTTTAGCTAAAACAGCCTATTAAGCTACTTAGGGGGGGTGAGCCAACTGGTGAAAGTTGGAGTTGCCCCCAAAGGTGCTTGTTTTAGCCGGCAAGCACCGAATGTCGCACATACTAGTGCGGCATTGGTAGCCTTTGTAGCCTTTTAAGCACAAATTGTCCGAGGTGGGAAGTAAAAGACCAAAATACCCCTCTTACGGCTAAAGGACAATTTGTGCTTAACGAGTGAGGAAGCGGGCGGATTCCTCCCGATGCGAAGGTGGGGATTAGTAGGAACTCGTTTTTGTGGTGGATGTATTCCGGTTTTGACCTTCCATAGGAAAAGACCAAAATACCCCTACGACAAAAAGTAAGAGGTAGTCTACGGTTTTGTGTTGCTGCATTCCACAGACCCTCTTATGATTCCTAGTAGTCCAATTTGGCCTACTTTTCACCGAAGAGGGTAGGGCAGTCGGTCACACAGAGGGGTTGGAGCTACTGGTTATTACAATTCCAAAGCAATTGAATCAGCAGCAATGGTAGGATTTGCCTCTAGACGATGGTTGTTTGTGGGCGTTGGAAGGGGTATGTAGCATAAATTTTTGGGACGGATCGGAGATGCTGTTGCTATAAGTCTTTAAACATCGAATGACGGGACGCGGAGACGTGATTCTGGAGGTGTTTAGAGCCGGTCCTTCGGAGATCCACGGCATGATTTTTGCTACTGCCAACTGATATTCCCACAAACATACTTGATAACAGGTGTATCCTACTGTTGTGAAAGA
>JAUPFV010000347.1:57500-60000 GCA_036936605.1 Limnanthes douglasii subsp. nivea | reverse complement strand
AAAAATAATGCGTTGTGAAAAAAAGATCGGACAATTCCGACATCCGAAGCCAAAGTTACGGACTTGCAAAGGTGATGGTAAAAAAATCGTAAGCTATAACCCACCGGTTTAGCTAAAAAAGTCATATTTTTCCACATTGGGTAAATAATACCGAAACTTTACCATCGCATGGATATCGGAAAATATTGTGGAATAAAAAAAAATCACATGATTCGGACATCCGAAGCCAAAGGTATGGACTTGCAAAGGTTTGGAGCTACGGTTTTAAGAAAAAACGAAATACAAGTTGCCCGGATTTATAGGAACGAACAAACCAAAGGGTAAAAAATTACCGAAACTTCACCATCGCTTAGATACCGAAAAATAATGCGGAATGAAAAAATAATTCGGAAGATTCCGACATCCTTAGCCAAAGTTATGGACTTGAAAGTGTGATGGTAAAAAAATCGTGAGTTATAAAATAAAGTCATATTTTTCGGCGTTGGTTAAAAAATACCGAAACTTTACCATAGCGTTGTTTCTACCACGCGGTAAACTCTACCAAGCACCACGAATTTACTCCGAAAGGAGGGACGAAAAATAATTAAAGAAAAAAAAGCGACCAGCGAGGTTCGAACCCACGCCGTTGGGATATAAAAAGTCACTACTTCACTAACCGCTACACCAAACCTACATTGACGATATAGCTCGTATCCACTAGTATACAAACATACGGTAAGACTTCCATAAATTGGGGCTTTCCAAAATTGATTCGATATTCGGATAGTGTCGGCCATAAAATATGAAGCTATGCGGTGAAATCGGAATTCAAATCGAAAAATCGAGCCAATTTTAGGGTTTCTATTTCCTAAAATCCCTAAATAATTCTAAAAATCTAAAATTAACATGCAAAACGGCGTTTTTTTGGGTCCACACTTCGGTTAATCACCGTAGGTAATTAACCACCGCGTAGATCTCGAAAAACTGCATGGAATCCATATATAGAAATCCGCATTCGGACAACCGAGATATGGGAACCGAGCCATTGTTGGCCGGTTTTTTGCTGTCCAGCAATGTGGCGCCAATGGCCGGCCAATGTGGCACCAGTGGCCGGCCAGTGTGGCACCACTGTGGCCGGCAATGTGGCGCCAGTGGCCGGCCATTGTGGCCAGCATTTGAGGCGCCAGTGGCCAGTGCTGTGGCACCAGTGGCCAGCCAATGTGGTACCAGTGGCCAGCAATGTGGCGCCAGTGGCCAGCATTGTGGCGCCAGAGCCAGCATTTGAGGCTTGTTGCCAGTGCTGTGGCACCAGTGGCCGGCCATTGTGGTACCAGTGGGCAGCAATGTGGCGCCAGTGGCCAGCATTGTGGCGCCAGAGCCAGCATTTGAGGCTTGTGGCCAGTGCTGTGGCACCAGTGGCCGGCCATTGTGGTACCAGTGGGCAGCAATGTGGCGCCAGTGGCCAGCATTGTGGCGCCAGAGCCAGCATTTGAGGCGCCAGTGGCCGGTCAATGTGGTGCAAGTGGCCCGCATTGTGGCGCCAGTGGCAGGCCACTACTGGGCTGTGTCGTGCCAGCAGCGCCCCAAATGGGGCCAAAGAACATAGAAAATGTGATATCTTTTTTTCTACTCGTGCAAAACTCAAAATACTTTCCATCATACAATCCTTATAACATGTAGGATTTTTAAGAGTCGAGTTTGTAATTTTTAAACCAAAATTAAATTTGTTATGATTTTTCTAACGTTTTTCGTTAAATAAATATATATAAAATACTTATGGTTTGAATTTTTAGTTCAAACTTTGTGAACACTTGTTTTTATCCATTGTTAACATAACTGCAAAGTTTCATAATCAAATTCCTTCGGATTCCCCACTTTTGAAGGTAGGGTGATGGTTCAAACATAAAAGCACTACCTAGTGTTCTAGCTAAAACAGCCTATTAAGCTACTTAGGGGGGGTGAGCCAACTGGTGAAAGTTGGAGTTGCCCCAAAGGTGCTTGTTTTAGCCGGCAAGCACCGAATGTCGCACATACTAGTGCGGCATTGGTAGCCTTTGTAGCCTTTTAAGCACAAATTGTCCGAGGTGGGAAGTAAAAGACCAAAATACCCCTCTTACGGCTAAAGGACAATTTGTGCTTAACGAGTGAGGAAGCGGGCGGATTCCTCCCGATGCGAAGGTGGGGATTAGTAGGAACTCGTTTTTGTGGTGGATGTATTGCGGTTTTGGCCTTCCATAGGAAAAGACCAAAATACCCCTACGACAAAAAGTAAGAGGTAGTCTATGGTTTTGTGTTGCTGCATTCCACAGACCCTCTTATGATTCCTAGTAGTCCTATTTGGCCCTACTTTTCACCGAAGAGGGTAGGGCAGTCGGTCACACAGAGGGGTTGGAGCTATTGGTTATTACAATTCCAAAGCAATACAATTCCGAATTGAATCAGCAGCAATGGTAGGATTTGCCTCTAGACGATGGTTGTTTGCGGGCGTTGGAAGGGGTACGTAGCATAAATTTTTGGGACG
>JAUPFV010000347.1:25000-27500 GCA_036936605.1 Limnanthes douglasii subsp. nivea | reverse complement strand
TATAGCTCGTATCCACTAGTATACAAACATACGGTAAGACTTCCATAAATTGGGGCTTTCCAAAATTGATTCGATATTCGGATAGTGTCGGCCATAAAATATGAAGCTATGCGGTGAAATCGGAATTCAAATCGAAAAATCGAGCCAATTTTAGGGTTTCTATTTCCTAAAATCCCTAAATAATTCTAAAAATCTAAAATTAACATGCAAAACGGCGTTTTTTTGGGTCCACACTTCGGTTAATCACCGTAGGTAATTAACCACCGCGTAGATCTCGAAAAACTGCATGGAATCCATATATAGAAATCCGCATTCGGACAACCGAGATATGGGAACCGAGCCATTGTTGGCCGGTTTTTTGCTGTCCAGCAATGTGGCGCCAATGGCCGGCCAATGTGGCACCAGTGGCCGGCCAGTGTGGCACCACTGTGGCCGGCAATGTGGCGCCAGTGGCCGGCCATTGTGGCCAGCATTTGAGGCGCCAGTGGCCAGTGCTGTGGCACCAGTGGCCAGCCAATGTGGTACCAGTGGCCAGCAATGTGGCGCCAGTGGCCAGCATTGTGGCGCCAGAGCCAGCATTTGAGGCTTGTTGCCAGTGCTGTGGCACCAGTGGCCGGCCATTGTGGTACCAGTGGGCAGCAATGTGGCGCCAGTGGCCAGCATTGTGGCGCCAGAGCCAGCATTTGAGGCTTGTGGCCAGTGCTGTGGCACCAGTGGCCGGCCATTGTGGTACCAGTGGGCAGCAATGTGGCGCCAGTGGCCAGCATTGTGGCGCCAGAGCCAGCATTTGAGGCGCCAGTGGCCGGTCAATGTGGTGCAAGTGGCCCGCATTGTGGCGCCAGTGGCAGGCCACTACTGGGCTGTGTCGTGTCAGCAGCGCCCCAAATGGGGCCAAAGAACATAGAAAATGTGATATCTTTTTTTCTACTCGTGCAAAACTCAAAATACTTTCCATCATACAATCCTTATAACATGTAGGATTTTTAAGAGTCGAGTTTGTAATTTTTAAACCAAAATTAAATTTGTTATGATTTTTCTAACGTTTTTCGTTAAATAAATATATATAAAATACTTATGGTTTGAATTTTTAGTTCAAACTTTGTGAACACTTGTTTTTATCCATTGTTAACATAACTGCAAAGTTTCATAATCAAATTCCTTCGGATTCCCCACTTTTGAAGGTAGGGTGATGGTTCAAACATAAAAGCACTACCTAGTGTTCTAGCTAAAACAGCCTATTAAGCTACTTAGGGGGGGTGAGCCAACTGGTGAAAGTTGGAGTTGCCCCAAAGGTGCTTGTTTTAGCCGGCAAGCACCGAATGTCGCACATACTAGTGCGGCATTGGTAGCCTTTGTAGCCTTTTAAGCACAAATTGTCCGAGGTGGGAAGTAAAAGACCAAAATACCCCTCTTACGGCTAAAGGACAATTTGTGCTTAACGAGTGAGGAAGCGGGCGGATTCCTCCCGATGCGAAGGTGGGGATTAGTAGGAACTCGTTTTTGTGGTGGATGTATTGCGGTTTTGGCCTTCCATAGGAAAAGACCAAAATACCAAATCATGAAAACCAATGGCCACAACTTCTTCTTCCGACCCCTCCCCCGTTTTGCAGGAACGACAAGATGATGACTTTCAGCTTTGAATCCAAAAGATTTGCAGATAGTTTGCAAATCAACAACAGGATTCGTAGCGTGATAATCTACCCTTGCCTTTCCCTACCGAATAGAAGCCGATCATCCATACGAGGCGCAACTACGGCGTACTTCACAATCCCGCATCACGAATCATTCACAACAGTAGGATACACCTGTTATCAAGTATGTTTGTGGGAATTTCAGTTGGCAGTAGCAAAAATCATGCCGTAGATCTCCGAAGGACCGGCTCTAAACACCTCCAGAATCACGTCTCCGCGTCCCGTCATTCGATGTTTAGAGACTTATAGCGACAGCATCTCCGATCCGTCCCAAAAATTTATGCTACGTACCCCTTCCAACGCCCGCAAACAACCATCGTCTAGAGGCAAATCCTACCATTGCTGCTGATTCAATTGCTTTGGAATTGTATTGCTTTGGAATTGTAATAACCAATAGCTCCAACCCCTCTGTGTGACCGACTGCCCTACCCTCTTCGGTGAAAAGTAGGGCCAAATAGGACTACTAGGAATCATAAGAGGGTCTGTGGAATGCAGCAACACAAAACCATAGACTACCTCTTACTTTTTGTCGTAGGGGTATTTTGGTCTTTTCCTATGGAAGGCCAAAACCGCAATACATCCACCACAAAAACGAGTTCCTACTAATCCCCACCTTCGCATCGGGAGGAATCCGCCCGCTTCCTCACTCGTTAAGCACAAATTGTCCTTTAGCCGTAAGAGGGGTATTTTGGTCTTTTACTTCCCACCTCGGACAATTTGTGCTTAAAAGGCTACAAAGGCTACCAATGCCGCACTAGTATGTGCGACATTCGGTGCTTGCCGGCTAAAACAAGCACCTTTGGGGCAAC
>JAUPFV010000347.1:12500-15000 GCA_036936605.1 Limnanthes douglasii subsp. nivea | reverse complement strand
CCAGAATCACGTCTCCGCGTCCCGTCATTCGATGTTTAGAGACTTATAGCGACAGCATCTCCGATCCGTCCCAAAAATTTATGCTACGTACCCCTTCCAACGCCCGCAAACAACCATCGTCTAGAGGCAAATCCTACCATTGCTGCTGATTCAATTGCTTTGGAATTGTATTGCTTTGGAATTGTAATAACCAATAGCTCCAACCCCTCTGTGTGACCGACTGCCCTACCCTCTTCGGTGAAAAGTAGGGCCAAATAGGACTACTAGGAATCATAAGAGGGTCTGTGGAATGCAGCAACACAAAACCATAGACTACCTCTTACTTTTTGTCGTAGGGGTATTTTGGTCTTTTCCTATGGAAGGCCAAAACCGCAATACATCCACCACAAAAACGAGTTCCTACTAATCCCCACCTTCGCATCGGGAGGAATCCGCCCGCTTCCTCACTCGTTAAGCACAAATTGTCCTTTAGCCGTAAGAGGGGTATTTTGGTCTTTTACTTCCCACCTCGGACAATTTGTGCTTAAAAGGCTACAAAGGCTACCAATGCCGCACTAGTATGTGCGACATTCGGTGCTTGCCGGCTAAAACAAGCACCTTTGGGGCAACTCCAACTTTCACCAGTTGGCTCACCCCCCCTAAGTAGCTTAATAGGCTGTTTTAGCTAGAACACTAGGTAGTGCTTTTATGTTTGAACCATCACCCTACCTTCAAAAGTGGGGAATCCGAAGGAATTTGATTATGAAACTTTGCAGTTATGTTAACAATGGATAAAAACAAGTGTTCACAAAGTTTGAACTAAAAATTCAAACCATAAGTATTTTATATATATTTATTTAACGAAAAACGTTAGAAAAATCATAACAAATTTAATTTTGGTTTAAAAATTACAAACTCGACTCTTAAAAATCCTACATGTTATAAGGATTGTATGATGGAAAGTATTTTGAGTTTTGCACGAGTAGAAAAAAAGATATCACATTTTCTATGTTCTTTGGCCCCATTTGGGGCGCTGCTGGCACGACACAGCCCAGTAGTGGCCTGCCACTGGCGCCACAATGCGGGCCACTTGCACCACATTGACCGGCCACTGGCGCCTCAAATGCTGGCTCTGGCGCCACAATGCTGGCCACTGGCGCCACATTGCTGCCCACTGGTACCACAATGGCCGGCCACTGGTGCCACAGCACTGGCCACAAGCCTCAAATGCTGGCTCTGGCGCCACAATGCTGGCCACTGGCGCCACATTGCTGCCCACTGGTACCACAATGGCCGGCCACTGGTGCCACAGCACTGGCAACAAGCCTCAAATGCTGGCTCTGGCGCCACAATGCTGGCCACTGGCGCCACATTGCTGGCCACTGGTACCACATTGGCTGGCCACTGGTGCCACAGCACTGGCCACTGGCGCCTCAAATGCTGGCCACAATGGCCGGCCACTGGCGCCACATTGCCGGCCACAGTGGTGCCACACTGGCCGGCCACTGGTGCCACATTGGCCGGCCATTGGCGCCACATTGCTGGACAGCAAAAAACCGGCCAACAATGGCTCGGTTCCCATATCTCGGTTGTCCGAATGCGGATTTCTATATATGGATTCCATGCAGTTTTTCGAGATCTACGCGGTGGTTAATTACCTACGGTGATTAACCGAAGTGTGGACCCAAAAAAACGCCGTTTTGCATGTTAATTTTAGATTTTTAGAATTATTTAGGGATTTTAGGAAATAGAAACCCTAAAATTGGCTCGATTTTTCGATTTGAATTCCGATTTCACCGCATAGCTTCATATTTTATGGCCGACACTATCCGAATATCGAATCAATTTTGGAAAGCCCCAATTTATGGAAGTCTTACCGTATGTTTGTATACTAGTGGATACGAGCTATATCGTCAATGTAGGTTTGGTGTAGCGGTTAGTGAAGTAGTGACTTTTTATATCCCAACGGCGTGGGTTCGAACCTCGCTGGTCGCTTTTTTTTCTTTAATTATTTTTCGTCCCTCCTTTCGGAGTAAATTCGTGGTGCTTGGTAGAGTTTACCGCGTGGTAGAAACAACGCTATGGTAAAGTTTCGGTATTTTTTAACCAACGCCGAAAAATATGACTTTATTTTATAACTCACGATTTTTTTACCATCACACTTTCAAGTCCATAACTTTGGCTAAGGATGTCGGAATCTTCCGAATTATTTTTTCATTCCGCATTATTTTTCGGTATCTAAGCGATGGTGAAGTTTCGGTAATTTTTTACCCTTTGGTTTGTTCGTTCCTATAAATCCGGGCAACTTGTATTTCGTTTTTTCTTAAAACCGTAGCTCCAAACCTTTGCAAGTCCATACCTTTGGCTTCGGATGTCCGAATCATGTGATTTTTTTTTATTCCACAATATTTTCCGATATCCATGCGATGGTAAAGTTTCGGTATTATTTACCCAATGTGGAAAAATATGACTTTTTTAGCTAAACCGGTGGGTTATAGCTTACGATTTTTTTACCATCACC
>JAUPFV010000346.1:32500-35000 GCA_036936605.1 Limnanthes douglasii subsp. nivea | reverse complement strand
TCACAACAGTAGGATACACCTGTTATCAAGTATGTTTGTGGGAATTTCAGTTGGCAGTAGCAAAAATCATGCCGTAGATCTCCGAAGGACCGGCTCTAAACACCTCCAGAATCACGTCTCCGCGTCCCGTCATTCGATGTTTAGAGACTTATAGCGACAGCATCTCCGATCCGTCCCAAAAATTTATGCTACGTACCCCTTCCAACGCCCGCAAACAACCATCGTCTAAAGGCAAATCCCACCATTGCTGCTGATTAAAATGATTTGGAATCGTAATAACCAATAGCTCCAACCCCTCTGTATGACCGACTGCCCTACCCTCTTCGGTGAAAAGTAGGGCCAACTAGGACTACTAGGAATCATAAGAGGGTCTGTGGAATGCAGCAACGCAAAACCATAGACTACCTCTTACTTTTTGTCGTAGGGGTATTTTGGTCTTTTCCTATGGAAGGCCAAAACCGCAACACATCCACCACAAAAACGAGTTCCTACTAATCCCCACCTTCGCATCGGGAGGAATCCGCCCGCTTCCTCACTCGTTAAGCACAAATTGTCCTTTAGCCGTAAGAGGGGTATTTTGGTCTTTTACTTCCCACCTCGGACAATTTGTGCTTAAAAGGCTACAAAGGCTACCAATGCCGCACTAGTATGTGCGACATTCGGTGCTTGCCGGCTAAAACAAGCACCTTTGGGGCAACTCCAACTTTCACCAGTTGGCTCACCCCCCCTAAGTAGCTTAATAGGCTGTTTTAGCTAAAACACTAGGTAGTGCTTTTATGTTTGAACCATCACCCTACCTTCAAAAGTGGGGAATCCGAAGGAATTTGGTTATGAAACTTTGCAGTTATGTTAACAATGGATAAAAACAAGTGTTCACAAAGTTTGAACTAAAAATTCATACCATAAGTATTTTATATATATTTTTTTAACGAAAAACGTTAGAAAAATCATAACAAATTTACTTTTGGTTTAGAAATTACAAACTCGACTCTTAAAAATCCTACATGTTATAAGGATTGTATGATGGAAAGTATTTTGAGTTTTGCACGAGTAGAAAAAAAGATATCACATTTTTTATGTGCTTTGGCCCAATTTGGGGCGCTGCTGGCACCACACAGCCCAGTGTGGCCTGCCACTGGCGCCACAATGCGGGCCACTTGCACCACATTGGCCGGCCACTGGCGCCT
Source organism: Limnanthes douglasii subsp. nivea (assembly GCA_036936605.1). Taxonomy (NCBI): domain Eukaryota; kingdom Viridiplantae; phylum Streptophyta; class Magnoliopsida; order Brassicales; family Limnanthaceae; genus Limnanthes; species Limnanthes douglasii. The sequence goes on along the minus strand of JAUPFV010000346.1, from coordinate 33,813 downwards.
CAAATGCTGGCTCTGGCGCCACAATGCTGGCCACTGGCGCCACATTGCTGGCCACTGGTGCCACAGCACTGGCCACTGGCGCCTCAAATGCTGGCTCTGGCGCCACAATGCTGGCCACTGGCGCCACATTGCTGGCCACTGGCGCCACATTGCTGGCCGAAGTGGCCGGCCACTGGCGCCACATTGCTGGCCACAGTGGTGCCACACTGGCCGGCCACTGGTGCCACATTGGCCGGTCACTGGTGCAACAATACCGGCCAATGGCGCCACAATGCTGGCCAATGGCGCCACATTGGCCGGCCACTTGCGCCACATTGCTGGCCAGCAAAAAACCGGCCAACAATGGCTCGGTTCCAATATCTTGTATGGATTTATCGGTTGTCCGAATGCGGATTTCTATATATGGATTCCATGCAGTTTTTCGAGATCTACGCGCTGGTTAATTACCTACGGTGATTAACCGAAGTGTGGAGCCAAAAAAACGCCGTTTTGCATGTTAATTTTAGATTTTTAGAATTATTTAGGGATTTTAGGAAATAGAAACCCTAATATTGGCTCGATTTTTCGATTTGAATTCCGATTTCACCGCATAGCTTTATATTTTATGGCCGACACTATCCGGATATCGAATCAATTTCGGAAAGCCCCAATTTATGGAAGTCTTACCGTATGTTTGTATATTAGTGGATACGAGCTATATCGTTAATGTAGGTTTGGTGTAGCGGTTAGTGAAGTAGTGACTTTTTATATCCCAATGGAGTGGGTTCGAACCTCGCTGGACGTTTTTTTTTCTTTAATTATTTTTTGTCCCTCCTTTCGAAGTAAATTCGTGGTGCTTGGTAGAGTTTACCGCGTGGTAGAAACAACGCTATGGTAAAGTTTGGGTATTTTTTTACCAACGCCGAAAAATAGGCCTTTATTTTATAACTCACAAATTTTTTACCATCACACTTGCAAGTCCGTAACTTTGGCTTAGGATGTCGGAATTGTGCGAATTATTTTTTCATTCCGCATTATTTTTCGGTATCTAAGCGATGGTGAAGTTTCGGTAATTTTTTACCTTTTGGTTTGTTCCTATAAATCCGGGTTATTTCGGTTGTTCTTATAACCGTAGCTCCAAACCTTTGCAAGTCCGTAACTTTAGCTTATGATGTCCGAATCATGTGATTTCTTTTTCATTCCACAATATTTTCCGATATCTATGCGATGGTAAGTTTTGGTAAATTTTACCCAACGTGGAAAAATAGGATTGTTTTAGCTAAACCGGTGGGTTATAGCTAAGGGTTTTTTTACCATCACCTTTGCAAGTCCGT
>JAUPFV010000346.1:0-2500 GCA_036936605.1 Limnanthes douglasii subsp. nivea | reverse complement strand
CACGAGTAGAAAAAAAGATATCACATTTTTTATGTGCTTTGGCCCAATTTGGGGCGCTGCTGGCACCACACAGCCCAGTGTGGCCTGCCACTGGCGCCACAATGCGGGCCACTTGCACCACATTGGCCGGCCACTGGCGCCTCAAATGCTGGCTCTGGCGCCACAATGCTGGCCACTGGCGCCACATTGCTGGCCACTGGTGCCACAGCACTGGCCACTGGCGCCTCAAATGCTGGCTCTGGCGCCACAATGCTGGCCACTGGCGCCACATTGCTGGCCACTGGCGCCACATTGCTGGCCGAAGTGGCCGGCCACTGGCGCCACATTGCTGGCCACAGTGGTGCCACACTGGCCGGCCACTGGTGCCACATTGGCCGGTCACTGGTGCAACAATACCGGCCAATGGCGCCACAATGCTGGCCAATGGCGCCACATTGGCCGGCCACTTGCGCCACATTGCTGGCCAGCAAAAAACCGGCCAACAATGGCTCGGTTCCAATATCTTGTATGGATTTATCGGTTGTCCGAATGCGGATTTCTATATATGGATTCCATGCAGTTTTTCGAGATCTACGCGCTGGTTAATTACCTACGGTGATTAACCGAAGTGTGGAGCCAAAAAAACGCCGTTTTGCATGTTAATTTTAGATTTTTAGAATTATTTAGGGATTTTAGGAAATAGAAACCCTAATATTGGCTCGATTTTTCGATTTGAATTCCGATTTCACCGCATAGCTTTATATTTTATGGCCGACACTATCCGGATATCGAATCAATTTCGGAAAGCCCCAATTTATGGAAGTCTTACCGTATGTTTGTATATTAGTGGATACGAGCTATATCGTTAATGTAGGTTTGGTGTAGCGGTTAGTGAAGTAGTGACTTTTTATATCCCAATGGAGTGGGTTCGAACCTCGCTGGACGTTTTTTTTTCTTTAATTATTTTTTGTCCCTCCTTTCGAAGTAAATTCGTGGTGCTTGGTAGAGTTTACCGCGTGGTAGAAACAACGCTATGGTAAAGTTTGGGTATTTTTTTACCAACGCCGAAAAATAGGCCTTTATTTTATAACTCACAAATTTTTTACCATCACACTTGCAAGTCCGTAACTTTGGCTTAGGATGTCGGAATTGTGCGAATTATTTTTTCATTCCGCATTATTTTTCGGTATCTAAGCGATGGTGAAGTTTCGGTAATTTTTTACCTTTTGGTTTGTTCCTATAAATCCGGGTTATTTCGGTTGTTCTTATAACCGTAGCTCCAAACCTTTGCAAGTCCGTAACTTTAGCTTATGATGTCCGAATCATGTGATTTCTTTTTCATTCCACAATATTTTCCGATATCTATGCGATGGTAAGTTTTGGTAAATTTTACCCAACGTGGAAAAATAGGATTGTTTTAGCTAAACCGGTGGGTTATAGCTAAGGGTTTTTTTACCATCACCTTTGCAAGTCCGTAACTTTGGCTTCGGATGTCGGAATTGTCCGATCTTTTTTTCACAACGCATTATTTTTCAATATCTACGTGATGGTAAAATTTCGCACTTTTTTAAAAACGTCAAAAAATATGACTTTTGGAGACCAACCGGTGGGTTATATAGCTCACAATTTTTTTACCATAACACATGATCTCTCTAATTATGCATGAGTTTTGGTACACTTATGTGTCCTTCCACCCTCGACGTTTTCCAACCCTTTTGTTCGTCTCCAGAGAATCCGGACTACTAGTTTTGATCTTTTTCTATATTGGAGCTTCAAAACTTGCAAGTCCGTAGCTTTGGGTTTGGATATCGGAATAACTTGATTTTTTTTTACATCTATCTACATAGTATGTTGTCCCGTGTTTTTTAAACCTTCGGTTCGTTCTTATAAAAAATCCGGACACCTTCGTGTGTTGCCGCTTATTACGGACCTCGCTATGGTTGTATAACATAATATACATGTTTTAATATAAAATTATAGCTTAGCCTAGTGGTTGGACTTTCAACAAACTTCGTGGGCGGTATGGGTTCGAACCCCATCATCTACGAACACTTCAATATTTTTTTTTTGTTTCCAACGAACCCAAACGGTGTTAGTAGTATATAGATATATCCCACAAGTATTATTGAAGTTTTTAGGCTTGTTTATAATTTTGTTGTCAACTACCTGAAGTCCGTAAATTTGACAAACAATCGATGTATATATATATATATATATATATCGGAGTCTTTAACTTGATGTTGATTGTGCATAAGGCTTTCATAACACTACCCACCGATGGTCCAACATTTGCACCCACACTCCGCATCGATGGCACGACAAGAGTTGCAAGAGCGTTCATGGTGCTTCAAACACTTAGGCATTTTTACATATCCCTTTGAACCTCAGGGCTATTTTCTTTAAAAAAAAACTTTAAGTTAAACTTGTGTTTTATTGTTTGCTATGGGGGAGGGACGAATCGGAGCGACGAAGGGCTGAATCTCAGTGGATCGTGGCAGCAAGGCCACTCTGCCACTTACAA
>JAUPFV010000345.1:30000-32500 GCA_036936605.1 Limnanthes douglasii subsp. nivea | reverse complement strand
TCCGATCCGTCCCAAAAATTTATGCTACATACCCCTTCCAACGCCCACAAGCAACCATCGTCTAAAGGCAAATCCTACCATTGCTGCAGACTCATGCGCTTTCAAATCATGAAAACCAATGGCCACAACTTCTTTCTCCGACCCTCCTCCGTTTTGCAGGAATGACAAGATGATGACTTTCATCAGCTCCGAATCCAAAAGATTTGCAGATAGTTTGCAAATCAACAACAGGATTCATAGCGTGCTAGTCTACACTTGCCTTTCCCTACCGAATAGAAGCCGATCATCCATACGAGGCGTAACTATGGCGTACTTCACAATCCCGCATCACGAATCTTTCACAACAGTAGGATACACCTGTTATCAAGTATGTTTGTGGGAATATCAGTTGGCAGTAGCAAAAATCATGCCGTGGATCTCCGAAGGACCGGCTCTAAACACCTCCAGAATCACGTCTCCGCGTCCCGTCATTCGATGTTTAAAGACTTATAGCAACAGCATCTCCGATCCGTCCCAAAAATTTATGATACATACCCCTTCCAACGCCCACAAACAACCATCGTCTAGAGGCAAATCCTACCATTGCTGCTGATTCAATTGCTTTGGAATTGTAATAACCAGTAGCTCCAACCCCTCTGTGTGACCGACTGCCCTACCCTCTTCGGTGAAAAGTAGGGCCAAATTGGACTACTAGGAATCATAAGAGGGTCTGTGGAATGCAGCAACACAAAACCGTAGACTACCTCTTACTTTTTGTCGTAGGGGTATTTTGGTCTTTTCCTATGGAAGGTCAAAACCGGAATACATCCACCACAAAAACGAGTTCCTACTAATCCCCACCTTCGCATCGGGAGGAATCCGCCCGCTTCCTCACTCGTTAAGCACAAATTGTCCTTTAGCCGTAAGAGGGGTATTTTGGTCTTTTACTTCCCACCTCGGACAATTTGTGCTTAAAAGGCTACAAAGGCTACCAATGCCGCACTAGTATGTGCGACATTCGGTGCTTGCCGGCTAAAACAAGCACCTTTGGGGCAACTCCAACTTTCACCAGTTGGCTCACCCCCCCTAAGTAGCTTAATAGGCTGTTTTAGCTAAAACACTAGGTAGTGCTTTTATGTTTGAACCATCACCCTACCTTCAAAAGTGGGGAATCCGAAGGAATTTGATTATGAAACTTTGCAGTTATGTTAACAATGGATAAAAACAAGTGTTCACAAAGTTTGAACTAAAAATTCAAACCATAAGTATTTTATATATATTTATTTAACGAAAAACGTTAGAAAAATCATAACAAATTTAATTTTGGTTTAAAAATTACAAACTCGACTCTTAAAAATCCTACATGTTATAAGGATTGTATGATGGAAAGTATTTTGAGTTTTGCACGAGTAGAAAAAAAGATATCACATTTTCTATGTTCTTTGGCCCCATTTGGGGCGCTGCTGGCACGACACAGCCCAGTGGTGGCCTGCCACTGGCGCCACAATGCGGGCCACTTGCACCACATTGGCCGGCCACTGGCGCCTCAAATGCTGGCTCTGGCGCCACAATGCTGGCCACTGGCGCCACATTGCTGGCCACTGGTACCACAATGGCCGGCCACTGGTGCCACAGCACTGGCCACTGGCGCCTCAAATGCTGGCTCTGGCGCCACAATGCTGGCCACTGGCGCCACATTGCTGGCCACTGGTACCACATTGGCCGGCCACTGGTGCCACAGCACTGGCCACTGGCGCCTCAAATGCTGGCCACAATGGCCGGCCACTGGCGCCACATTGCTGGCCACAGTGGTGCCACACTGGCCGGCCACTGGTGCCACATTGGCCGGCCAGTGGCGCCACATTGCTGGACAGCAAAAAACCGGCCAACAATGGCTCGGTTCCCATATCTCGGTTGTCCGAATGCGGATTTCTATATATGGATTCCATGCAGTTTTTCGAGATCTACGCGCTGGTTAATTACCTACGGTGATTAACCGAAGTGTGGACCCAAAAAAACGCCGTTTTGCATGTTAATTTTAGATTTTTAGAATCATTTAGGGATTTTAGGAAATAGAAACCCTAATATTGGCTCGATTTTTCGATTTGAATTCCGATTTCACCGCATAGCTTCATATTTTATGGCCGACACTATCCGAATATCGAATCAATTTCGGAAAGCCCCAATTTATGGAAGTCTTACCGTATGTTTGTATACTAGTGGATACGAGCTATATCGTCAAAGTAGGTTTGGTGTAGCGGTTAGTGAAGTAGTGACTTTTTATATCCCAACGGCGTGGGTTCGAACCTCGCTGGTCGCTTTTTTTTCTTTAATTATTTTTTGTCCCTCCTTTCGGAGTAAATTCGTGGTGCTTCGTAGAGTTTACCGCGTGGTAGAAACAACGCTATGGTAAAGTTTCGGTATTTTTTATCAACGCCGAAAAATATGACTTTATTTTATAACTCACGATTTTTTTACCATCACACTTGCAAGTCCGTAACTTTGGCTTAGGATGTCGGAA
>JAUPFV010000344.1:62500-66032 GCA_036936605.1 Limnanthes douglasii subsp. nivea | reverse complement strand
CCTCCCCCATAGCAAACAATAAAACACAAGTTTAACTTTAAGTTTTTTTTAAAGAAAATAGCCCCGAGGTTCAAAGGGATACGTAAAAATGGCTAAGTGTTTGAAGCACCATGAACGCTCTTGCAACTCTTGTCGTGCCATCGATGCGTAGTGTGGGTGCAAATGTTGGACCATCGGCGGGTAGTGGAAAGCCTTATGCACAATCAACATCAAGTTAAAGACTCCGACATATATATACATCGATTGTTTGTCAAATTTACGGACTTCAGGTAGTTGATAACAAAATTATAAACAAGACAAAAAACTTCAATAATACTTGTGGGATATATATGTATATATATATATACTACTAACACCGTTTGGGTTCGTTGGAAACAAAAAATAATATTGAAGTGTTCGTAGCTGGTGGGGTTCGAACCCATACCGCCCACGAAGTTTGTTGAAAGTCCAACCACTAGGCTAAGGTATAATTTTATAATAAAACATGTATATTATGTTATACAACCATAGCGAGGTCCGTAATAAGCGGCAAACCACGGTGTCCGGATATTTTATAAGAACGAACCGAAGCGAAGGTTTAAAAAACACGGGACAACATACTATGTAGATAGATGTAAAAAAAATCAAGTTATTCAGATATCCAAACCCAAAGCTACAGACTTGCAAGTTTTGAAGCTCCAATATAGAAAAAGCTCAAAACTAGTAATCCGGATTCTCTGGAGACGAACAAAAGGGTTGGAAAACGTCGAGGGTGGAAGGACACATAAGTGTACCAAAAATCATGCGGAACTAGAGAGATCATGTGTTATGGTAAAAAAATTGTGAGCTATATAACCCACCGGTTGGTCTCCAAAAGTCCTATTTTTTGACGTTTTTAAAAAAGTGCGAAATTTTACCATCACGTAGATATTGAAAAATAATGCGTTGTGAAAAAAAGATCGGACAATTCCGACATCCGAAGCAAAAGTTACGGACTTGCAAAGGTGATGGTAAAAAAATCGTAAGCTATAACCCACCGGTTTAGCTAAAAAAGTCCTCTTTTTCCACATTGGGTAAAAAAATACCGAAACTTTACCATCGCATGGATATCGGAAAATATTGTGGAATAAAAAAAAATCACATGATTCGGACATCCGAAGCCAAAGGTATGGACTTGCAAAGGTTTGGAGCTACGGTTTTAAGAAAAACCGAAATACAAGTTGCCCGGATTTATAGGAACGAACAAACCAAAGAGTAAAAAATTACCGAAACTTCACCATCGCTTAGATACCAAAAAATAATGCGGAATTAAAAAATAATTCGGAAAATTCCGACATCCTAAGCCAAAGTTACGGACTTGCAAGTGTGATGGTAAAAAAATCGTGAGTTATAAAATAAAGTCATATTTTTCGGCGTTGATAAAAAATACCGAAACTTTACCATAGCGTTGTTTCTACCACGCGGTAAACTCTACGAAGCACCACGAATTTACTCCGAAAGGAGGGACAAAAAATAATTAAAGAAAAAAAAGCGACCAGCGAGGTTCGAACCCACGCCGTTGGGATATAAAAAGTCACTACTTCACTAACCGCTACACCAAACCTACTTTGATGATATAGCTCGTATCCACTAGTATACAAACATACGGTAAGACTTCCATAAATTGGGGCTTTCCGAAATTGATTCGATATTCGGATAGTGTCGGCCATAAAATATGAAGCTATGCGGTGAAATCGGAATTCAAATCGAAAAATCGAGCCAATATTAGGGTTTCTATTTCCTAAAATCCCTAAATGATTCTAAAAATCTAAAATTAACATGCAAAACGGCGTTTTTTTGGGTCCACACTTCGGTTAATCACCGTAGGTAATTAACCAGCGCGTAGATCTCGAAAAACTGCATGGAATCCATATATAGAAATCCGCATTCGGACAACCGAGATATGGGAACCGAGCCATTGTTGGCCGGTTTTTTGCTGTCCAGCAATGTGGCGCCACTGGCCGGCCAATGTGGCACCAGTGGCCGGCCAGTGTGGCACCACTGTGGCCAGCAATGTGGCGCCAGTGGCCGGCCATTGTGGCCAGCATTTGAGGCGCCAGTGGCCAGTGCTGTGGCACCAGTGGCCGGCCAATGTGGTACCAGTGGCCAGCAATGTGGCGCCAGTGGCCAGCATTGTGGCGCCAGAGCCAGCATTTGAGGCGCCAGTGGCCAGTGCTGTGGCACCAGTGGCCGGCCATTGTGGTACCAGTGGCCAGCAATGTGGCGCCAGTGGCCAGCATTGTGGCGCCAGAGCCAGCATTTGAGGCGCCAGTGGCCGGCCAATGTGGTGCAAGTGGCCCGCATTGTGGCGCCAGTGGCAGGCCACCACTGGGCTGTGTCGTGCCAGCAGCGCCCCAAATGGGGCCAAAGAACATAGAAAATGTGATATCTTTTTTTCTACTCGTGCAAAACTCAAAATACTTTCCATCATACAATCCTTATAACATGTAGGATTTTTAAGAGTCGAGTTTGTAATTTTTAAACCAAAATTAAATTTGTTATGATTTTTCTAACGTTTTTCGTTAAATAAATATATATAAAATACTTATGGTTTGAATTTTTAGTTCAAACTTTGTGAACACTTGTTTTTATCCATTGTTAACATAACTGCAAAGTTTCATAATCAAATTCCTTCGGATTCCCCACTTTTGAAGGTAGGGTGATGGTTCAAACATAAAAGCACTACCTAGTGTTTTAGCTAAAACAGCCTATTAAGCTACTTAGGGGGGGTGAGCCAACTGGTGAAAGTTGGAGTTGCCCCAAAGGTGCTTGTTTTAGCCGGCAAGCACCGAATGTCGCACATACTAGTGCGGCATTGGTAGCCTTTGTAGCCTTTTAAGCACAAATTGTCCGAGGTGGGAAGTAAAAGACCAAAATACCCCTCTTACGGCTAAAGGACAATTTGTGCTTAACGAGTGAGGAAGCGGGCGGATTCCTCCCGATGCGAAGGTGGGGATTAGTAGGAACTCGTTTTTGTGGTGGATGTATTCCGGTTTTGACCTTCCATAGGAAAAGACCAAAATACCCCTACGACAAAAAGTAAGAGGTAGTCTACGGTTTTGTGTTGCTGCATTCCACAGACCCTCTTATGATTCCTAGTAGTCCAATTTGGCCCTACTTTTCACCGAAGAGGGTAGGGCAGTCGGTCACACAGAGGGGTTGGAGCTACTGGTTATTACAATTCCAAAGCAATTGAATCAGCAGCAATGGTAGGATTTGCCTCTAGACGATGGTTGTTTGTGGGCGTTGGAAGGGGTATGTAGCATAAATTTTTGGGACGGATCGGAGATGCTGTTGCTATAAGTCTTTAAACATCGAATGACGGGACGCGGAGACGTGATTCTGGAGGTGTTTAGAGCCGGTCCTTCGGAGATCCACGGCATGATTTTTGCTACTGCCAACTGATATTCCCACAAACATACTTGATAACAGGTGTATCCTACTGTTGTGAAAGATTCGTGATGCGGGATTGTGAAGTACGCCATAGTTACGCCTCGTATGGATGATCGGCTTC
>JAUPFV010000344.1:10000-12500 GCA_036936605.1 Limnanthes douglasii subsp. nivea | reverse complement strand
AAAAAAATACCGAAACTTTACCATCGCATGGATATCGGAAAATATTGTGGAATAAAAAAAAATCACATGATTCGGACATCCGAAGCCAAAGGTATGGACTTGCAAAGGTTTGGAGCTACGGTTTTAAGAAAAACCGAAATACAAGTTGCCCGGATTTATAGGAACGAACAAACCAAAGAGTAAAAAATTACCGAAACTTCACCATCGCTTAGATACCAAAAAATAATGCGGAATTAAAAAATAATTCGGAAAATTCCGACATCCTAAGCCAAAGTTACGGACTTGCAAGTGTGATGGTAAAAAAATCGTGAGTTATAAAATAAAGTCATATTTTTCGGCGTTGATAAAAAATACCGAAACTTTACCATAGCGTTGTTTCTACCACGCGGTAAACTCTACGAAGCACCACGAATTTACTCCGAAAGGAGGGACAAAAAATAATTAAAGAAAAAAAAGCGACCAGCGAGGTTCGAACCCACGCCGTTGGGATATAAAAAGTCACTACTTCACTAACCGCTACACCAAACCTACTTTGACGATATAGCTCGTATCCACTAGTATACAAACATACGGTAAGACTTCCATAAATTGGGGCTTTCCGAAATTGATTCGATATTCGGATAGTGTCGGCCATAAAATATGAAGCTATGCGGTGAAATCGGAATTCAAATCGAAAAATCGAGCCAATATTAGGGTTTCTATTTCCTAAAATCCCTAAATGATTCTAAAAATCTAAAATTAACATGCAAAACGGCGTTTTTTTGGGTCCACACTTCGGTTAATCACCGTAGGTAATTAACCAGCGCGTAGATCTCGAAAAACTGCATGGAATCCATATATAGAAATCCGCATTCGGACAACCGAGATATGGGAACCGAGCCATTGTTGGCCGGTTTTTTGCTGTCCAGCAATGTGGCGCCACTGGCCGGCCAATGTGGCACCAGTGGCCGGCCAGTGTGGCACCACTGTGGCCAGCAATGTGGCGCCAGTGGCCGGCCATTGTGGCCAGCATTTGAGGCGCCAGTGGCCAGTGCTGTGGCACCAGTGCCCGGCCAATGTGGTACCAGTGGCCAGCAATGTGGCGCCAGTGGCCAGCATTGTGGCGCCAGAGCCAGCATTTGAGGCGCCAGTGGCCAGTGCTGTGGCACCAGTGGCCGGCCATTGTGGTACCAGTGGCCAGCAATGTGGCGCCAGTGGCCAGCATTGTGGCGCCAGAGCCAGCATTTGAGGCGCCAGTGGCCGGCCAATGTGGTGCAAGTGGCCCGCATTGTGGCGCCAGTGGCAGGCCACCACTGGGCTGTGTCGTGCCAGCAGCGCCCCAAATGGGGCCAAAGAACATAGAAAATGTGATATCTTTTTTTCTACTCGTGCAAAACTCAAAATACTTTCCATCATACAATCCTTATAACATGTAGGATTTTTAAGAGTCGAGTTTGTAATTTTTAAACCAAAATTAAATTTGTTATGATTTTTCTAACGTTTTTCGTTAAATAAATATATATAAAATACTTATGGTTTGAATTTTTAGTTCAAACTTTGTGAACACTTGTTTTTATCCATTGTTAACATAACTGCAAAGTTTCATAATCAAATTCCTTCGGATTCCCCACTTTTGAAGGTAGGGTGATGGTTCAAACATAAAAGCACTACCTAGTGTTTTAGCTAAAACAGCCTATTAAGCTACTTAGGGGGGGTGAGCCAACTGGTGAAAGTTGGAGTTGCCCCAAAGGTGCTTGTTTTAGCCGGCAAGCACCGAATGTCGCACATACTAGTGCGGCATTGGTAGCCTTTGTAGCCTTTTAAGCACAAATTGTCCGAGGTGGGAAGTAAAAGACCAAAATACCCCTCTTACGGCTAAAGGACAATTTGTGCTTAACGAGTGAGGAAGCGGGCGGATTCCTCCCGATGCGAAGGTGGGGATTAGTAGGAACTCGTTTTTGTGGTGGATGTATTCCGGTTTTGACCTTCCATAGGAAAAGACCAAAATACCCCTACGACAAAAAGTAAGAGGTAGTCTACGGTTTTGTGTTGCTGCATTCCACAGACCCTCTTATGATTCCTAGTAGTCCAATTTGGCCCTACTTTTCACCGAAGAGGGTAGGGCAGTCGGTCACACAGAGGGGTTGGAGCTACTGGTTATTACAATTCCAAAGCAATTGAATCAGCAGCAATGGTAGGATTTGCCTCTAGACGATGGTTGTTTGTGGGCGTTGGAAGGGGTATGTAGCATAAATTTTTGGGACGGATCGGAGATGCTGTTGCTATAAGTCTTTAAACATCGAATGACGGGACGCGGAGACGTGATTCTGGAGGTGTTTAGAGCCGGTCCTTCGGAGATCCACGGCATGATTTTTGCTACTGCCAACTGATATTCCCACAAACATACTTGATAACAGGTGTATCCTACTGTTGTGAAAGATTCGTGATGCGGGATTGTGAAGTACGCCATAGTTACGCCTCGTATGGATGATCGGCTTCTATTCGGTAGGGAAAGGCAAGT
>JAUPFV010000343.1:37500-40000 GCA_036936605.1 Limnanthes douglasii subsp. nivea | reverse complement strand
ATCCTTAGCCAAAGTTATGGACTTGAAAGTGTGATGGTAAAAAAATCGTGAGTTATAAAATAAAGTCATATTTTTCGGCGTTGGTTAAAAAATACCGAAACTTTACCATAGCGTTGTTTCTACCACGCGGTAAACTCTACCAAGCACCACGAATTTACTCCGAAAGGAGGGACGAAAAATAATTAAAGAAAAAAAAGCGACCAGCGAGGTTCGAACCCACGCCGTTGGGATATAAAAAGTCACTACTTCACTAACCGCTACACCAAACCTACATTGACGATATAGCTCGTATCCACTAGTATACAAACATACGGTAAGACTTCCATAAATTGGGGCTTTCCAAAATTGATTCGATATTCGGATAGTGTCGGCCATAAAATATGAAGCTATGCGGTGAAATCGGAATTCAAATCGAAAAATCGAGCCAATTTTAGGGTTTCTATTTCCTAAAATCCCTAAATAATTCTAAAAATCTAAAATTAACATGCAAAACGGCGTTTTTTTGGGTCCACACTTCGGTTAATCACCGTAGGTAATTAACCACCGCGTAGATCTCGAAAAACTGCATGGAATCCATATATAGAAATCCGCATTCGGACAACCGAGATATGGGAACCGAGCCATTGTTGGCCGGTTTTTTGCTGTCCAGCAATGTGGCGCCAATGGCCGGCCAATGTGGCACCAGTGGCCGGCCAGTGTGGCACCACTGTGGCCGGCAATGTGGCGCCAGTGGCCGGCCATTGTGGCCAGCATTTGAGGCGCCAGTGGCCAGTGCTGTGGCACCAGTGGCCAGCCAATGTGGTACCAGTGGCCAGCAATGTGGCGCCAGTGGCCAGCATTGTGGCGCCAGAGCCAGCATTTGAGGCTTGTTGCCAGTGCTGTGGCACCAGTGGCCGGCCATTGTGGTACCAGTGGGCAGCAATGTGGCGCCAGTGGCCAGCATTGTGGCGCCAGAGCCAGCATTTGAGGCTTGTGGCCAGTGCTGTGGCACCAGTGGCCGGCCATTGTGGTACCAGTGGGCAGCAATGTGGCGCCAGTGGCCAGCATTGTGGCGCCAGAGCCAGCATTTGAGGCGCCAGTGGCCGGTCAATGTGGTGCAAGTGGCCCGCATTGTGGCGCCAGTGGCAGGCCACTACTGGGCTGTGTCGTGCCAGCAGCGCCCCAAATGGGGCCAAAGAACATAGAAAATGTGATATCTTTTTTTCTACTCGTGCAAAACTCAAAATACTTTCCATCATACAATCCTTATAACATGTAGGATTTTTAAGAGTCGAGTTTGTAATTTTTAAACCAAAATTAAATTTGTTATGATTTTTCTAACGTTTTTCGTTAAATAAATATATATAAAATACTTATGGTTTGAATTTTTAGTTCAAACTTTGTGAACACTTGTTTTTATCCATTGTTAACATAACTGCAAAGTTTCATAATCAAATTCCTTCGGATTCCCCACTTTTGAAGGTAGGGTGATGGTTCAAACATAAAAGCACTACCTAGTGTTCTAGCTAAAACAGCCTATTAAGCTACTTAGGGGGGGTGAGCCAACTGGTGAAAGTTGGAGTTGCCCCAAAGGTGCTTGTTTTAGCCGGCAAGCACCGAATGTCGCACATACTAGTGCGGCATTGGTAGCCTTTGTAGCCTTTTAAGCACAAATTGTCCGAGGTGGGAAGTAAAAGACCAAAATACCCCTCTTACGGCTAAAGGACAATTTGTGCTTAACGAGTGAGGAAGCGGGCGGATTCCTCCCGATGCGAAGGTGGGGATTAGTAGGAACTCGTTTTTGTGGTGGATGTATTGCGGTTTTGGCCTTCCATAGGAAAAGACCAAAATACCCCTACGACAAAAAGTAAGAGGTAGTCTATGGTTTTGTGTTGCTGCATTCCACAGACCCTCTTATGATTCCTAGTAGTCCTATTTGGCCCTACTTTTCACCGAAGAGGGTAGGGCAGTCGGTCACACAGAGGGGTTGGAGCTATTGGTTATTACAATTCCAAAGCAATTGAATCAGCAGCAATGGTAGGATTTGCCTCTAGACGATGGTTGTTTGCGGGCGTTGGAAGGGGTACGTAGCATAAATTTTTGGGACGGATCGGAGATGCTGTCGCTATAAGTCTCTAAACATCGAATGACGGGACGCGGAGACGTGATTCTGGAGGTGTTTAGAGCCGGTCCTTCGGAGATCTACGGCATGATTTTTGCTACTGCCAACTGAAATTCCCACAAACATACTTGATAACAGGTGTATCCTACTGTTGTGAATGATTCGTGATGCGGGATTGTGAAGTACGCCGTAGTTGCGCCTCGTATGGATGATCGGCTTCTATTCGGTAGGGAAAGGCAAGGGTAGATTATCACGCTACGAATCCTGTTGTTGATTTGCAAACTATCTGCAAATCTTTTGGATTCAAAGCTGAAAGTCATCATCTTGTCGTTCCTGCAAAACGGGGGAGGGGTCGGAAGAAGAAGTTGTGGCCATTGGTTTTCATGATTTGAAAGCGCA
>JAUPFV010000342.1:0-66356 GCA_036936605.1 Limnanthes douglasii subsp. nivea | reverse complement strand
TACCGCTGCATTCCAAACCCTTAAGGATTACATGACTTCGACGGAAATATTGTCAGCCATGTCTTGTGAGCAACTTTACCTTTAGTTATCTGTTTCATATTATCCTGTTAGCGAAGTATTAGTCAGAGAACCTGAAGGGCAAAATTGAATGGTCTACTACGTCATCAAAACCCTTTTGGATGACGAGAAAATGCACATCAATCTTAAAAAGTTGGCCCTTAGAGCTTAGACCAAGGACACTTTAGGTAGGCTACCTTGTTATTAAAAATATATTTCACGAAACAGGGATAAGCAGATTGTCAAGTTAAGCCCCGCCTGAGATGAGCCTTACAAAATCATCTTTTAAAAACATCAATGAGCATATCGGTTCGCCAACAATGGAAGACAAACTCTAGAGAACTCCTGGGATATTAACAATTTGAAATTGTATCGATGTGTTGTGTAAAATAAATGTGATCTCATTTTTCTTCTAGATGATACGGAATGATTTTCTACTAAGGCATATCCCAAATGGGTTAATGAATGATTTATATTTTTGCCAACACTTGGCTTATTCTCATTTACTTTTCCATTATATGAAATCCCCAACTCCTCTAACTTGTCACACTTATCTTTGGAGCAGATGTAATTATAATAGTTCTCGCATACCTTCGTAGTTTGAAACACACTAAGACAATATAACACATATTGAAATATATTTGGTTGGTTCAAAATGTCATGGACCATAATTGTTGGATCCCTGATTGGCATTATTGCAGCCACATGAGATGCATTATTTGATCTATTACATGAATAATTGCTAGACAAACAATATCACCCCTTACAACATCCTCTCACGCATCACAATTTTTTTATTATTTGAGACTTTAGTCTTCATCTTTGTAGCATCGAAGTTGAGTATTCTCCTTATAATTTGGTTGGTGATGACGACCTAAAATGGGCGTTGGTACAAGGATTTTGACAGTCATAGCCATGTCTCTCATGTATGTACTCTATATTTAGCTGACTTGTTTTTATTATTTTTGTTTTAAAGCTTGAATAAAAAATACGTTGATACACTTTGATTTATTCTTTGATAAAATCACATAAACATTTTAGTGTGTTTGAGTTTCGGTAAGAAAAATATACTACTAAGAATATCAATAAAAATATAAAGAAAAACAGAGAATGAGATTATCTTGGACTATTTATACTTTATTTTGGATCTATCCTAACCATCCATATGGTTTTAATCCAACGACATACATTAAATCCCATGGCGTAACCTTTATTTTTCCATTTGTAATTTTTTAAAGAAATCAGAACAGTCTGCACACATGGATCTCCCTCTCAAAGCACGTGCTTTCACCATTTGTCATCACACATGAACTTCTCTAAGATATTATTCTTTAGTTGCAGCCAACCCCTCCATTATAGTATTATCTTTAGTTATGAAAATGTATTTTTAAATTTAATATTTATGTATATAAACATATTATGCAAAGATTACATTTAACTCAGAGCCAATTGCAATAGTAAAACTTTGGCCAACAACAACTAAAGAACATAGTCTTGACAAAGCTAAACATTCGTCTTACCCTGATGAATCATCCATTGCTTCATAATTGGTACTAGTCCTTTGTTTGTTCTTCTAAAAAGACTTCGGAGCTATTCTACTACACATAAGGAGAATTCGAAGTAGATTCAAGCTGATAGAAGACCCTCAATATTTAGTTAAATGTTCAAATTAACCTAGCAACATGCTACTTGTTTTGTGTACTATTTTCTTTTTGACAAAATAAAGTTTTTTTTCTCAATTGAGGTTTTGGTTCGTCAAAGGTTTTTAATGTATACAAAAACATGGTCAAACTGAACCAATCCAGAAATGCCTCTGAGTTTTCGTTCCGTGAATACGAGTTAAAATTCAATCAAAATTAATATAAACACGTCAAAAGACTTTTATAACTCTAGCCAAAACTAGGGTATTGTATGGGTCAATAAAAAAACATCCGGCTTGAAGAGAAAATATGCAAAAGGGATTTGTCCATCTTGGTTATGTGAAGATAACAAACAACCCATAAATTTTATAAATATTAGTATTTCCTCAAATCTTTCTAAATGAATAGAATGATAGTGATAAATGTGAAATTAGTTCAACCCAATATATGACCCGTAAAATCAAGAATATATACCTGATGGGGCACAAAACGTTACATCATCACATAATTAATACCACATAATATTTGTATTTGTTAACAACTATCAAATATATTTGCTTTATCTTCTTTTAAGAAATAGAAGGTAAGAGCCGCTAAATTTTTTTACCAAGTTACTAGGCATAGTTATATTTTTGTTTTATTAAAAATAAATTTTGTTATAAAAATAATTTTATAATCATTATATATATATATAACTATGTTTAGTAATTTTAATAAGATTTTTTATAAGAAATTACAATGTATAATAAAATCTTGACAATCATGTTCATATACTTACGAAGTTATCATGCAATATTTATTATGTTATATTATTATTTTAGATAATTTTAAATTTGAAATTTGGCTTCTATTATCCAAAATTTACCATACTAGTTTCAAAATAAATACTTTTTCAAATATTAATATAATTATATTACTGAGTTTATTGTTTTATTTTATCATTATTTTTATTTTTATTCTATATATGGTAATCTATCACTAAATAATCATCCAAAGTTTGATAAAGTATGGATAACCACATACTAATAAATGAGTATTTACAGAAAACCATCTGGTATCTGAAGTCCCCATTAACTGCTTTTATCTCTTTTGTTTTTATTAAATATCATATCTCTCAAACGATAACTCCAAAAATAAAAATCTAAATTGGTTTTTTTTTAAAGACGAACAAAACTAGATTCATGAAAGATATTTTATGATTTTTTTAGTTACATAATTACATATATTTTGGTTGTTAAAAACAAATGTATTCAAATTATGAAATTACGTGTGAATGTGTTGCGTAAATAACAAAAAAAAGAATTGCGTAAATAGAAATTTGGTTGCTAAATAAGTTTGATTGTGTGAAAATACAAAATACAAACTTGTTTTTGTTAAAATAAGTGTTAAATGAGTGTAAATAGTGACTTTTTGTAGTTGGAAAAGCATGTGCATTTTTATGTAAAAAAAATTGGAAAAATGGATTGTGTTCTAGTTACGTAAATACGCGTAATTTGGTTCTATTGGATTATGTTCTAATTTCAGAATTACGTGTAAATGTGTTACGTATAAAAGAAAAAACTAGTTACGTGAATGATACTTTGGTGGCGAAATAAGCTTGGAAAAGCAACCATATTCTAGTTGTGGAATTACGTGCTATTTGGTTGCTAAAATGAAAGAAAAATTCAATTGTGTGATTAAATAACATAAGAAAAAATCTAAGTTCTCTAAAAATATCACTCATGGATTTTGTTTTGGTCGTCTTTAAAATACATATAATAACTTATTGTTGAAAGTTGCATGTGTTGCATGTGTTGCTTGATTATGGCTATTGTTGGAAACAATTATGTTTCAGGTGGTTATTGGTAATTTTAATTGTTCTATGGTGGTTATTAGTAATTCTGCCTTTTATTTATATTACAGTTTTTTACAAGAGTTAGTTAGCTAAATTTTTTTTATTTTTGGGTGAAAAACCAATAGTCACCTAACATCAAACTTATTTAGCAATAACACTCCAACGTTGCATAAAGTACACATAACCACTTGATTTTTAATTAATAGTACTCATAACCCTATGGTAGTCCAAAATACCACTCATATTGTTTTCTCTTTTATTTTTTTTGTTTTGTTTAATAAATGTTATATATTTCAAACCATAATTCAAAACAAATATATGAAAAATACAATCAGTTTTCTAAGATGAACAAAACTATATTCATATTTTTGAATTTATTTTTATTTTTTAGTTGCTTAAATATGTCTAATTGTATTGCAAAATAAGTTTGGAAAAACAACCGTGTTCGATTTTTTAGAATTATGTGTAATTGGGTTGCAAAAAACAATTGCGTTCTAGTTGTAAAATTACGTATGATTGGATTGCAAAAACAAATTGTGTTCCAGTTGTGGAATCATGTGCGACTGAGTTGAGTAAATAAAAAGAAAATATTTGCGTAGATAAGACTTTGGTTGCGAAATTTTTTTATATCAAGTTGTAGAATTACATGCAACATAAGTTGTGTAAATAAGAAGAAAATAATTGTATAAATATGATATGTGTTGCAAAATAAGTTTAAAAAGAGCAATTGTGTTCCACTTGCGAAATTACATGTAATTTGGATTATAAAAAGTAATTGTGGTCACAAAACAAATCTATAAAAAATATATATGTACTTTAAAAAAATTGAATTAGAATTTGAAAAAGTGCGAAACTATTTCCGCCATAAGATTTATTATTTCCTCCATCTTAAATTTTTAAAATAAAATACTCAACACTTGTTTTTACCTTTTTTCTATTACTTTACTTTCTCATTTATATTTTGATGTCATTATGTACTATTGAACCCTTATTCCAACAAACACATCATTAAGTCAAATTACAACCAACATATATCATTTGACATCTAAATTTAAACCTTAAAACCAAAATAACTCAAATTTCTTAAAAATTAATCATAGAAAAAAAAGACCCTCAAACCAAAGATTCAACACCTCAGAACATCACTCAATCAATCAACAAGATAATTTAATCTTGTAAAAATGGAAACAAACAAAAATCAGGAAACAAACAAAAATCAGAGAGTCGGGAATAAAAAACAAGTTAATATTTTTTTTTAAAAATAAACAAATCAAAAACAGATTTCCAAAGTTTTATAAAAGTCATTCGTACCTAAAAAAACCATAAATATGTTCTTGGAAGTGAGGAAAACAAATTATAAAAAAAATCACAGCAAGAGAATTCTGAGAACTACAAATTTTTCTACATATCGAGTTCATGGAACTTGCTATGCAGACTACAACCGACTTCCTAGAACTCTTTCCAACCGATAGATTAAAAAAAGGATTTGGGAGAGATTGTTACCTTTGATAGATTGCTTATATCGAAAGTGGTGGCTATGTTTTTTTTTCTCAGTTAAAAGAGCTGATTAGAGTTTATGAGTTGAAGTAAGTATGGTAGGTCTAAGGTTTCTGAAAAAAAAGAAGAAGGTAAATATGGTGTTTAGGTGGTTGATGGAGAAAAAGATAAATACGAGTCTTTAATGTAAAATTAAAAAAAAAATTAATAATTTATTTTATGAAAGAAATAACAAAATAGAATTTTTGTTTAAATATGAGAGAGATAAAATATCTTACGAAAAAAATAGCTTCATCCTTTAAAAAATATAAAACTTTAAAGGTTATAAATAATTAACCGTTGGAGTTGCATATCTTAAATGTTTAAAAATTATGGGAAGTATTTAAGTTTTGTTTTAACAAAATTTTAAATTTATATTATTTATAATCTTTCTAAATAATTACTTATAATTATTTTTGTTTAATATTTTGTGTTACTGTGAAAAAATATGTTGAAAATACAAGGAGCTGAGTAGTGAGTTAATGTAATATATTTAGTAAACGAATTTTATGTTATTTATGGTTGGAAAATCATATTAAAATTTATTCATGTGAAAAAAAAGATGTAGGCCTTTACTTTATTTGATTGGATTGAATTAAGATATAAACCGAGAAGAGATGTAAAGATGTTTAAGTATTATCATACACAGATTGAATTAAATCGCTTTGATTTAATTTAAGCGTTATCTAAAGTTTCCAACTAATGGTTCGGGTTATTATTTTTGGTGAACTTGTCGATTTTATATTTTTTGAATTGTAGTGGTAACATTACGTGTTCAATTTGGATGCAAATAAGGAGTCCTTAAGCATAAATACTTAATATGCATCATATTGTAATACAATATGTCATTTTTATATATACAATGCCTTATTATTTATGTTTCCTTGTCTGTTGAGACCTAATCGTTGTGTTGATTGGTCATATATTGTTTGTGAGGGTAATGGCCAGGCGGCGGAGATGTGAGCTGGTCAAACCTCGCTAGAGCAACTGCCCGTGTTAAGATAGTGGGGCTTGATCAATTCAGACCATTTCCAATGACCTATGGGCGTTGTCACACTACCATTTTGGAAATAAATTACTTTCCAAGTGGGTAGGAGCTGCACCATTACCTGGGACAACATCTAAAGCATTGATAAAGTTTATTCTTTCTAACATATGCTGCAGGTTTGGCATTCTCAAGCGTATCACTATAGACAATGGTCCACAATTTGACAACAAAGACATTGAAGTTTTATGTACATCAAGAGAAATTCATCAATGTTTATCTTCTCCTTTTCATCATTAGGCCAATGGACAAGTTGAGGTAGCAAACCGAATGATTTTAATGGGTTCAAAAAATAACTTGGAATGAGCAACCAGGAAATGGCCAAGTTATCTACAAGAAGTATTGTGAGCCTACCAAACTAGTCCTCATATAACTATTCAAGAGTCTCCATTCGCTTTAGTTTACAGAATGGATGGAATTACAACTATATAAGCTACTGTTCCTTCTTTTAGACTTCAAAATTATTGCGAATAAAATAATAAGGATGCAGTAAGGGCTCAATTGGATCTGATTGAGGAAAAAAGAATAAAAGCTCACTTAAGAACCATTCACTAAAAAGGCCTTATGAGATGCAGGTACGCATCCACAGTTAGAAGAAAAAGCTTCCAAGTAGGAGATAAAGTTCTAAGGAAAGTGTTTTTACATACCAAGGAATAGAAGTTCAAAAAATTGGCTCTGAAATGGGAAAGACCATACATTGTCTACAAAAAGATCAAGCAAGAAATAGACAAGCTCTTAGACAAAGAAGACGACCATTTAAAACACCATTGGAATGTTGAGCATTTGAGGTTGTATTTAAAGTAAGCTTATCCTATAAACATTTACTTTGTTTTAGTTCAATGTAAATATTATGGGGCATACTCTTTCCTACACTGGTGACTCGGTGAGGTTTTAATGAGGTATCTAAATCACAACCAACCTATCATTTTTTACCTTTAAAAGTGTCTTTGGTATGCTTGACTGAGTTAAATTTTGATGTCTTTGAATGGCTTTGTTGGATTAAAAGTTTATCCATTCGAATGGATTACCTTCAAATGGATTGGTTGGATTAAAATCTATTTACTTTGAATGGATTACCTTTGAATGACTTTGTTGAATTAAAAGTTATTGCCTTTGAATAACTTGGTTGGATTAAAATTTATTTCCTTCGAATGAATTGGCTAAATTAAATCTTGATGCCTCTAAATGGATTACCTTCGAATGGTATGGCCAAATTAAATTTTGATATCTTCGAATGGATTACCTTTGAATGGCCTGGCTAAATTAGATTTTGATGCCTTTGAATGAATTGCCTTCAAAATGACTTGGCCAAATTAAATTTTGATGCGTTCAAATGGATTACCTTCAAATGGCTTAACTAAATTAAATATTGATTCCTTTTAATTGAATAACCTTTGAATGGTTTGATTAGGGTAAAATTATTCCAAGTTCCGGTCATTTTTAAATAAAATAAACTTAAATAAGATCGGATATTAATGGAAGTGAAAATATATTGAAACATGCAATTGATATAAATAAAAATAACATTAACTACTTTGAATGATCCAAAGACCAAGAAAAATAAATCTGGTGTCGGATTAAAAATTCATTTGGCCTAGCCAATGACTTGCTTAAATATTCTGATCCAAATATAACAAATTCCTTGTATGTATCAAGGACTTCAATACAAACATACATAACACATTAGAATAGTTAACCTTAGGACTCATTCTCATCGATTTTCTTATCTTCTTTCTTCTCTTCCTTCTTTTCAAGTTGTCCACCGTTTGGATCATTTTCGTCCTCATTATCGGAGTCATACTCATTAGCGTCATAAGAAGAAACATTAAATTTATCTCTTATTAACAGATTGTGATAAAGGATTTTTCCATCTGGTACACACCGCGATAGCTCCCAAAGAGACTGGTTGTGGTATGTCTTATGAAACAACATCATCATATCCGACTTAATGGATTCATCCCTCTCTTGCATAGACTTCAATACTTTATCAGCATATGCGTCCACAACATCAGGTATGTCTTGGGCAGTCTTTTCTTTGAGAGAGGTGATTTCATCTTCTTTCTTCTTAAGAAGATCTTCGAGTTTTTTTCTTTCTTTTCGGATAAATGTTAAATGGAATCTTTATCGTTACTATGTTGATCTTTTAAGGAAGTAATTTTCTTAGAAATTAGTGTCTTCAGACTGTAGCTTATCACGATCGGACTTGTCTTGAACCAAACCCTTATTAAGGTCTTCATTTCCTTACCCAAACTTTCAACTTTGTTTTTCTTTGCCTCGAAAGAGTTCTAGACTTTGATTTTCATTTTGAAAGGAGAAAATATCCTTAACTTGAGATCTTACATGCCTCTCCAAGTCAACAATTAGTCCTATATACCCAAATATTGCATACCTTAATTCATCATGTTCATTATACACTTCGAAAGATTGTCATACGTCACAGAGTTTGTAAGGTTGACAGATTCAGGGGAAGCGTTCTCAAAATCTTTAAAGTTAAAGTTCCCTATGTCATCCAGCTGATCATCACCTTCGAAGGATGGTATATCATTAGTAGAAAGTACTGGAGAAGAAAGATTGATAGATTCTTTTGCTTGAGGAGGAACCTCTATATGAGTGATTGAAGGAAGGACTTCAGATCGGAGGATGATCTTCGAACCAATTGTGGTTTTCTTCTTGTTCACTTCTCTTTTATCAATGCCCTCCTTATTCCTCTTATGGCCCCTTTTCTGTTTACAATTGAAGAACCTGATGGTTTATCAGTCTCTTCAAAAGTGACTGCGACAACTTCCAGCAGAGTTGCATCGATTTCGTCTGAGGCCCCATACTCCCTAGGTCGGGAATGGCTTAAGATGAACCATCTTTCTTTCTTTTTCTTCTTCTTGTTCTTGTCACGGTGACTGAGAGCCCTATTGTTAGCTGGTAGATAAAGTTTTTTGCCATCCTCCTCAGTCATTTTAAAAATTATAGAGGATCGGGGAGGAGTGGTGAATTGTTCCCATGAAAGCTCATAGGTCGGATTTGTTCTCCATAGGTGGGCTCACACCATGTTTCCTGGAGTAAAGTAGTTGTGAAATCTTGTTGACCATTTTTCAGTGGCCCACTGGTTTAACTTTATGAAAGTTGATTTCCAACTTCCAAGTGTTGTAAAAAGAGCTTTGAGAACACTGCAAAAAAAATCCGAAGTAAGAGATAATAACATCAAAATACGCAAACGAAAGAAATCGTTAAAAACAGTTACATTAGCTTTTCCATATCTTGTGAGCATACTCGGATTTTCTTTAGATGTAATTTTTCTGTCATTTTCTCAAGCACCACTAATAAAAAGGAACTGAGTCCTCCAAGGCTTGTTAGCTTCTAGCAAGTCATCAACTACTTTATAAATATATATAAGATTAAAATAATATAAGGGGATATGACCATTCCGACACAAACCGGCCACAACAGCCAGTTGCTCTCTAAGCATCAGAATTTTTGATAACTTGTAAGCTATGATGCTAGCTAAAAGCGTTAACCAGATATTAGGACTTAGTTGGCTTGGGTATAATTTTTATCAACTAGAAATACCTCACTATTTTCGGGTCCATGGAAAACCAAAGACTCCAAATGAGTACCTCAGTATAAACCACCAACTCTCCGGCTTTGCAGTGCATCAGAGTTTCTTCGGGTAGAGGTAGCCTTACTTTGATCAATTCAAGAAATCTCTATTTTATCTGAATCCCATCCAGTTTGAATTGATAAAAATACACGTAGGATATCCATTGTAAATCCAGTGGATACTTGATATTGGAATTCGTAAAAATTGGGCCCGACTCACCCAATGCAATTCAGTTTCGGGCACGACAACCTTTTTAATTTTTTCTTGAGTCACACTTTGAGTGTCCCCAGTTTGACGGGACGTATTTAAGGAGGTATTTTCCTCCATAACTTGTGGACTATGTTCTAAGGGTTCATTGGGTTGTATAATAATTCTCTTCCTTGATTCGAGGGGGCTCGGTAGATTGAACTGTGGGATTTTCTTCTGGAATAAGTTGTGAAGGAAGTTATATCATAGAAGCATCTCTCTGGGTCGAATTTGGCCTTGTGGGATTGCTAGTGTTAGTAAAACGTTTAGTATATTTTTCTGTTTTCTTGTCCCATAATGGAGTTTTGCTTATAGCTTTAGAAAGTTTGGTAATTCTGCGAAGATTACTATCGGCAATATCTAAATCCATGGAAATGAAAAGGAGTTTTACGACCGATAACTTATTTTATTCAGGAGGGGTTACCCGGAAGAATAGATTGATTAAGAGATGTGGAATATTGCACTAGGTTGGGTACGCGTATTAACTTTCTTGTTGCTCCCTTGAATTTTAACAAAAGAAGACAACTTCCCCCTTTTAATTAAGGTTTGCACTTCTTGTTTTAGAGCATTTAAATCTTGAGTATCATGGCCCACATCATTATGGTATCTACAAAAGTGAGTGTTCCGATTTTCTCTAGGTAATTTAATTGGTGTCTGAATTCGGAAATGCACAATATTCTTGGTACTGTTATAAATGGTGCTTATATTTTCACCTAATTCGGAAAACCATTCAGGTTGGACCCGTTGACTCCTCCTTGGGCTATATTGTTGGCCCTGATTCGATAGGCTTTGTCTAGGCCGATGCGAACCTTGTCTGAATCCTTAGGTCGGTAATTAATTGTAGCTTATGACTGAGTACTGGCTTGTGGGATAGAACTTGTAGGAGCAGAACTATTTTGGCGCGGTACTCTAGACTTTTTGGTTTCCTCCACTATGATTTTCTTTCCAATCTGATTCAATAATCCTCCATAGTTCGTTGCCTTTTTCTGAGTTACTGAATCAACCAAATCACCCGTCATTAAACCTTGCCTTAAAGAAGTGATAACTACTTTCTCAAAACAATCAGTCAATCCGTTTTTGTGTTCACAAGGCGACTAATGTAGTCCTTTAAAGACTTATTTGTTTCTCGTGCGCAATGAATGATAGTATCATCGTTCCCTTTAAGCTCTTTAATTCCCACAAACTACCTCCAGAAATCCATCCAGAACATATAAAAGTTTGTAATAGATCATTGTGTTAAATTGTTATACCATTTTAATGCACTCCACTTACAAGTCTGCGAGAAGGCCCGATATAACAGTTTATTAGGATCATCAAAATTCATCATGAAATTGTTAAACTGTTCAAGGTATTTATCAGGATTTTTTATTCCATCATATTTTTCCATTTCAGAGCTATCAACCCGCCTTGGTAGATGTCCAGAAAGAATCTTTGAAGACAACAATAACTGCCTCCAGTTGTGACTTAAGCTGAACATATGATCCTCATCGGGGGTGGCAAAGATACATGGTTCAGACTGGATAGCAGATTAATCACTTAACAAATGATCAATACCGTAATATGTCGATCCTTTTACTTTTCCTTGATATTTATTCTTTTTCCCTTTCTCTTTTCTATCCATTTTATTAGAATGTTTTTTAGCTAACCTTTTTTTTCTTCTAATAGTCATGGTCACTACTCGATGAGGAAGAAAAAGTATCTAAGTCATATTCTTTGGTTGAGATTCCAACAGAATGATGTGTTCATCAACTGATTAGTCCGATGTTAATTTTATGAACTTGTGTGAGCCTTCGTGAATTGATCACTTTCATCTTATTTGTGTTTTTTACTATGCTCATATGTAACAATACATCCCACAACGAAATTTTCTTTTAATTCTTTTTAAGCATGCCTTTGGGCCCTCAAAGCTTCAATCTCAGCCCTCAGTTGATCACGTTTTTCTTGCATTAATTGTCTGTATTTTGTATTATGATTGACATGAGATATAGTAGCATGCTCATTATCACCTATTATCCCCTCATTGTCAATAGGGGAAATTCTTTAATGTCAAGATCCATGCCTCAAAGTACTCCGAAGTACGATCCGCACATATGGTTGTTAATAGAGCTATATAGAAACCTCACACTCCCATTATGGTCGCCAATCTGGTGATTGTAAAATCTGATATAAGGGTAGTTTTGGAAGTTATTAGGTTTGTATGATATTAACTCCTTAGTAAGACATAGATAAAGAAAAGAGCTTCTTATATTTAACAGAGAAGGAAAAAAGTCCAAAATAATTTAATTTTTGTTGTTGTACTTTTTATACTATCTTTGGATCCATGGGCCATTCGGGTTGGGTCATATGTTTGGGACAATCTCACGAGTCCCCAAACCCATAAGCAACGATACTAGGCAACTAGTTGAGTCGTTAAACATACTTCTTATTCATTGAATTTAACTGTCTGGTCTAAACTGCCCCTCTAAGCGAAATCCGACCCACTTTTCTTCTTGGGTCCTCCAACATAATCTCACCTTATCATTATTAATGTCAGATACCGTATGAATTTGTTCCAATTTTTCCTTAAAACTTATGGTGTTACATGAATCTTTCCCCTCAAATTATACACTCTAAAAAAACTTTAGTTCCCATCTCAAATTTATATCACTTGGTGTGATCGGAAAACTTGTAACCCCTTGAGTGGTCTGAGTACCTTATAAAATTAAAAATAATTATTTTAGTCCAACTTTTGCTCATTACGCTTATAGGATTTGCTTCTATTGGGCACACCCAAACATTAGGCTTCCGCCCTCTGAATAGTTAATGAGATGTTTTAGTTACTGCTGAAAAATATACATTTTTAAGTATATATGTCGCACATTTAAGAGCTTCCACCCATAGTGATAATTTTAGATGATATAGTTGCACAAGTCAATGACTGTATGGCTTTTTTGGACAAACAGGAACGAGGTTTATTTGGGGCTCGATTATCTGAATTAGGCGCTGCGACGAATCAAATCGAACGCGTTTAGAAACCCAACGATTTTCTAAACTATCATAAGAATAAAGCCTGGTAATGAAGTTCAAGCGTGAAAATCCATCGTTTACGCCCTTTTTTGTTGTTTTCGCTAATTTCTGCATTTTTTTATTTTTATTAGATTTAATTAAAATACTAACCACCTCTAATCGCTTTGAAATTGGATTGGGCTTTATTTTATATTATGAGGAACAATATTTTATTTTGACATAGAGTTTCGAGCACTTCTATAAAAAGTCTCAGAACCTCTAGTTTTGTCGTTAGACTTTTTGAATCAAATTTGAGTTTTTTCTCTAAGTCTCTTATTCTCTAACCTAGAGTTATGGTTTATTTATTCTTTGTTTTGTCTTCTTCTTTCTTGTGTTTTGAAGCCATCTATTATATCTCTTATATCACCGCCACCATATTAGTATTAGAGCCACATAGCTCATATGACGTGGGTTACGAAGGTATGTCGCCTAAGAGATCCTTGCGCCGTAATTCCACTCTTCCAATCGCAGAATCGGTCGATCCAGATGAGTTCGAAAACTAATTTGGCCAGGTTGGTGAACATATGCATTCGCTGGGAAAACATAAGAGGGACATACATGGAGCAATACAAAGGTTGTTGAACAACCAAACCAAAGGATTTCGAGCTCCAGGTTCGAGCAACCAACAATCGGGATTTGAGAGAGAGAGAGAGAAACTAGTCGAGAATAGAATCAGTTTTCTCTTCGGAATGAACAAGGTAGAGTTCAGTATTACCTCAAGACTATCGTGAACAGATCTTTGAGCAGTCGTCTATGAGAGATTTCAATCCGAATGCCAACAACCGGTGGGAATCTAGGTTCAAACTTGAGATCCTTGAGTTCTAGGGAGGTCTCGAACGGATGAGTTTCTCAATTTGATCACCTCAGTTGAAGAAGTGCTTGATTTCAAGGAGGTTCCGGATGCAAAATGGGTATAGTTTGTCGCAACTAATTTCCGAGACCGAGCTGCATCTTGGTGGCAGCAGCTAAAACATACCAAATTGAGGTAAGGTAAGCCAAAAATAATAACTTGGGTTAAGTTTTAGAAGAACCTAAGGTTTATGTTTTTGACCTATAATTATGGACGTATAATATACCAGTAGTTCCAAAACCATAAACAAAGGTAAACTACTGATGAATACACTAACGACTTTTTCAAGCTGCAAAACGGTGGATGTTGTTGATTCAACAGATCAATTAGTCTCTCGCTACATAAGTGGGATGAGAAAGCACTTTCAGGACCAGCTAAATATGTTCGACTTTATGAATTTGTCTGAAGCACATCAACACACACTGCATTTAGAGAAAGTTCTTTCGCAAATACCTTATAGAGGAGATATTGTCAGGACAACACCAAAGGCGTTTCCAAAAAGGACAGTTCCAGGTCCTAGCTCAGCAGTACCAACTGCTGCCTCTATTCGTGCAGGTGGTAACTCACAGGTCGTTAGTCGCACAGGTACTTCCTCACAGGTCATGTGCTATTATTGTCACAAACTAGGTCATGTTTCTTCAAAAAGTATCCAAAATTGCAACAACAGACACAACAATTGAGGGGTTTGTTTACCGGAGCTTCCGATTTCGATCTGGAATGTGAACCATAGTTTGATGAGGAAATGGATGGTGCTTTTGATAAGGTTCAAACAGACCAAATTACTGGAAGAGATGTTGGACATGCATTGGTTTTAAAACACGTCTGGTTTACACATAAGGCAAGAGGTGAAGAGGATGATTGGCTGAGAAATAACATCTTTCAGTCGACTTATACTATCGGGGGAGAAATATGTAAAACTTTTATTGATTCAAGAAGCTGCAAAAACGTGATTTCCGAAGAAGATGTGCATAAGTTGGCCTCAAAAACAAAAGACCACCCCAACCCATACAAACCTCCCTGGTTAGAGAAAGGTAGCTATGTAGCAATCTCTAAAAGATGTTTGATGTTTTCACCTGTTGATAATTATATGGATAAAGCATTGTGTGATGTATTGATATAGATGTTTATCACTTATTTATAAGCCGGCCATGACAATATGATAGGAGTGTCATTTACGATGGTAGAAAGAACCGTTATTGTTTCATATGGAATAACATTAGATTCACATTAACATTATCTAAAAAGGTAGCTCCAAAACCTGCACTTGTCGTATCACATGAGTCAAGTAAGAACCTTTTAGCTCGTAAAGCATTTTATTTGTCCCTTCATTGGAAAACAATTACTTGAGTACTTTGAAAATATTCTGATATATAGTACTATGGAGGAGCTGCACCTCTAGCGTTTACGGCAAGTATTGATTGTTTTGAGGAAAGAGTTGTATGGGGACTCGACAAGTGCTCATTTATAACAAATTCAATTATATTCCTTGTGTATCTTGTTTTAAAGGATGGTTTGTCAGTAGATAAGTCGAAAGTAGCAGCAGTGCGGGACTGGCCTACACCTACATTTATCACAAAAGTCTGTTATTTTCATGTACTGGTTTCATTCTACAGGAGTTTCATCTATAACTTCAGTACTATCATAGCTCTTATTACAGATTATATGAATGGAAAGACGTTTTGCTAGACCCATGAGGCAACTATTGCGTTTGAAGATATTAAGGTAGGACTAACAACTGCACCTATTATGGTTCTACCTGTTTTTTTATACATGGTTTGAACTACTTTTGGATGCATTCAGACTGGGCATTGAAGCTATACTCAGCCAATGAGGCTGGCCAGTAACCTACTTCAGTGAGAAGTTAAGTGGAGCAAAACTCAATTATAACACTTATGACAAGGAGAATTATGTACTGGTACAGGCTTTGAAGTACTGGAGTTCCTACTTAGCATATAACGACTTTTTACTATACACCAATCATAATGCCTTAAAGCATCTGTAGAGTCAGGAGAAGCTTTCTTCAGGCCATGTGTGTTGGGCATCGTTTACTCAATAATTTACATTTTCTATAAAGCACGCGTTGGAGGCAGATAACCGTGTAGTTGATGCACTGAGCCGAAACAGTATGATGATTCGTATGGAAAGAGAGGTTGTGGGATTCGAGATGATGTAAGATCTACTGGATATCGATCCATGTTGTGGTCTTATTCTAGAGTATGTCATGGCAGGTTTGAGAAAATATTTTGCAGTGAGCAACAACTACCTCTTCAATGGTAACTTCCTCTGTATTCCTGAGGGTAATTTGAGGTTACTGATTGTACATGAGAGACATAAAGATGGGCATGGTGGTAGAGATCAAACCCTTCACTCTATATCAATTTAGTTCTTCTTGCCACATTTGAGGAGAGATGTTATCCGTTTTGTAGCTAGTTGTCGGGTTTGCCAGATGGCAAATGACATGTCCTCAAATGCAGGTCTATACCTACCACTCCCAATACCAGAGGGACCGTGGCGAAGGGTCAACATGGATTTCGTCTCTAGACTGCCAAGAACACACAGAGGTAACGATTCTATTTTTGTGGTGGTTAACAGGTTTTCTAAGATGGTCGACTTTATTGCCTGTAAGAAAACCACATATACTGTGAATGTTGCTAATTTATACTTCTGATAGGTCTATCGTTTACATGGCCTACCTTTGAATATCGTTACCGATTGCGATACGTGGTTTGCCGGAAATTTTTGTGGCGCCTTACAAACATAAAGTTGAGTTTTAGCAGTGCGCATCACCTACAGACAGACGGCCAAACCAAGGTAACTAATCGAACATTAAGCAACATATTGTGTATATAGGTCTCCAGAAACTTGAAAGAAGAAGATTCCCGCCTTTATCATGTTGAGTTCTCCTACAACAGGGACCACAAGTAGAGTACTAGGTATAGTCCATTCATGGTAGTCTATGGTTATAACCCACAGGGTCCTATGGATTTGGCTTTCTCAACGCTTGACAAGGTTCCAGCCAGGATCGAGACAACAATCGATGATCTATGGGAGATACATGAGAACACGCGTAAACACCTGAAGGAAATAACTCATAAGTACAAGGTTTCCGCAGATTAGAAGTGATGATTGGTGGAGTTTTCAGTTGGGGACTTTGTATGGACAGTTTTGACCAAAGATCGTTATCATGCACATGCGTATAACAAACTAGTTGCAATGAAGGTGGGTCTGTTTGAGATCATTGAGAAGATTAATCCCAATTCATACATGTTAAATCTACTCAGCACATGAAGACCCATGACGTCTTCTACGTGAAACACCTCGTTCTGTTTACCAATATCATTGAGGATAATGAAGCTGAGACTTCGTGGACGAATTCTTCTGAAGAAGGAGAGGATGATATAGTTGCACAAACCAATGACGATATGACCTTTTTGGACAAACAAAAATGAAATTTATTTGGAGCTCGGTTATCCAAATTAGTGTTGTGATCACTCAAATCGAACACGTCGAGAAGCCCAACAATTTTTGAAAGCCTCATGAGGACAAAGCCTAGTGATGAAGTTTAAGCCCAAAAATCCATTGTTTGGGCCCTTTTTTGTTGTTTTCATTAATTTTCTGCATTTTTCTATTTTTATTATACTCAATTAAATCCATCGTTTGGGCCCTTTTTTTACTTTATACATGATGTTCACTAAATTATGATATTATTAAAAATAATTGATACATTTTATCAAAATAATCAAACACACCATAGCCAAATCAACGTAGATCTGATTTTTTTTATTTCTAGATGAACCCGAGTAACCACATATGTCCAATAACGAAAAAGAAAGCTTAAGAAAAATTGAATTGACAAATAACTCTAACTCGATAAACCATTTTATTAATAATATGAATCTAGATCTCCCTATTACATAGAAGCCTTCTTTGGCTTGAGCTCTGCAAAGTAACATATACATGAGTTGTTGTGGATGTATCAACCCACCATGTGTCATTTGACACTAAAACTAAATTTACTTTTGAAACTATAGAAGATAGTTAACCTTTCTTAGTCATCTAGCCATTTTACTTAGGACAATCCCTCTTCGAATGATCTATTTTCTTACAGGAGGAAACTTGACAAAATATTTCTATTTCCTTTCCTTTTAGGCCTCCTCCATTTGTAGTAGATCCCGTAGGCTTATCTTGTGAAGCTTCAATCAATGAATTTTTTCTCTTGAATTGAGGTTTACCACGTGCCAATACTCATCATATTAGCTTATAAAGCGCAGTGCTCTGAAATAGTTCTCCTCCTTAGTGGCCAGATTGGTAATGAGAGTGGTCATGTCCCAGTTATTCTCAAGATAATCGTAGGTCATTTCAAGGATCCTGAATTTAGCATGTAAGAACAGGAAAATGTATGCCACAACAACGGTCTCTAGGAGATCAAATTATATGGCCTTAATTTTCTTGTGAACATCAGCCATAACATAGATGTGTTCTCGAATCTCGTTATGTCCTTTTTACTTATAATGAAGAGTTTCCCGATCAAGTTTATTTTTATTTAAACACGAGGGTACTTAACAAAACTCCGCTCAATATGTGCAAAGATGTACTTATCCAATAACACGTCAGCGTTTGGAAACTCAAGAATGCTTGGGGAACTCCGATATGTAGGATATATTAAGTAAGTCAGTTAAAATGCTCTAACTGTACATAATGCACCATTTCTTTACGAGTGCTCAATTTTGTAAGTGCAGTAGGCTTATCCTTTCTAAGACATCAGTCAATATCGTGGATACCCGAAAACAATAAGATTTTAATACTTAAATTACCCCCTCACCAATTCGGGTACTTAAAATGAGTTTCTGAATTGGTTGTCAATAGTTGATAAAAGAGAAATGTATTAGTAAAACAATTTTTAATTTTATTCCAAACTAATCTAACATATCATCAAGGTTATCAGAGTAGGGGAAGAGATTGGGCATTCATATGTACCACACTTGTCATAACCATTATGGGAGACGTAGACCACCAACATGCCATAAATTACCTCTAGAGCCAGCATTTTAAGGGTAAACATTGTATGTTTCATGCCATACCCGACTAACTAAGCCTTCATAGAGGGTCGAACTTAACTTATCATGTTAACTAAATAAATCTTTCAACAATGAAAACAATAACTAAATGATCATGTAGATCTCTAAATTGTAGGGAAAAATGAATCATTTTAATCGGATTTGCAAACGTCAAATTATGGCCTCGTGAACTCAAACACACATAGTGTAAAATGCAGTATAAGATAAGCGCAGCGAACAAGATACTCGTCGCGACAAACTGCACTTGTATCAAGTTTTTGAGGACCATGATGATGGTCGCAACAAACTGCACTTGTACCAAGTTCCATACGATGTCACCCATTGGTCGCGGTGAACTCCCCAATTTCCGAAAAAAAATAAACCCCTTCCCCCTCACATTATGAATTAGAGTTTCATCCAGATGTTTTCCAAAAAATTGAACCTACACATGAACATAAAAAAAATATAAATAATATATATGTGACGTGGATCACACCAACTAATTCCTAACATGCAATTCCATGTTTTCCCTCCCCTCTTCATACATATGTCTTTAAACAGAAATAAATAAATCAAAACAAAATTCAGAAGGTTTTCATGTCAACCGAATCAAAATTTAAATAACACTATTAATTAAATTTGGGACACTTAATTATATATTTCATTTTCCTACATATAGAGGAATCATATGCATTTGTCAGTACATACAGTTTAACCATAAATCTAATACTTCTTTACCGTGGAAATAAAATGAAATAATAGGTATGTGACCGATTTACCTTAATAAGTTCAAACACATAATACCGATTTGCCTTAGTGAGTCCAAACACATACGACTTTATCATTGTTAGATTCCTATATTGTATTTAGGCTTGCAACAAAATTATTTTATGATCCCTATTAGTAGATACAAATAAAGGCTTTTATTTATATACTGGATTAAAAGTCCATATTAATATGTTCTTGACGGAGCATAACAAAAAAACCTAGTGAACTTTGTGAATAAAAGATTTTAGAAGAAAAATAGAAAAGTTTTTGTCTGAACGGTAAACAAATATTTTATTCTTTCTAAAAAAACTAGGGTTTTGATTTATACAAAAGGTGTGAGATTATCATTTTTATATAATTAAACCTATAAAATATATTAAATAAAATAATACATTTTTTATTCGAAATAATAAAATGTTTCAATTTTACTGAATAGAGTTATTCAAAATCTATTTTACGTGAACTCTCACCATTTTTATTCAAATTTTGTAATTTTTTTAGTTGCTTGTAATATGAATCTAAAATTTTATTATATCCCAAAATAATTTTCTAAAGGGTCTAATCAATAGAGGTGACCATAATTATTCTTTTTAAAAAGTGTGATCATACGTGTCTTTAACTTCCATCTTTTCCAGCGAATTTCCAGCTATTCCACAACAAGAGTTGTACTACTACAATTTTGTAAGTTGTTGTTTCCAATATCTATTTTGTAACAATAAAAAAAGTAAACAATCATGAAAGTGTAAATAAGTAATAAAATGTCAAGTTCAAGTCGATCCATGTTATGGAGCAAATAGTGCAAGAAGAAAGGACAAGATGACATCATCGACAGTGGAATTTAAATTTGGAGCATGCAAAGGATAAACAACGATACACCTAAATCTTATATCACTAAATGTGTAGTTCATAATGTTTTAGAAAGAAATATTATTCTGCCCCAACCTCTTGAATGTAGAAACATAGTTAAAATACTAATGTCTATAAAGGCGAAAGAATGTTCTAAGGAAAGAAATTATAGGATTATTAACATAAAATATTTCCAACCGAGTAGAATTATATGTTATAAATTTGGCGAAGTTGCAAGAAATTGAAATCTTCAAAAGAATAGTGAAATTCTAAACAATATAAAAAATGAAGTTATGGCAATGGTGATGGAAGTCAAGATTGCAAAACAAAAATCTTCTGATTGGTGGTATGATACATGTATATTATTACATATTTCTCATGATAGAGATCTATTCAAATCATTTGAAATGATTAGTAATGCTTATGAGGTGCAAATGGATAACATCAACAGATCAAAAGTAGAAGGACGCGAAAATGTTGAGTTAATGTTTACAAATGAGAAAATGATAACTCTCACTAGTTTTCTATATGTTACGGAAATAAACAAAAACTTGGTGTTTGGTGATCTTTTGGCCAATGCTGGAGTTCATTCTGTGTATAAATCCGATAAACTCATTATAACCAAAGATGGTATCTTTGTTGAGAAATGATACTCAATTAGTAGAATGTGAAACTATGTAATACCAAAAATTTAATAAGTAGAATAAGGAATTATGTTTATGCTTGTTCTCGTAATGATTATTTATTATGGCATAGTAGACTTGATCCTATACGAGATAGTATGATAAATAAAATTGTTAAAACCGGATTTATAAAATGTGATATAGGTTCGTATGAAAAATATGATTGTGTGTAGAATCAAAGATGACTAAAAAGCCTTACAAATCCGTTAAAAGATGCACATGATCGTTAGATTTAATACACACCGACATATGTGAGTTAAACGGTATCTTGACATGTGATGGTAAAATATACTTTATAACTTCTATTGATGACTACTATATATTTACTTATGTTTATTTTCTTAAAAATAAGGATGATGCATTTAATATGTTCAAAGATCTTCAAAGTGGAAGTAGAAAATCAGTTAAACGCTAATATTAAAATCTTATATATTGATAGAGGTGAAGAATATTTCTCGAGAGAATTTTATACTTTTTGTGAGGAGTATTAGATAATTCATCAATGCTCGTCACCATACACGTTGCAACAAACTAGAATGGTTGAGCGAAAAAATAGAACTTTGATTTGAGATTACCAATGCAATGTTAGTTAATTCAAATTTACATATTAACTTATTGGGTGAGGTTGATTTAACTACATGTCATATTTAATGTCTTCATATGAGTTATGGAAAGGGATATAACCAAACCTAAACTATATTAAAGTGTGGGGGTGTTTAGTTTTTTGCAAAAACGTAAATCTAAGAAGATTAAAATTAAAGTTATAAAGTGATAATGATATAAATAATTGGGCTTTGAACAATATATCATCCATGGACTATCATATTTGGTAACAGATAGTCCATTGACTTTCAAAAGTTGGTCAGTAATCTCTGGACTATCTAGTTTTGATAAATTTAGTCCGCCATATCCTCTGATTCATGTGAACCTACCACCTGTCACCATACTCAGTAGAATTTTGTATCACCAATGGTCCTTCAACTTTATGTACGATTTTACCGTTTGACTAAAATTCTTGTTGGCATCAAAGTTTTTTAGGTGTAAATTTTAGTTGAAGTGGCACCAATTAAATATTATTTGTATTACTTAATTAACTAAATGTTTTAACCGATTATAAACTCATAATTCTTCTTCTTCCTCAGTAAACCTTTCTCTTCTCTAACTTTTTTTCGTTCTTCTTATTCCTTTCTTTTCTCTCACTTATTTTTAAAAAACTTCAAAAAAAAAAAACCAACTATTCATCCTCAATTAATATTAAGTAGTTCCATCATGTTTCCTTATACAAAAAATCGAGATTCGGATTCAAGATGCTTTTGTGAAAACACTCTGGTAATGTGTACTTTGTTGACATGTTCAAATCCAAGGAAGAGATTTTATGGGTGCAAAAACTATAGAGTAAGTGTCATCTAATCTAAATCTTTTTCAATTAAAATCTTAATTTATGTCTTGAACCCTAGTTTTTTTATACCACAAAACAATTTATTTTTCTAGAGTTCTCAAAGAAAATATGGGTTTTTTAAGTGGGTGGATTCATTAGTTATTGATCATTCAAAAGAAATAATTATTATGTTGAAGAAGAATCTACGCAAGATAGAAGCTCAGAATGGAAGTCTGGAAACCAAAGTCAGTTAGTTGATTTTGTTTAGTTGTATTTCTTGTTTTTTTTATTTTTATCAACCTTGTTAAGAACTAGATTTCAAAACGAATGTAATTTTTGGTTTGATTACCTTATCAACTTTGTTAAAAATTAGTTTCGAAGAGTAATGTAATTTTATGTGTATTTTTTGGCTGCTTATTTAGTTTGGTGTTGCTATATCAGTCTTGTTAAGAACTGGATATCAAAGGAATGTAATTTTCTTTGTATTGCTTGACTGTTTATTTAACTTGGTGTGGTTTTATTTGATTATGTATTAGCTTTTATTTTTACTTATACAATTTATAATTGGTTTATTTATTGATTATGCATTTTATAGGTTATGAGTCTGCAGATTTGTCAGTTAAAAGATTAACAACACTTTAAAACTATGATCCAAACCGGACTATAAAGTTTGATTCATAATTTACCTAAGCTTACAAAACAATCCAAAATAAAACATTATCAACACCTAATATAAAAAATTATATCAGGTTATAAACACCTAATAATATATCACACTTAGAGTTCAGACTTGTAATTGTTAACAAAAATTGACTCAAAAATAGTTTACTTTAGAACCAAAAAAGAATTTTACATTGATCAATAGTCTACACATTAGACATTCCTAGAAATTTCTCTGATGCAACAACAAATGAAGTCACAATAGCAGATGAAATCGCAACAGTAGATGAAGTCGTCACAGCACCCAATCTTTTCATAGCATCTTACTATTCAGGAGGTTCCATCAATTTATCTACGACCATGATGAAGTCCGTGGAGGTCTTCCTTAAAAGAATTTGGACAAAGTTCAGAGGGTCAAAAGCCTTGTGAAACTCATTTGACCACTTTTGTGCTGCCCATTTACTTAGTTCGGCGAATGTCTCATCGACAACTGCACGATGAATCTCATATTGCTTCGAAATTATGTCAATAAAACTTAATTTAGTAATGATTATGGAAAAAGTAAATAAAATATTTATGCAACTTACTTGTGATCTTCCATTTTAAAGTCAATCTTAAGGGGTTCTCAGTTGAAATCTCATTTTCATTATCCCAACAACCATAAATAAAAAATAATTTTTCCTTCCATATTTTATTTTTCTCGAGGAGATCATCGATTATCTTTGATGAGTTTCCAGGGTCAAATAGTAGAATGGGAGAACATGGTTTTCTGAGAAACCGGTTCTGGTAATAAACTGTTCAATAGATAGAGAAATTTTGGCAAGTATTGATGCCATGATACTATATAGCAGCGTAAACCAAAGGTTGGGGCTTGCTTTGCTAGAGCAGAGGTCAATTATTTCAAAGTAGTCTACAAATACTAGGTCCAATGGGAACAAAAGATCGTAGTTCAAGATCTCTGGGTAGACTACCAGCTCATTTTCACCACAAGAAATAGGAGTCACTTCAACAAATGACAACCAAATAGTAACATTATGGAATCCCTCATTGCCTACAAAGAACAACAAACCCAGATTGATTGAAATATTTGTATTGTACGTTATTGAGTACGATACGATATTTGGGAAAGACGTTTTTTAGATTGATACTCAAGTTGGCAGCAAGGTCTTCGGACAATGTGATAATTTCTTTGGTCTTTTTCTTTTTCTTCGCTTTGCTCTTCTTTTTTGCATCATCTGTCTCTCAATCAGAAAAAGGAGTATTATCAAGAATTTGAAGCTCTGAATTAATATCAAGCATTGATTTTGAGTCAACAACTTCTTCAGATATTTCATCTTCAAGTTGGGGAGCTTCAGTTGAGTTGGTACATTGCTTTTTCTTATGAGTATGCGATTTAGAAGTAGTAGGTATATGTGGTAAATTGTTATATGTGTTTAAAGTTGTTCTTTGAGTGTTTTATTAATGGATCACTTGTGACTTATTGTTTGTCCCATTCGTTACCTTCAAGGGAGGAAGCCTTGTAGTAGTTTTTTCTTTAGGGTTTAAGATAAGTTGATTTGTTAAAGTGTTAAGCTCTTCAGATTCTTCTATGGTAATGATCTGACTATTATGAAGAGGTATTTATTTGCTTGTTTTAGGTGATTGATTTTGCTTTGTTCGAGGTAGATTTTGCGAACAAGCTTTGGGAGTTAGATCAGAAGGGTTATTTTAAAATCTTATGAGGACTATAAAAGGTGATGATTTTATTTTAGGAGGCCAGGGATCGTACATAAAAGTTTGAGTGATCTCACGGGGTTTATCGTTAATGAAACCGTCAGCTTATCTCTCAAAACCTTTTTGTGCAATGGTAAGTCAATCCCAATAGTTTGTTAGGCTAGACATAAATAGGATAAGACTAGATTGAAAGCAGATCAGATCTGATTTTCGAGGAATGAGCACGATGGCGATAATAGAGGATCAGCTAAATCGGTGAAGTTTCTCTCTTTATCTCTAGAAATTATTGATGATAGGTGAAATGAGTAATGAAGGCATATATAGGCATAGTTTTAAAGATGGGCATGGGCTTTTTTAGGGGAAATTGGAGAGTTTCACAAGAGTATGTTGGGTAGAGTTTGAGTTGACAGATAACGTGTGCCTAAAAAATAAAGGAAGTTGACAAGTGTAACGTGTTAGAAAGAAGCGGTACACATGATTAGAAGCTTATGTCACCTTCTACATTATTATAAGAAATCCATTGTTACACTACCTATGAATTTCGAGGGGCTACTAAATTAAACGGGAGTGAATTGTAAAGAATCTGTATATGATCGATAATCCTCCAAGGAGAAGCATTAATCACTTTGAAAAATGCATAACCAACATTGTGTAAATAACATTTTAGAGTGATTCTGATGAGGTCTCGGAGAATTTTTTACAACAAGGATATAAAGATTGGCTCATACACAACAATTTTTAGTCTTTCCTCAAGATTCTTTACAAAGATTATGGGGGCTTCCGATAAGGATATAAATAACTGAAGAGTAAAAATAATCACTTTATAATTATTTAATTTAGTATTTTATAAGTATGATAGAGATTTGGTGTAAAGTGTAAACATAAAGGACTGAATGTGTAATTTGTAATGAATGTATTTGTACTAAGTAGTAAAGTGTGGTGAAGTATCCACATAATAAACTTATTATTTTTCATGTAACTACTTCACCTATAAATAGGTATACTTGTCTTGGGAATGCGGATAATTGAACATTTTTCAACACTTTTAACTATTGATTACTTTCTCTCTCTAAAACTTGAGCAAATTTCGCTTTCGAGAAACTATCTTTACTATTCTTCTTAGGCATTATTTTCTCCCTAAAAAATATTCATACTTATTATAAAGTGTGTGTTCATTGGTTGTGCAGCAAATAGCAAAGCTTATATGTTCTTAGATTTGGAATCTAATGTGGTATTTGAATCAAGAGAAACTGATTTATTTGAATCTAAATTATATGATGATAATATAATACAAATGACTATAAAAATAGAAAATGACTTTGAGAAAAGCACATTTAGTTGATAAAAAACCATGAGAACCTTGTAAGAGTCAAAACAAAAATAGACCTAAAAATTAGGATATGATGAGATAGACTCTCAAAGGATTTCTTTCTATTTAGTATACAAAATTGTGAAGAAATCACACAGAAGATTCTAATAGAGTTTTTTTAAGACGACCCTAAATAATGTAAAAAAGTAACAATATCTCGAGATTCTGTATTTTAGAAAAATACCATAAATAATAAAATAGACTCGATAATATCA
Source organism: Limnanthes douglasii subsp. nivea (assembly GCA_036936605.1). Classification (NCBI taxonomy): domain Eukaryota; kingdom Viridiplantae; phylum Streptophyta; class Magnoliopsida; order Brassicales; family Limnanthaceae; genus Limnanthes; species Limnanthes douglasii. Next base: position 39,822 of record JAUPFV010000342.1, on the reverse strand, counting down.
AATCACACATGGGATTTAGTGGACTTACCTTTGGGTTCAAGATCAATCGGTTGCAAATAGGTATTTAGGAAAAAAATCACAACCATTCAAGCTTTCAAAGCAAGATTGGTAGCAAAAGAATTTTTGACAAGAAAATTGAATAAATTATTTTGATACATATATTCCAGTAGCAAGAACAATAACAATTAGAACGCACTTTGTAATTCCATCGATATATAATTTGAAAAATCACCAAATAGATTTCAAAATAGTGTTCTCAAATAAAGATCTTGATGATGAGGTTTAAATGGAACAACCCAAGACTTTTGTACTTTCCAGGAATGATTCCAAGGTATGTAGGCTTGTTAAGTCATTATATGGTCTTATACAATAACCCAAGAATTGGCATGTAAGGTTTTATTATGTTATTTTGTCCAATGCATTTAGACATAATAAGACGAACAAATGAGTATACACTAAAGTTCGTGGTGATGTAATAGTTATTATACGTTAATACGTAGATGATTTTATTATATTAAGTAATGACATGAAATGAATTAATGAAACAAAGAGGTTTTTATCGTTTACTTTTAAAATGATAGATCTTAATGAAGTATACACTATTTTAGGAATTAAAGTATTAGAAAATAGTATGGGTTATGCCCTAAGTCAATCACATTATATTGAGAAAGTACTTGATAAGTTCAAATATCTAAAATTTAAAGAAGCACAAATATCATTTGGTCATAGTTTAAATCTTTGAAAAAAATAAAGGGAGAGCAACGACTCAATTCAAATATGTTAGTAATTATGAAGCTTGTTGTATGCGCCTTTATATACTAGAGCGGATATATCTTTTGTGATGAGTAAATTGAGTCAATTTACGAGTAATCTAAGTACGGAACATTGGAATACAATTGGAAGGGTCTTGGGTTACTTAAAAAGACTAAATACACGTGTCTTCAATATTCTAATTTTCTTGGGGTACTTTGTTAGGAATATGGGTGTTGTGAATTAGGGGTCTACATATTTCGCCTCCGTATATTAGTAAGAACACAACCAATCTCAATACTAGTATGATATTGTCCGCTTTGGCACCTGAAGGCCCTCACGGCTTTGCATTTGGTCCACTGCCAAAAGGCCTCATACTAGTTGAGGTATGTTCTTACTTATATACCATTGATCTTTCCCATGTTTAACTGATGTGGGATGTGGGAATTTGGTCGCCACCCTAACATACTTAAAGGATACACGGATGTAAGTTAGATCACTAGTCTAGCGGATAATAAATTAGTTATAGGATGGGTTTTCACATTTGCAAGTGGTTCAATTTTGTGGGGATAAAAAACATGTATATCTCACTCGATTATGGAGTATGAGTTCATAGCTTTGGCCGTAACGGATAAAAAATGGATGGTTAAGAGATCTCTTGTTGGATATACCATTCACTTTGAAATGGAATATAACAATAAAAATACATTATGATAGTTGAGCAACATTAGGTAGAGCATACAATGGAAACTAAAATGGGAAGTACAGATATTTAAGTCTAATGCATGTTTATGTTAAATAATTAATCCAAAGTGGAATTATATCGGTCTTATACGTACGTTATAGTAAGAACTTAGCATATCCGTTTACCAAACCATTAGCTCGAGAATTGGTAAACTTCACATCCATAGGAATATTAAAACTCTTATAATAAGTATTTTGTAAATAACGACAACCCAATTCGACTATAAGAACCTAAGCATCAAATTTCCAATGGGTAATAACAAGTTGTTTGTGAACGGTTCAACATATAAATTTACTAAAGTTTCATATATGATGAGTGTGAGATATGTTGGTCGTTAGTGTGGATAGATAAGTTTAAGAAAGTCTTTTAATATAATTTGGTCTAAATGTGACATGCGTTTCTAAAGGTAACAAAAACTTTGTAAGAATTGTACTTACGAGAATTTAGAGGTGGTGTCACCTCTCACAAGAGAATGAGTCACCCTCAAGTTATTATTCTTGAAATGGACAACGCATACATGGACAAAATAAGGCTAATATATAATATGGACAAATATTTGATAAAAACAATTGTGTGTGTGAGATCGTTAGTTAGTCCACATGGGAGGTTGGTTCAAAGATACGTCTACCAATTTTTTGTGACTAAACTTTGTTATCTTTTTACTAAGGTATAATTCAACGTGAAAGATATTTTACTTTACGCACAAAAGTTATCTCAAATAAGAGATAAGAGATGACATTTAATCAAATGGGATATTGTTGGAAATATTAACTAATTGTAGATGATTGGAAGAAGAGTTTAGATCGTTGAAGTTGGTGAAATAACAAGTTAAGGTTACACTGAGTAAAGAATGATTGGAACCTAATTCAAAACCTAACATGGACTATATTTCACGAACTCATTTTCTGACCTTGGTCGCAATCAGCCTAAGATTGATTGCGACCAACCTCCATTTTACCAATTATCCTTCGAAAATAATTGTACCAACGAACTTTTGCAGCGACCGAAGTAGGGTTGTTCGCGGCCTCAAACAGTGTGTTTTCTGGAAAAGAAAATTGAATTTCTGAATAAGCTCTTCTTGAATAGTATGACTTTACCTATGATTTTTTGAATGATTAGAACCATTTAGAAGGATTTGATCATCTTTATAAATAGGTAATGCTTTCAGAACAAAACATATTATTGCCAAATCTCCTAAAATTTCTCTTACGTGAAATGTCTCTTTTTTATTAACAATTTATCAAAATCTTGATTCATATTTTATATTTGCTTGTAATATGACTCTAAGAGCTTGTTATATCCCAAAAAACTTTACTCAAATGGTCTAATAAATAAAGGTAACCAAATTTATTACTTTTAGAAAACGTAATCAATTATGTCTCAAACTTCCATCTTTTTTGGCGACGTTCCAATGATTCTCCATCAAGAGTTATACTACTACAATTATGTCAGGTTTTGTTCCCAATCTCTATTTTCTAACAATATATATTTTGCAGAAAATAATTCACTGGAATTAGGAACATAGTCGAATATACCTAAGATCTCTTCAAGCGAATTTTGAAGAGTGATTCAATCAAATTCGTCTTTAGTTATCACCCTTGTGCCTACGTCTGACATAAAGTGGAAGAAAGGAAAAGAAAACGATTTTAAGGATTTATTATTTATGTCTGAAATGATTTAGGGATGTAGGATTCGTAATGGTTAAAAGTAAATCTTTTAGGTACTAGTTTATTTAAAATATGATGTGACAAATAAAGAGATATTATTTGACAATATTTGATGACCAATTGTGAGACAAATATTCTTTGAACGATTACATGACAGCTTCTAAACCATGAAAATGAATTGTTTAAAGTTTATAAACATGAAAAAATATAGAAAAACAAAAATAATTAATATATCAACTACCATAATTATATTTGAATTATTAATTAAATTGTTTTGTTGATATCTCAAACTTTAATTTGAATCAATGATTTACAATTCAATTTTTTTATGTTTTATTAATATTTTTTTTATAATGACTTTAGTTTAGTCGATAGCGAATAGAGATCAATTAGATGTAAATAATACTATTTTTAATATTTAATATATATATATATAGAGAAAATATAAGTGAAATAGATTTAGTATTGATCTCCTAGTTTGTTTTAAATATAAATTTTCGTTTAGATTGACCAAACTCCAAGTTCATACTAACATTTTTTAAACATTAAAATCACATAGATCGTCTACCACCTTGTGAGAATTTTGTAATGATAAATAGTAATGGGTCGACCGACTCATAAGACCGATCATCATAAATGATAACAATTTAGGCATCTATAAAGACACTTTGACATAAGCTTGTTTACAATCATTGTTATAGGAAACTTCACTCATTGGAGGCTGGTTGAGATATATTAGGCCATATTAGAAAATTGTGTAGTTTGAGGTAACACGAAAATCGAACCCCATAAATCGAATATGCAAGTAGAAAAAAAATACTTTTTAAGGACATGTATTAGTGATTTTTATGTCTATTGGATAAGCGAAATGGGATATGATGAAAGGTATCCAATAATTGCATACTTTTTTCAACGACAAGTGTGCATAATGCATACATTTCATTTTTTTTATAGCTTTAACCACTTACTCTGAAATGTTTAAAATAATTGACCCTCCAAATCGTCTTGTTGAACCTTAACGTCTATATCATAGTTTTAAGGTGTGTGCGGTGGTTCGTGGCGAATAGGGTTAAAAAAGCCATAGTGGCGAGGCGATGACCACATGACATGCAACGATCCCTTACCTAAATAATATTTTTATAGCACATAAGTGTAATTAAAATAGTATCATTTAGACATTTAAACTAACAATAATAACTTAAACATCCAATTACATGATTCTTAGAACATCCGAGTCAAATGACAAATACATAGACTAAAAGATCCAATTATAAAACATCCAATTACATAATTTTTAAAACATTTGAGTCAAATGACAAACATAGACTAAAAGACATCATCGTCCGAGACAACATCTTCACACATCTTATCTCCACTATGTTTGTCGTTGATATTCCATAATGGAGTATACTCTTTTTCAGAGTCTTCACCAACAAGCCTCTGCTCTCTTGTGCGAGCCGCTAAAGACGATAGATTCGTAGATCAAAGATTGTAGTTTACTTCATTAACCTCGACAGTTCCAACATCAATTCATTCCAAAACATCTTCATCTTTCCAAAACTTAGTTTTAGGTTTTTATGATTTTAGTTCAAAAACAAAATCGGGCTTAGCGCCTCGCTACGGTTGCCATGGCAAGCACCACGATCGCGAAGGCCGCTACGGCGAGCGCCACGCCAAGGGCTTCGCCACGCCCCACCGTGAGGCGATGAGGCCTCACCTTGCCATGGTCGCCATGTGACAACTATGATCTCTACCAATTGTAGGTTCGAATACTAGTGGTGTTAACCTACATCCGACCATGTATAACATAAAAAACATATACAGTGAGTCCATAACAAATTCTTATTTATTTAAAAATAAAATCAACCGATGGTTTTTAAAATTCTGAATAAATATTTTTGTAATAATATTTAGTAAAAATAGAGTTATTTTGAATTTAGATTTGAGTTAATATTAAGATGGCAGGGATGGCATAATCTAACGGTTAAAAAGTAAGTCACTAGTCATGATGAAAAAAAAGCTAAATACCGAACCAAACCCTAAAAGTCGCTTCCCTTGTATATAAACATATGGTTTTTGGTGCGGTCTCTCCTATCACAGTTTTTGCTCCTGTTGTCGATGCTGCAGGAAATACTACGGTCACTATAACTGCAGTTGTATAAGCTCGTATAAGAAAACCACCAGTCTGGATGAGTGATTACGTAGCTAACGTAATAAAAAATGAGGATGAGGAAGACCAATCTGTATTATTTTCTCTATTTACAAGATGTGACTTATCTCATGTTTGTTGTCTTCGACCTATGTTTGATGGTACATGGATTCTAGCTGACCTACCCAAAGGAGAAAAAAGCATAGGGGTGAAATGGTTTTACAAAACCAAACTAAATAAACATGAAGATATAGAGAAGTATAAGGTTTTCTTGGTCTCCAAAGGGTATGTACAAGAACAATAAGAATGATCTTAGATCTTATAAGTCATAAAGAGTGGATTGTCTATCTATTCGATGTGAAATTGACATTCATTCAAAGATAAATGACTAAATAATTATATGTAGATCAACCAAGAGGATGTGAGATAAACAATGCAGGGAATAAAGCGTATAAGCTCTAGAAAGCTTTATATAAACTCAAGCAAGCCCCATGAGCTTGGTTTAGCAAAAGACTTGTATCTTCTGTCTATGGGATTTGAGAAGGATGCGAGTGAGCAAACTATTTTCATAAAAGTCAATTCACAAGCTAAATGTCTGAGAATTAGCTTATATTTTGCTGACTTAATCTACACTGAAAATGATGAGAGTTTCAAGAGTCCATAATAAAGGAGTTTAATATGTCTGATTTAGGAAGAATATAATACTTTTTGGCTTGGAATCCATGCAATTTGAAGATGAGATATTTATCACACAACAAAAATATGTGAAAGAAGTTTTGAAGAAGTTTGGAATAGACGAGAGTAATTCAGTTGTGAATCCAAGAATTCTAGGATTTAAGATTCATAAAGATGAGAATGAAGTTAAAGTAGATGGTTCATGTATGTGACAAGGAACTGGTCGGAAGCTTAATGTATATGACAAAAACAAAGCCATATATAATGTATGCGGTGAGTCTCATTAGTAGGTTCATGTATATCCCAACCGAGCTTCATCTTGCTACTGCAAAAAAGATTTTAAGGTACCTACAAACAAATATCAGCTATGGTTTCACTACCATAAATCAGGATACATAAAGCTTGTAGGTTTTACAGACAGTGACTATGCAGGATGTGTGGAAGATAAAAACTGCACATCCGGTTGTACATTCATCCTAACTGATGCACAGTAGCTTGGTCATCTATGAAGGACCCCATGGCAACTCTAAGCACAACAGAGGCATAATTTGTAGCTACACCATGGTGTGCTTGTCAGATGATTTGGATGAAATTAATTTTGAAGAAAATCAGATATGAAGGAAGCTTAAATCCAATCATTGTTTGGACAATAACATAGCTATCAAGATGTCAAAGAAATGCATGTTAAAAGTAAATAAATTGATGTTCGCTTTCATTTATGCCAGACTTAGTAAATGAAGGAGTAGTTAAATTGAAGTTTTATGGCACACAACAACAAGTAGCAGACAGACTCACCGAGTCACTGAAGTTGGGCACATTTCGGAAGATTAAAAAAATCTTGGATTCTGTGATGAACCTAAGTGAAACTATAACATTGTCTAGTTTAGGAGAGAGAATGATATGTTAAGTTCGTCCCTAATTTTTAGGGTACTTGTAGGTTTTACTTATGTTATTTGTTTTAGCACGATATTTATCATGTAAAGTTATATAAGCCATTTATTTTATTCTATTAAAACTGTTTTTCCTTAATTGATTTCTAGAATCCAACAAAAAATACTATTGGGGGATAGGAAGGAGGATCGAGCTACTCAGTCATGATTGATGTATGACATGAACACATTAAAAGATATACGTATATAGTCGGTTTTATTAATTGTCCCTTACAATACCATTGGGACTACTCCTGTATCACAAAACTTATTTTTCTAATTATACTTAAGACATCCCTATTTAAATAGATTCATCCAATAATCAAAAGAGAAAATATTTAGACGACAGAGAAGTCATTCTTATTTAAATTTTCATTTTTGATAACAATTCTTGATGATGATCTTCACTTATAGTTAAAGTATTCAACTTGATTATGTGCTCTTCTAAGAGATGACAATCAATCTTTTTAATTGATTTGTATAAATGAAAATTATTATATTTGTTAAAGGTGTTTTTTTCTCTAAAAGCTTATTTCTCGTGTTTCTCAAAATAATTGGTAAACTTTATGTTTTGCTTAAATTGATAATTTTTTAATCTAGTTTTTCACAATATTTGTAAAGTAAATCTGGTATGTAGACGATTAACTCATATAATATCTACTTATCTATTATTTTACATATGATTACTTTTATTGGACTATTATTAATGATAGTATGATACATCGGTAAAACGTGCGACAGTCCATTTTAATGAAAAAATTCCAACAATCTCCCATTTTGATAGAAATTTCAACAATCTCCCACCTAATTTCTATCGTCTCATAGATTAACTTAGAAAACCCGTACATGAACATTAACGATATATGACTAAAGGCATCGTCAATGCATTAAAAGCCACACATATATGCATCCATAATCACGATATCGCAATCAATTGCATGTATCTATCATGGTGCATAACATAAGAATAGTATGGAATGTAATCTTATATATAAATTCTTAACTGATCATACTTTATTGAAGATCTACTCATAACATAGTAAGAATAATGAAAATAGGAACACACTCAAAATATATATATGTTAATAAATTTAATATACAATTGCATAATTAAAACATATCTTATAACTTAATACAAACTCCTACAAAAACTAAACATCGTCTAAATATACAACATCCATGTTTATGATGTATTTAATTGAAACCTTAGGCATTAATGCATTAGTAAGATGATCAACTAATATCGAGTTTGTCCCTATGTACTCCACACTAATTTGACCACTCTGAACTCTTTTTTAACAAGTAAATACTTGATATCTACATATTTGGACTTAACCAAGCTCTTATTACGGTTTCAATACTGAACCTCCAAATGTTTGTCACGATATAGTGTAAGAGGTTTTTTTATCCCCTATATAATCCGTAGTCATATACAAAATTTTGCAGCCAAAATGCTCCTCAGAGTATTGTGATACATTTACGATTCAAGAATATCAACCTGAATTTCAATCAATAAATCATAATCAATTATATCAATAAAATTGTACATCTGCGACTGTTTTTTTTTTGTCTATATGCTCTATCATCAGTTAATAACTGTTACGTTCATGTTTCTCTCTTAGCTAATCATCAAAAATCCCTGGAATCGCAGACCCTCGGTTTTTTTCAAACTCATGTAGTGGTTGAACTTCCTTATGACGTCCACGATCAGGTCATCACAACCTATACATTTTTACTTATTTTGGAAGATAGTGAATAAAATTTGAAGTAATTTTGGCATAAGCTTATTATGATTCATATGTGCGTAGGAAGCACATCCAACACTCTCAAATGTTCTAACTTAGGTTTATCTTCGCATGCCTCGTGAAGACAAATAACTTAAACACCAATGGATTATTGATGATGATATACACAGCCGTTGTCACAACTTCTCCCCATAAACTTCGAACCATTCCAGCTGTATGAAGTATACGTCTAACCCATTCCATCAAGGTTTGATTTATTCTGTTAGCAAGCCCGTTATGTTTGGGAGCCTCACTTATAGTTTAATGTCTAACAATGCCAAGCTTTGCGCAATACTAGTATACTTTGTATACACATATTTCAAGTCATTACCACTCTGAAGCTTCTTTAGCATTTTATTGGTTTGATTCTCTATCAAATTCTTCTAATTCCTAAAGGCAACAAACACTTCATCTTGGTATTTAAAAGTAGAGCTTAAAATTTTCTATAAAATTCATCAATTAGCGACATAAAGTACCTTGCACCACCTATGGTAAGTTGTCGTGTTGGACCCCAAATGTCTGAATGAACATAGTCAAGTACTTTGTTGGATGTCTAGTTGTTGAGAAGAAATATCACCATTTTTCTCTTATCAATACACAATTGGCACAAAATCTGAGCTTCTGAATTATCGTGCTATATAACAACCCATTTTTACTTAGTTCCATGAACTCATTCTCACATAAATACCCCAACCGATGATGCCACAATCTGGTAGAATTATTCACCACACTAGATGTATCATCAACTACTACAGATCTCTCGAGAACTAACATACCATTAATCTTATAGGCTTTCAAAACAACTAGGGAGCCTTGCAAGACCTTAAGTCTCTCTCTCTAACCTTATAGGTAATTCCTTCATCATCTAACATTCAAATAGAAAAACAATTACGTTTAAATTCAGGTTCACACTTTACATTGTTAATTATTTTCTCAAGTCTTATAGACAACTTGAGCCATATCGTTCCAATACCTTAGATACCACAGGACTTATCATTCTCGAGAATGAGCTTTCCATCATCAAGCATTCGTAGGTCTTCAAACCAATGCTTATTAGATATCATGTGAAATGGCATACCCAAATACATCACTCACTTATCGTTTGTACCTATAAGAATAATAAGTTATTAACCAATCAGCATACTGACAATCATCATACATCATTTCAACATCTTTGATTTTGGGCTTTTGATAGTTGTAGCTCTTTCCCTTCTTCGGACACTTCTGACTCATATGTCATTTCTTCTTGCATATACAAAAGATCATTTTTAGAATCTTTGCAACCTTTTTGGACTTTTACCGAGAGTTTAATATCTTCTTAATTAATATGGAAAGATTAAAATAAGAGACCTAATTAATATAAAATACCTAACACAAAATACTTCGCTTCGATCCATGTTCTACGACGAGCTCGTTTCAGATCAGAGTAGTAGCATTTAGAAAAACTAAAAAATAATTTGTAAAGAAATAATTGGTCGTAGTGGTGATCCCCAATCACATCAATGAGATTTAGAAATATGATCGAAAATAAGACTTAAGTTAAAAATATAGTTGCAGATCTTATATAGAAAGAAAATAGACTATGCATTCACGTCATCTATATATAGATTTTCGTCAATGTTGTTGATTGAAAATTCATAGCATAAAAAAACAAACCTCCAAAATCTTTATTCATGAACATTATATACTATGGATAAAATAATATACGACAGATTCCGTAAAAATGCATCAAACAACAATAAAAAACTGTTATCAAACAACAATATTAAAATTGTCTGTTTTTCTGCACCGACTTTTTTATACATGTTAGCCGATGTTTTTCAATATTATGAAAATATCCTCGAATACTGGACCATCAATCAAACAATACAAATGATGGCATGGCAAGGTCTCGGTTAGAACGAAACTCTAAATGAACGGGAACTCCAACATCGATTTAAAACAGGTTGAACTACCTATCATATTCCTATTTGTTGTTTGCATCAAACAAATACACAAGTTGTGTAATGAATCACAACTCTAGTGTGACAGTGCTGGGTTCTGTTTAGTTTGTGACAATAGAAAACTAGAGTAATCGATATGGGTTTATAGTTTATATACGTGGATTTAACTTAAGAAGGTTCACTCATTTCTTTATTTTATAGGTCGATTTCAAGTTATATACTTGTGTCAGTTGAGATGTAAAATAGAACTAGAACTAGAAAAACTGTTGACCTCACTCTCTAATAGTAATACTAGTAGTTTTGGTTTAGTGGTGAAAAGAACTTAAACAATGGCTAACCAAAAGTTGATACAATACTTACTTATATCTTTATAAAACAAAACAATAGTAAAAAATCATAAACAAAAATACAAAGAAAATATATTATCAATATATGAAATTTATATATTTACTTGAATTGAAAATAAAAACACGACTTTCGGTCACAGCTACCAACCTAAAATTCAAATAAACTTCTACAGCTGATAATCTAAAAGAGATTAGAAAATAATTTGGCTTCCTCATTCCAACTGCTATATCCACAATCCGTAGCATCAGGGACTTCATCCGATGCTCATCCTTTTAAAGCTTTTTTAATTTTTTGTTCATCGCCACAAATTTGATTATGATCATTCATCTTTCTATCCGGGTAAGAAGCAGACTTTATTATCTACATGCTCTTCAATACCTTTGCAATCCTTTTTCTACTCGAATTTCGCATCTCTGAGTTTTTTAAAAGAGATAAAATCTTCAAACTTTTGTTGTTGCTTTTCTTAATCCCTAGAAGAAAACAGTATGACACCATATATGTATAAGGCATCAATATCATTTTTGTTTGCTACTTTCATCAAGAGCTTGAGTCTGGATTCTTGTCTATATAGTGCTTCCGGATTTTTGTTTTGTTCGCAACGACAACAAAACAAGATTCTTTTTCGTTTAAAATCCATGGAATTACTAGAGTTTTAACCATTGATATGTTTTGATACACATAATTATCTTCAGTTGCTTCCAAAAATTCTTTACTAGTCAATTTAAGATTGAATAGATCTGTAAAAGAATTGGAAGCAACTTGAGCAAAAATTTCAGTAAGCAAAAATTGAGGAAGATCATTCATGGTTGTTTTTTGTTGGTTTTTAGTGATTTTGAAACCGGGTTTTTTTCTTAATTGAAGACATTCTTAATGGAACCCAAGAAAACAAAGCAGAAAAAAAAATCCAACGGTGTTTTGAGAAAAGAGAAAAGATTGATTTTTAAAAATCAAATCAATTCAACTCTTTATATAGAAGAGCGTAGCTGATTTAGGAAGATATAAATTAAGATATTAAAGATATGGGTATGGCTATATATACCCAATTCCGGTTTAAGTATACCCAAAATTCTCCTTTAACTTTAGTTTGACTTTTTTTTACCATATTACCCTCGACAATAAAATTAATCTCGAAACTCCCATTAAGTAAAAAAAAACTACTAAGTGTATCTTAAGTATACCAAATTCACCAAATAACCTATTTCGCTATCTATACCCAAACAAACATTATTGTTTAGTCAATATATCATCCAAATAGTCTAGTTTTATTAAAATCTTTGAAACCAAGTTCAAACTTCAAAATAAAATCAAGAACATTCAACCTCATTATAGAGAAAAACACAAAATCGATCATGACTCAACCAGAACTATGGATTATTAGCGTGGAGGAGTTGATGTCGCCGGAGATAAGGGCTGATGGAATGTCACCGGAAAAGGAGTTGGAGTCGCCGGAGAAGCACCCACCGTTGCGGGAGAAGCAGTCATTGCCGGAAAAGGTAAAATTTTGACCGGTGGCCTCAGCACCATCGGTTCATAGCCATGGAACCGGTGGTACGTAGGTCACGCACGGCCGGTTCTCGGCCTTAGAACCGGCCGTGCGTGACCTACGCACCACCGGTTCCATGGCCAGGAACCGGTGGTGCTGAGGCCACTGTCCGGTCGGTGCTGAGGCCTCACTACCACCGGTTCTGAGGCCTTGAATCGGTCGTGCAGGGGCCTCAGTCCGATCGGTTCTGAGGCCCCTTCACCACTGGTTCAAAGCCATAGAACCGGTGGTGCACCTGGTCGTGTACGGCCGGTTCTAGGCCTCTTAAACTTTGGTTCGCACAAATTTTTCGTAAAAAATCAAGGTTTTTTTCTTTTTTAATTATACCTGATTGTTTATTGTGGTTTGTTGTTATGTAACAGGGGACGGATGTCGCCAATGGGACTGAGTAACCTTTCGCTACTGACTACAGTCATTTGTTCTTCACTACCGAGTTTTATACACACGACGCGTTGATTAAATGGGTTACGAAGACAGGAAAACTCCATGGTATGGTTATCAACATAAGTCGGCGCGACAAAGTAAACAGTAGAAAAATTCCTAGGATGTATTTCCAGTGTGAGAGGTCGGTAAAATATACTCCAAGAGTAGCAGAAAAAGACCGTAAACGGAAGTCTACAGGAACAAAAAAGATTGACTGCCCATTTCAGCTTCTCGGGTTAATGGTAGAACCAGATCAATGGAAGTTAGAAGTGAAATGTAGTATTCATAACCACGAGAGTTCAAAACAGCTAGACGGTCATTTTTTTGCTGGCCGTTTGAATGATGAAGATATGGAATATGTTGAACGAGCGACCTACATTGGTACTAACCCCAGAGATATACTGGATGGTGCTAAGAAGTTGAACGAAGATAATGTTTCTACCATGCGCACCATCTACAATGCACGACAGAAAAGTAGGGTTTTAAAAAAGGTGGGTAGGTCACAACTCCAGTTCTTGTTGGGGGAGCTTAAGTCACATAATTATTATGAATGGCATAAATCTAGTGAAGACGATGGACAAGTCATTACAGATATGTTTTTCGCCTATCCAGTGAGTGTTGACCTTTTGCGGATATTTCCAACCGTTTTGATAATGGATAGTACGTATAAATTCATACGATATGGTATGTCATTGCTAGAGCCATTGGAGAAGCAGAAACACTGAGGCCGCCGGCAAGTGAAAATAAAATTACTTATTGATACACCATCCACTAAACGGGACAAATGTTATTGAGAATACGTGGATGATGATGATAAGGCTAGTCATGACTCAATCATGAACTCTTTAAAACCACCAAAAGTTAAAAAAGGTAAAGCAGTTGCTAGTGCAAATACGATTCAGGCAGATGTGCCTAAAGTACCTCGTACTCGTAGTTCTTCCGTTGCCTCGCTCGCTAGCAACAGCGTACAAGCATTCATTGGTGGAGTCACATAACTAATACACGACCCGAAAGGTTTTTTGTGTTGGTTTCTGACTCACTTCAATCCTTTTATATCGGGTATAAATGATGTTAAGGCAGATGGTCATTGTGGATATAGAGCAGTTTCGTTTGGGTTGTACGGTCATGAAGAAGGTTGGAGAGGTGTTCGGAAGGCAATATACGATGAACTAATGGACAACTATGACACATACAGCAAGATATATAACGGTAAAGAGGATTACCTGAAGGTTGCAAAAAGTATAACGATACTTGGCATGACGTCTGGTGCATTATACCATAGGTACTCCTGACTGCGTACCAATGGTGCACAATGACTTGTAAATTTTTGAATTTTTTTTCTTATAGTTTAAAAACTGAAGTATTTCTTCATGGGTTGGAGTGGGTTTGATGGTGTTAATTTTTTATAACGATTGAAGTATTTTGTTAATTTTTTGTTATGGTTTAAAAGTTGGATGGTTACAATGGTACGAATTAGGTGTTTTGCATATTCTAAATTGTAAATAAGCATTCAAAGAAGTTTTAAAAAATCTAAAGAAAACGATGGAAATAAAAAAGTAGATGTCATAATACAAAAGACGATAGTTTAACAAATCCTACAAATGGATAAACAACATCAACGTAGATGAAAAAGATAGATCATAACAAAGCTAAAACAAGTCCAATAATGAGGACAAACAACCAAGGAGAGAAGAGCTACAGGACTTGACCTCTCCACCTAAGCGCACCCTCTTCCCCACGAACTACACGCAATGTAACAATCGACCGAACAACCTCTAGCAATCTGTCGTCCGTGGTGCGTGGTGGTGGACTAATAGTATGCCAACCATACTCATCCAGGTACCTCCACTAGGTGTTCGTCGCAGACTGTCTATATGTGGAAATGGTAACGGTCAACCAATCCTCATAAAGCAAATACGAATAGTCTTAGGGTCATTTCCTCTTTCCATGGTTGATTCGACGCAAAGACCGATCAGTCTTTATCCTCTCCTCCTCCTCCCTAAGACGAATAGTCTCAGGGTCTTCAGCTGAATCTCGTCTGCGCTTGGCATCGCGGACCCGCTCATCTTCGACGGCCCGTACTGGTCTTTAGATTCTTCCCCGGGTGTGGCGCCCGTGATCCCGGGGGATACGCCCTAGAGCGAGGAAGACGTCGCTCCTCAACGGTGTCTGACCTACAAAATACAAAAAAAAATATGAAATTAATAACAGTAACATATGAATAACCCGCAAAATTAAAAAAACAACACTACAATTCGCAATCGAACTTCCTATTGAAAGTAATTTCTTAACATAGGTGCACACCAGCCCGTACCGAGCAGCACGGGTGTCCTATACCGAGTGGCACAGGTGCTTGTGCCGCTCGGTATATAATAGTTGTATCGCTCGACACAGAGGGGCTGTGCCGAGCGGCACAACCACTCGCACTGATGGTTGGAGAATGGCCCATAAAACCTAATTTATACCCTAAATCTATACCTAAACCCTAAATTCATAACTAAATCTAACCTAAATCCTAAATTCATACATAAAACTAACTAAATTAATTTGCAAAATTAGATTAGGGAACTTACGTAGGTGGTGGTGGGTTTTTGTTCTTCACTATGATGGAGGAGGAGGACGAGGAGTGGTGGTGGCTCGCTGGAAAATTTGAGAGAGAGGTGAGAGTGTTTGAGAGAAGAGAGTTTGAGAGCTTAGAGAGAAGTTAGAGAAGGGAGGGAAGTGAGAGAAAGTGTAGGGAAAAATGTTATGGATGGAAGTTAGTAAAAAAAAATTACTTATATACCTTGAAAAATGATATTTTTGGAAAAAAAAATGGGTTTACTTAGATCATATTTTGGTATACTCAAAATTGGGTATACTTAAACCGGAGTTGGGTACATATAGTTTGACCCTAAACATATATAGGAAGATATAAACTAAGATATTAAGATATGGATGGACGGCTAAGATTCTATTCTATTACTTTCTATTCTATCTTTAATATTTATCGGAATTAGTTTTATTTTTTTCCTAAATATTTTCCTCCCTGCATCTAAAATATCTTAAATTTGAATTATGGATTAATACTATAGTATTTTAAAAATTTTGAATTGTGAATTCAAACTTAAACCTATAGCATCCCGTTTTTGAAAACCTCAATTCAGATTAATTTTATTAATTTTATGTTTACAAAATAATCTTAAAATTTTAGGGTTTGTTTAACTTATTTATTTTTAAATCAAATCATATTCCTGGTATTTCAAATAAATCTAACATCTATACTTATTTTATATTCATCCACAACTTTAAAAGTCGGTTTAAGATGAACTGCATTTTTACGATCACATATTGTTTCCCAAGAGTTTCTAAACAGCTCAGTGATTCATAGATTCACTGTTTCACTAATTTATGAACAAATTTCGATATTAGATTTATATTTCACTACAGCAACGTCCTTAACTTAAGAAATCTTAAGTCTGAAAGATCGATAAAATAAAAATATAATACCAAAGTTGTTTTTTTTTAACATATAGAGGTTTTAGAGCAGCGTAAAACTCCAGCAGAGCTTGTGAGTGTCGGAACAGTTTGAGCATCTGCAACTTCAAAGCTTTGTAGTGAGTTATAATTAGGTTTGGCTCTTCCAATTCCACTTTGTGTGAGGAAATGAGCTCCGTTGGTGAAAAGATCTCCCACCGAATAGAAATTCCAAGCCGACTTATCTGCATGGTTCTCAACTCTCCATGTCACCTATGTATTTAGTTCGTAAGATCATAAATCAGTTAGCCTCTTTGTTCATTATCCACCATAGGTCCTATTTACGTGTAAAAGAAGAAATTATTTAAAACTTTACCTCTTTGTTCTTAGTATTTGGTGCAACAAAATAGTTGGATTCACTCTTGACACTAGGACTCATGCTTCCTCCGATGGCATACTGTGTCCATCCTTGATAATAATTGTTTGCTACATGGGCATATCCAAATCGAACCCTATTTTTCATCCGAAATTTAAACAGTTAGTTCCCAAATAAGATGGTAATCGTGATAGGCATAACGTCAGAGTCAGAGTCAGAATCACCTTGGCATCCTTTGGTTACAATTAGGTCCGAAGTGATTGAAGACAACAGTGACTTTCATATCCTTGTCCCTCACGTAACCATCATCATGTCCTAGAAGCATTACTTTGTCTTGGTTTCTAAACCAGTTGTTAGATACAGTCACCTCAGTTGACCCTCGCGTGACGTCTAGCAAACCATCTTGACACGAGTGAAGGGTGTTATGGTCAATCCACACGTTTTTCGCGGTGACGAGTCGAATTGCGTCTCCGTCGGCTTTACCAAGCGGCATCAGTTTAGAATCGGGGCCCATCACAGAGCTGGGTGGGTGCGGCTTGCAGCCGTGAATCACTAAGCCGTGGATGATAACATCTGTCGCCTACACAAATTAGAAATGAGGATGAGGCATGTTAATTTATGTAATGATCTATACTCTAATATTGTTTTTGGTACTACTGATTCGCATACCTTATAGACTAAGATGCAGGCAGGGCCTGTAATGTGAATGCTAACACCGCGTCCATCGATGGTGGTGAAGCTACCAATGAGAAGCGGGTCTTGTAAAGAAATCTTCATGTCTCTTTTGAAAGTGATCCATTTTTTCCCTTTGATCATAGTGGTTCCATATCGTAGAGTTCCAGGTTTAGGGTTTACTGCATCGTCTGTAGGATCTGTGACTTTATAAGCAGTAACATTATGCCCAATATTATTGGTCATTTTCCCGGAAAATCCAACTGAGCACTTAGCTAGTTGATGCCGGTGGTTCCTCCATTTAGGGTCCATTCTCCAACATTTGTCAACGACGTTCAATTCCCATGTAGAATCTTCTTTGGACATAGCTGAACTCAAGTTGAATAGGATTGCGGTAAAGAGAATTATCAAACCAAATTGGTACGATTTAGCCATTTTGGGTTCTTGAAAAGGGTTTTGGATGACAAGATGTTAAGGGTTTAGTGTTATGTTTATAGGAAAGGTTTCTTCCTCGACAAGTTAGCAGTTTGTTATGTTGGTTTTTAAGTGTTCCCATGAATGAAACTTTCTAAGTAAATTGTTAAAGCTGTTCGGGTAGTTTAACTGATTTGCTATATTTATATACTACTGGTTTGATAGCTTAAATTTAATCCTACATATATAATTGCATGCTAAATTTATGATAACTGACGTCTAAATTTAGAAAACATGGATATGCCCATGGCTATCATAAATTTTGAATATGTAATTAAGCGTATACTAAATATTAAAGTTTGGTTGATTGACCCGTTTACATCTAATGAAGTTTGCCCATTGCTAGCTTTTTAAGCACGGTAGTGATTAACTCGCTGGTTTCTTGGCTGTCTAAGAAATTCGGTCGTTAATGCATTTAATATTGTGCTTATTTCGATGCATATTTTGAGAGATGTATGTTCCTTCCTTCACTACTAATTGTCATGTCATAGTCTTATATCCCATCATCCAATGCATGAGGTAGTGATGTGTAGAAAGAAATGATTATAGGCCAATGTACTCTCGACTCGTTTGGATCGATTTCCTTTTATGATTCTGATACAGTTTTATATAATACAGGCAGCAACGATCTGCAATAATTTGGCAATGGCTGTGAGTATGGTTGGCGTCTGAGAAGCACTTGCGCTCGGTCACTCACAAGGAATCCTTCCTACTGTCCTAACTGAGGTATTCAACACCTCCCGTGCTCGCTGTTGGAGTAGGTAACGTATCAATTTTTCAATACCGAACCTCGAGTTTCAGGTCTTTTGTCGACGAAATTTTCAATTTCGGGTCTTCTTCGAGGAAGTATGTTGCTGGCTTTCTCACTTTCAAGGCTTAATATTCATTTTGGTTCTTTAATTTGTAATGAATGTTTTAGTCCTCTAGTAATTAATTTTATCAAACAAACTTATGAGTTGAGTAATGGACATACATGCTTATTGTTTGTTTTGTGCAGGATAACGACTTAACCTACCCGAATCATCTGCTAAAGAGGTTGGTCGTTGAAGTCCATTTACATCTCAAGCACAAGAGACGTGGGCATTTTAAAATCAAATTATGAGTTGTTACTTGTTAGTATAATTTCAGGCAACCTGTTAGGTTTTGTGCAGATACACCGGAGTCTACAATGATGGTCATGAAACGAAAGACTTCTCATGTATCTTCCGCCATTAACGGAAAAATTAAGACCGACTTGCCTGACCCGTTAAACCATAGTTGGCCAAGAGATAAGAAGAAACTATGACTAGAATGACAAGTATCACCATTCTCGCCTTGCTATAGAAGAAAACTTCTGTTTTAGTATAATCATTTGTAATTTTTACTGCAAAAGTCGTAGGTTGAAGACAACTTTACTTTCAATTGAAACCTTTTCCAATTTATTGTCTACATACACTGCTCAAATTCAAAGACTCAAATTGTTAAAACTGGTAAAACTTTTTTCTTAGTGTTGGTAGACTTTTTTTAGTTAAAACTTTGAAATTTTGAGACTTTAATTAGAATTAGTGTTGTTGGGAATTAAAATAAATAAATATGATAGGTCATGAAGATAGAGAAATTACCAATAATATTGGTAATCAAATTTATTCTCTAGTATTTATAGTTACTATTTAGTATATAATTTTCTCATAATATTTAAAATATTTTTTGATTTTGTTTTTGTTTTTTGTTTTTTATTTTTAGGTCTTTTCTAAACTCTAAAATCAATATTGAACCTAAACCTGTAGCTAAAATTTCAAAATTAAGTATCGAAGCATTAAGATTTTAAAAATATAAGAAACACATTTTATTTTTATATATAAGTATGGACCAATCAATATTCCAAATAATTGATATCAGAGCTTTAAGTCAAGATAGAGTGTTGTGGATGAAATTTTTGAACATAATAGATTAGTCTTGCTCAAGATGAAAGATATGTGGTTAAGCGCTGTGTGTCAGGCGGTGTGACCTAGTTGGAATATCTCTATATGTGAAGTGGTATGATCTGGTTGGAGTGAAATGAATCTATGTATCAAGTGGTGTAACCTGATTAGAGTGAAGTGGCTCTATATATAAGGCAGTTAACTTGATTAGAGTGATTTTATGGAACCAAACAATGTGAACATAAGTTGGAGTGAGCATATCCGTATTGAAAGTCTACGGATCACGTGGTGCACAACCTGAATAGAGTGAACGGATGAAAGTTAAACAAGAGGAGTTTAAATTTGTACTTTGTTCGAGAGGAGGATTGTTAGGATACGACCAAAATCTCACATCGGTTAGAGCATGAGAAAAATCAAGGTATACAAATATGAACACGTCTCCAGTAGTATGAGGCTTTTTGGGAGTGGACCAAAAGCAAAGCTATGTTGGCCTTGAAACCCATAACGGACAATATCATACTAGTACAGAGATCGAGTTGCTTAACATTTATATAAGGAAACAAAATATTCACTCTTCATGTACTAAAACGGTAGATTATATGGTATGTTATGAAGTTTTACAGAATTATCGATCGTGTATCATATTGCAGATGTGTAATGCGAAAAAAAAAATAGTGTAAATGCAACATGTAAAAAACTAGGTACATTAAACTATGAAATGTGGAACGTTAGGTAGAATAAGATATGAAATAAAAAATGCTATAAATCAAAATGTGAAATGCAAAACATTATAGTGAGTCAAATGAGAAAGATTGAATAAAGAATGTGCAAAATGTGAAACAAGTAGAAGATATAAATGAGAAATGCAGAATACTTTATATATGTAACTAAAACTTTATTGTTAATTATGGTTTACGAGGCACCCAATGTTCACATATGTTTTGGGTAATATTAAACTAAATGATCAATATGAAATCCATCATCTTGGTTAGTTTGAAACCTTTGAAGGTATGATAATTTTTGTGTTAACCAAATGAGAGGAGTTATTTTAAGTTAACTACAGTTAGTAATGATCATTTTGAGGCAATGCTATCAATTATTAATCATTTAGGTTACTATTAATATTGACATATTTGTTGATGTTGTTGTTCGAGAAACACTTCGAGAAACCGCTTGTATTTATTAAAAGCTTTAAATAAAAATTTACCTAGTGGGAAAAGTAGTTCTTGTGTTAGTTTTTTTGTCATAAAAAGATACAACTTACTCTTATTTTTTGGACCAATGGAATTACATGTAATCTCGAGAAAAATATTACATCTTCAAGAATAGTTTTAAAATGCGAAATGCAAAACATTATCTCGAGGAAAGATTGCATCTTTAAGAATAGTTTTAAAATGCGAAATGCAAAACATTGTATCAAGTTAAATAGAAAACATAGAATAAAGAATGTGTAAAATGTGAAACAAGTAGAAGCTATAAATGAGAAATGCAAAATACTTTATATAAGTAACTAAAAAAATTCTTGTTACTTATGGTTTACGAAATGTAGATACCCAATGTTCACATATGTTTTGGGTATTTTCAAACTAAATGATCAATATGCAATTCATGCTCTTGGTTAGTTTAAAAACTTTGAAGGTATGATAACTTTTGTGTTAACAAAATCAGATGAGTTATTTTAAGTTAAACTACAGTTAGTAATGATGATTTTGAGGCTATGCTATCAATTATTGATCATTTAGGTTGTTCAATTGTTAATATTGACATATTTGTTAATGTTGTTGTTTGAGTAACACTTAGAGAAACCGCTTTAAATTTATTTAAAGCTTCAAATAAAAATTTACATAGTGGGAAAAATAGTTCTAGTGTTAGTTTTTTTTTGTCATAAAAAGAAACAACTCGTTATTATTTTTTGAACCAATGAAATTACATGTATTGAATGTAATCTCGAGGATTATATTACATCTTTGATCGAGTGCTTTGTAGGATGTTTTATGATTATGGACGACTAAATTTTCCAAATCCAACACCGCGCAGTCGTGAAGAAGTCAAAAGCAGGTACAGTCATGTGAAATCTAAACCACTGCAGCTTTTGTCCAACTTTCCTTACAAAATCCAACAAGTAACACTTGTTGAGTGAAACCTGTTAAGGACAGATTTTGTTACTGGAGATATGTTAGAATATCTCAAAAGTAGGGTTGCTGAGATAAAAGATGACATTGCGAACTTCGGACCTATTCAAGACAACATAATATACGATTTCGACTAAGAAATTATATTCCACTATGTCATGTTGTTAATCTCACCTTGATGTAAGATCGTTTTATTTATATTATGTATCAAACGTATCATTTTGAAAATTTCTAAACAACCGGAGTTTGCTTTCTATTAATATCGCATTGTTGTGAGGTTTTTTTATTTATATTATTACTATTAATAATATTTCTAATATTATTAATAATAATACCAACATTATTACTACTAATATTATTATTATTACTACTAATATTATTACTTATACTATTATTATTATTGACCTGCTCAATCATCGAGTATAAACTATACTTTTTGTGAGTCTTGAAATGGTGTGGGTAGTCTGAAATAAGCTAAATTTTGCATTGGGTCACCTCCTGCAATATGTAAGAAGTAGAAAAGTCATTTAAACCGGCATTCCGAATTAGTCTAAGTCACTTCCCCATAGGTATGGCGAAGAACTCAATCTTCACGCCACAATTGTGGCGTCGTAAGGGCTCTATACGCCAGAGGCTGGCGTGGAGGTGGTGTTCTTCTCCACTATAATGGCGTAGACCATATGGTCGACGCCATTGTATGACGAAGAACACAAAAAACGAGTTTTTCTGAAAAAATCCATTTTTCGCAAAAATGAGAGGGGGAATGCAATGTACCTCCTCGACGTTCATGCAGGTTTGCATGGGAAGTGGTTCAGACTCTTTTCGGATCATGTTTTGAAGGTTTTTAATATTTTGAAAAAATGGATAAATGGGTTGTTGAGTTTTTATGTTTTAGGTAGTTTGGAGAAGATGAATTATGATTGGTGTTTGAAATTGTGTTTGCAACTTCATGGAGTATTTTCGAGTCTTCAATGGCATGGGTTGTAATTTATTTTACTTTTAAGAGTTTTTTGGGTTTTTTGCCTAGTGACAATTTCGTAAATATTAAAAAACAAAAATAGACGACTTCGCGGAGTAGTTTCGGATTTTTCTTTAGTAATTCCCTAAAAAAATAGTTGGGATCCTAGATCCTATGGTTTTAGGTCAATTATAGAGTAATGAATACACTATGTGTTAATACATCATAAATTGCTCTCTGTATGGTGTTTTTTATTTAGTCGATTTTTACTAGTTTAATTTTTTAGTGGGATTTTTTAATAAACCCTTCAAGATCCACTATTGAATGTTTATTGTAAGTATTTTACGCTACAAGGTTAGTAAAATGAAAGATGGTTACATAAACAAGTAGACCAGTCAGTGGGCTACCAAAGCCGATAACACGTCTTAGATTGGTCCGGTACAGTTCATTTGTAGATCGTTTGATAGTGTTATCGAATTGTTCACCAACCAATTTTAGAACCGGTGCGTCTACTAGTCCAGACAAATAAAACAGTTAAAAACTCGGTCCATTTATGTTATTTTTTAAAAAATTTATTAATGAAACTAATAATTAACTGGGTAAAAACTAATAATTAAAACTTTGAATTTATAAACTAATGTATTTTGAAATGATGATAATGTTTATAAGTGATTTTATGTATAAAACGATAAAATAAAAATACTAGAAAGAACTTTAAATTATATTATAGTGTTTTAGATTAAAACATACGATACTCCATTGTTTTAATCATTGAAGAACTTGTAGTTATATACCATTCTTCTAATGTTATTCGTATCTCACAGACTTTGTTGAAATAAATATTAGCAGTTGGATATCGAGTACCTGAAAACAACTCTGTAGCATTGTGAAACAACTCCAACTTTTCACATATATCTTGAGCTTCTTCTCATTCTCTATCACTTGGATTACAATCATATGTAGAATCTCGTTGTTTTAATCTGAAAAAAAATCTTTGTATTCCAAAGTTGTAGCTAACATATAATATGTAGAATTCCAACATGTTTTACAATCAAGAGCCAACTCTTTTCTACACTTAATCTCCAATTGGCGTGCCATTTCTTCAAATTTCTGCCTCATTTTTGTTGATGCTGTCCAAAATAGTGCACTAGCCCGAATGTGTTCACTGCCTTCTTTGATGACAAGCAGACCCTCTTGTACAATCAAATTTAATATATGGGCTGCACAACGCATATGGAATAAATCTCCACATAACATAAGCTTATTATGTTGAAGTTTACTTAAAACAAGTCTTACAATGGCATCATTTGTAGCACAATTATCCACCGTTAATGTGGCTATCTTTCTATCAATGTTCCATTCTAAACAACACTCCAAAAGTATATCCGCAAGCACTTATTTTGTATGCGGAGAACGAACGTACGCAAATCTGTAAAAACAATGACTTTTAATAAATATAAATGGTATTTCTTAATTATTTTTAATCTAATTTTAATAAATATAAACGATTTACTCTAACATTAGCAATTATATCATACAATTTTCAAGCCACTAATAAATGTGTCACTGTCAAAGAATTGACACAGTTAACTTTCGAGCCACTAATAAATACAAAGTTACAAAACAATTATATGCATGAATGTTATATTTTGCAATCACTGTCAAATAAGTATGTCACTGTCAAAGAATTGAACAAGAAAACCAAACCAAACAGAAAATAACTTCCTATGCCTGAACATGTATCTCTCTGACAAGTGAAACCAAAAGAACCCTTATAAGATTAACACCTTTAAAAAACCAAAGGTTTTGTATGTATTGGTGTGGATTATTTTCAACTGAGGGTAATTTTGTCTAGAGTTTCGTGATGTTTCAAGGGTATTTAATGCTTAAGTAGTTTGTAGTGAGAGATTTGAGCTACCTGACTGTATTAAATGTTCATTACCCTCATAAATGAAAGTGGTTGGGTATTTATACCCTTAATTATGGGCCACATGGGCTTTCAAGTCACACTTATGAATTCGGGTCGAGTTGAATGATCCATTAGTTTTTAAGCATGTAGGTAAATAGCTTAGTCATGAAGTGATTTAGTTTTTAATACATTAGTCCTGTTCGGATGATTCAGTGGTGGTTTTTGTCCGAATTGCCCATGTCCAGTTCCCACAGTATAAATTAGTCCACTTTTAGTATAAATTAGTCCACTTTTCACTGTTTTACCATCTTCATTATCTCTACTCGGTTAACCTTCAAAGCTTTTACCTCTCAAAAAACCCTTCTTTTGGTGTGAGTTTATGTTCACAGCAAGAAACGCCCTAGTAAAAGGTGGGTGGCTCAACTTGTCAGAGTTAGAAAAAGCTCAAGTAGTCGAACGAGAAAGGCGCATTGCTGCAGGCCTCCCTGTTTCTCCTATTGACAAGTCTGTCACACCAAGTTTAGAGCCTGATCGGGGTTCCTCTTCTGCCAAAAGTTCTAAACCCAGAAGGTTATTCCAACCCAGCCTTTCTCCAATCGCTTGAGGCTCATCGGTCCAAGAATCGGAGCCCGTTATTGAACCAGAGCAGGCGGTTACAAGCTTTAAGAGACCTTCCCCATTCATTGTCATGGGATCAGACGCTGATATCTCCCCAAAGAAGCTGGTAGATCGATGAAGGGGTCGCTTGGTGAAAGGGCAGGCTGCAACTACACAGCCTAAACCTGCCAAATCCACGCCTTCTAAGTCTGGGGCTAAGATTAAAACTACAGGGTCAGAAGCACCCATTAAAATCCCCAAGGATAAGTTGTCTGGTCCGGAGGCAACCAGTTCAAGCTTTCGGAAAGAGACCTCCGGATCTGAGCCCCAGCCGGACTCCAGACCACAAGAGGAAAGTAATGCCCAACCATCCGAAGGACCTACTGAGCCAGCCACCAGTTCATCTCTCCCAAAAATAACCCATAATCCTTCGAGGGTAAGGGAAGATGTAATGGAGGATATTATCGAAGAAGCCCCTTTTGAGACCGACGTCTCCGGGCAAACAAGTGAGGCTGCTACTGCCAAGAAAAGCAAGGGCAAGGAGAAGCTATGTTTAAAACACCCAGATCTGCCGGAGTGCCTTGTGGGAAAGTGGGACCTTGCTTCCACAAAGTAAGTGTAAGGTACCTGCTGGCTATGCAGAAGATTAATTATAATTTTATTCACACAACCGAACTAGGCCGGATGAGGACAAAGTGGGGGATCTTTGAGAACGTTAAAGTGAGGATACCGGTGGATCCGGAGACACCGATGGATTGCAAGCTGAGTGATATAGTTTTCTTCACTAAGCTATTCAACTGGGGGCTTAGGCTTCCCTTAGATCCGGAGATCGTTAGATACTTCCATCTCATAAAGCTCTGTCCAAGACAATTGAGCCCCAACGCTTGGTATACGCTCATGGCTTGTATTATAGCCTCCAGGCTCTCCGAAATCCCTCTTTCGATGGAGCAGTTTACTGCAGTGGCCAGCCTTTGCAGGAACCACCACATCCCCTTCTATCATTTTAACATGGGCGATAACTATAAGGCGGTGGATGACTTACTTGAGTCGGAGAAAAGATGGAAGACTCAATTTTTGTTCATCAGTGGCGCTTGGGAGAATGGGAGGAAAATTAAAGCTGGTGTCAACCCAAGCATGCTCACTAGCAGATGGCGAAGCGATGGTAAAAACCTTGTCACATAGTTCCATCTTTACTTATAACAAATTTGTTTGTCTAATTTATCTTCTTTTGTTTTTTGGTAGTGCTGCCTAAGGATTTCAACGATTACTTAGAGGCTGGGCAGACTACTTGTGCCAAGCTAAATGCTTGGACTGCTGAGAAATGGGGTAACCGTTTCCAAAACTGTTTTACCGGAGGCAATTTAACAAGATCCCATATTTGGAATACAACCGAACGGAGGGACTTGTCTTGGGAGGAATTAACCACTTCACCCCCTCCGGGGGTGATTCTTCGAAAGACAGAGGGAAAAGATGGAAAATTGGTCTTGCCGGTCAGAGCTAAAGCCACAAGCAAGATGAAGGGCAAGAAGGGCAAAGGCAAGCAATGTGTAGTTGAGGCCAATCCTACCGAGGTGGAGGAAGTTGTCCCAACAAACCCAGAGGGGCAAGACCAAAGACAAATTGATGTTGATTTACTACAAGTGGTGGAGCATGAAAGCACCAAGGAAGTGGTTGGATCTCCAAAACCCCCAAAGGTTCCCAAGAAAGACAGAAAACGGGGAGCAGAAGGCGTAGAGAGGGAGGCCAAGAATAAGAAAACCTCCAAGGGAGATGAAGTTTCTCTCCGGCCTCTGGAGCCTCTTCCTCCAATTGACCCAACTGACCCCACTTAAGTAGAAGAAATCCCCAGTGACTTTCACACCGGAGAGGGTGTCGGAGGGGACATTAATATTGACGGTGTCGACATCACTAGGCTTCAAGGGATTGGTCTTTACTTTGAAGACTTTGCCAAAGATGATTTTGCTGGACCCTACCTTCCCCAAGCTCTTTGAATATTGTCACTTTCAATGGCAGGTCGTTTTCTGTTTCAAGTGAAAGAGACACTATCACCCATTCCTTACTAACAAATATCCAGCCAGTGCTTACCTTGGAGAAGCAAGTGCAAAATCAGTCAGCTATCATCAACACACTCAACTCCGATAAAGAAAAATTATCTAGAGACCTCCTTAGTCCCAACCAAAATGCTGAGGCATTGAAGAAAGAAAATGAGGAATTGAAGAAAAGTCAGGAGGACTTGGCCATCAGGCTGGCCACTTCGGAGGGAGTTGTCAAAGAACTCCATTTGAAGCAGTCTGGTCTGGAGAGAAACCTCTCTTCTTCAAGAGAGGAGGTGAAGGCCAAAGACAGCATCATTCAGACCCTAACCAATGACAAGGTTTCGCTTGAAAATACTGTGTCCAAGGCTGAACAAGAAAAAGCTGACTTGTTAAGGGAGCAAGAGAAAACAATCCAAGCTAGGATTGATGCTTATACCAACGAGGTGATAGACTCTCGGGAGGAAAGGTATGCCGAAGTCAAGTCAGACATGGTCCTTCTCTTTCGTGAGAAACTTCTGAAGAGGACACTGGGAGATTTATGGCGATTCGTGGAATACGAAGACCTTCCCCACCATACCATGGCTGATGGCAACAAGCATAACTACTCTAGTGGCTGGGATGACACAACCGATGAAGAGAAAAAGACTGGGGAGAGTCCGGATGAGGAAAATGATGACCCAAAGAAGAAGAAGCCAAGTGAGGCTGAGCCATCTAAGAAAGCTCAGTCTTAAAGTACCAACTATCTTTTTAATTTTTTGTGATTGAACCAAAGTCCTTGGATGGCCAAGGCATTTTTTGTAACCATGTCCGGCCCTTGTCCGGATAAACCTTTCTGTTTTGAAAATTCAAAGTCCTTGGATGGCCAATGCATTTCGTATATCTTAATGGGTAATTTTATTTTACATAACTCTTGCATTGTTTCATGGTTTTTCAACTTTGGTGGCTAATGTTTAAACAGCCCTTAGTTATTTTACAAGTATTTTAAAGTGAGAGTGTTTAAATTCTCTGATGACAAATGTTTAAGTAGTCATCACTCCACCAATTCAATCTGGTCTGCCATTGATAAAAAATTTCAAAGCAAACTATTAGTTGAAATACTCCGAATCTTTTAAGAAGGCATCAAATTTTATAAAAAAAGCTCGGACACCTCATTAAAACCTCCCCGCGCCACCAGGGTAGGAAAGAGTATGCCCCCAAATATTTACATGAACTTTTAAACAAGTAAATATTTACATTGTTTTCATTACAAGTACAACCGGAGGTGCTCAATGTTCCAGGGGTGATTCAAAATCCTTACATCCTTATCTTGGAGTCGATATGTCCCAGGCTTAAGCTTTTCACTGACCACATAGGGTCCTTCCCAAGTTGGAGCTAACTTGCCGTACTGCTTCTCCTTGGTATGTAGGAAGACTTTCCTCAATACTTTATCCTCTGGTTGAAAATCCATTCTCTTAATTTTAGAAGCAAACCTGCTTCTCATCAAACCTTGATAATGTGTGGCTCTGAGGTGAGCCTTAACTCTTCTTTCTTCCATCAAGTCAAGTTGGCCTCTCACCGTCACTTCGTTAGCGTGTTCGGAAAAATTATTAACTCGAAATGAAGGAAGAGTAGCTTCTATGGGAGCTATGTCATCCATCCCATATACTAAGGCAAAAGGAGACTCTTGTGTTGCAGCCCTGGGAGTGGTCCGGTAGCCCATAAGACTTCTTGTAGATAACTTGGCCATTTTCCATCAGTTCCTTCTAAATTCTTTTTAAGACCGGACAATATGGTCATATTAGCCACTTCAACTTGACCATTTTCCTGTGGGTGGAAAGGAGAAGAGAAACAGTGTTGAATGCCTCTAGAGGCGCAGAAATTCTCCATTTCCTTGTTGTCGAATTATGGCCCATTGTCTGTAGTTATCTTCTGTGGAACCCCAAATCTGCAACAAATGTTAGACAATATGAATTTGATAACATCTTTCGAGGTAGTTCCTGCCAATGGGGCTGCTTCGATCCACTTCGAAAAGTAATCAATGGCAACAATTATAGTTCTGCACCCCCCGTACGCCATGGGTAGAGGTCTCACTAAATCCAGCCCCCACCGAGCAAAAGGTATTGGCTCAGAAATTGATTCCAAAGGGATAGCTGGGGCATGAATTTCATTGCTGTATCGTTTGCATGGATCACACTTCTCACCAGCTCCTTGGCATCTTGCATTACAGAGGGCCAGTAGTACCCAGCTAACAATACTCTTCTAGTTAGAGCCCTGAATCCACAGTGTGTTGATCTCTCACCATCATGTAATCCGGAGAGCACCATTTGAGACACCTCGATCCCCAAACATTGCAAGAGGGGTTTACTATAGGATTTTTTATAAAGAACATCTCTTAGGATGACAAAACCACGAGCCTTGTATTTTATTTTCCTTGATATTGCTTTTTCCGGAGGCAAGATGTCATCTGAGAGATGTTGAAGGAGAGGAAACCTCCAATCTTGGGGTTGTTTTATTTGTATATTCAAACTTTCTTCTTCCTTATCCTGGTTGATTTGAATGGATGAGCATTCTTGCACATGTATCCAAGGGTAGGACTCGGAGTAGGCTATGGTTACCAAGGAGTCTGCTAGCGTATTTTCCGTTCGAGGTATGTGCTCATAAGTGATGCTTTTGAAATTGAGTGCCACTTCTTTGAGGATGAACAAATATTTAATCAGCTGCTCCTTTTTTGCTTCGGATTGACCTTGTGCATGATGGATAAGAAGCTGAGAGTCGCTCATTAACCTGACCCTTTTGGCTCCACAGATGAGAGCTAACTTCAAACCAGCTATAACAGCTTCATATTCGGACTCATTATTGGAAGCCCTGAAGGAAAAACATATAGCATGGTACATCTTGTCACCGTACGGAGAGGTTAAACATATCCCAGCACCACAACCCATAGTACTTGATCCACCATCAGTCCGGATGACCCATACTTTTTTATCTTTTACACCGGTTGCTTGTTTAGTATCCCTATCAGAATGGAATTCAACTAAGAAATCAGCCATAGTTTGGGCTTTGACTGCTGTTCGAGGGGCAAAATCAATATCGTAGTCACCCAGCTCTACTGACCACTTGGTCATTCTACTTGAAATATCTGCCTTTTGGAGAACGTTTTTCAAGGGAAAAGACGTCCGGACAATGATAGAATGAGCCTGAAAATAGGGCCTCATTTTCCTTGCAGCAATTACCAGGGCTAGTGCTAATTTTTCAAGCTTTAAATACCGTTTTTCTGCATCTATCAAGATTTTGCTGATATAGTACACTGGACGAGGATAAATATCCATTTCCCTTACCAACACTGCACTTATAGCACAATCAGAAACTGCTAAGTACACGTAGAGGGTCTCTCCATCAATAGGTTTAAACAAAGTCTTGGGGGAAGACAAGTGCTTTTTATTCTCATCGAAGGCCTCATCACACTGTGGGGACCAGTTAAAATCTTTTGCACCTTTCAGATTTTGAAAAAACGGGGCGCACATGTCCGAAGACCTTGAAATAAAACGGTTTAGCGCAGCAAGCCTCTCGGTCAATCGTTGCACTTCTTTAATATTCTAAAGAGGTTCCATTTGTAGTAAAGCATTAAGTTGGTCTGGATGAGGTTGTATCCCTTTCTCAATTATCACATACCCCAAGAATTTTTCGGACTGCACTCCAAAGACACACTTTTCTGGGTTCAATTTTAAATTTACTTTCACCAAGTTGGCAAAAGTTTCCTAGAGATCTGCTAAGTGTAGTTCTTCGTCCACACTTTTCACCATCATGTCATCGATGTAAACTTCCATGTTTCTTCCAATATGATCAGCAAAAGCCTTGTTCACCAACCTCTGATAAGTAGCCCCGGCATTTTTTAACCCGAACAGCATCACCTTGTAACAATGAAGGCCCCTAACAGTAACAAATGTAGTATGTTCTTGATCCTTCGGATCTACTTGAATCTGATTATACCCGGAGAAAGCATCCATAAAGGACAACAACTTGTTTCCAGATGTGGAGTCCACCAACTGATCAATTCGGGGGACCGGATATAAATCTTTTGGGCAAGCTCTGTTGAGATCTGTGAAATCGATGCACATACGCCACTTACCATTTTTCTTTTTTACCAACACCGGATTGGCTATCCATAAAGGGTATTGAGATTCCTTTATGTGCCCTATTTTAGTAAGTCGGTCAACCTCTTGAACTATGACATCAGCCTTTTCCTTTGAAAAGGCTCTCCTCTTTTGTACAACAGGTGTTATGTCCCTACGGATGGATAATTGGTAAGATATAATGTCTGTTGGTACTCCG
This sequence comes from Limnanthes douglasii subsp. nivea, assembly GCA_036936605.1. NCBI lineage: Eukaryota > Viridiplantae > Streptophyta > Magnoliopsida > Brassicales > Limnanthaceae > Limnanthes > Limnanthes douglasii. The sequence goes on along the minus strand of JAUPFV010000342.1, from coordinate 8,044 downwards.
GTTACATCAGCATTGCACTAAGAAAAGACATGTTAATGGTCTTTCATGAAATCTAACATTTTACCCTTCAATTCCGATGTCATCTTAGATCCTATCTTGACACTTTTTCTTTCAGCCAGAGAGCGAGTTTCAACTTCTTCAATTGGTATTAAAACACCAGGAGTCTCTCTGGGGTTATCAATTTCACCCTCTCCCCCAGAGGGCCCCTCAAACTGCTATTCCTCATTGATCCGGACTGCCCCCAACGTCTGAGGGGCCAGTGCTGTTGCATAACACTCTCTTGCTACCTTTTGGTTGCTTCGAACAACTCCCACTTGTCCTTGCACAGCATACTTCAAACATTGGTGGATTATTGAAGCCACATCATGCATTTTGGAGAGCCAAGATCTCCCCAAAATAGCATTATAACAAGTGGGACAATCCACCACAATAAAAAGTATTCTAACCATCTTTTTAAAAGGGCCTTTGCCCAAAAAACCTTCTCCTCGAACTCCCCGATCACATCTGCTGAGCTTCCAGTGAAACCCATAATTGACCTGTTCGAACGCTGAATTACTGCTGGATTCTTCATTTTTTGTAGGAAGTTAAAAAGAGAATATTGGTTGAACTTCCGGTGTCCACCAAAATTCGTCTTATGCCATTGCCCCCAATGGATGCTCATATGACAACAGCATCTTTATGAGGACCAGCAATATCCCTCAGGTCATCCTCATCGAAAACAATGAAGGGAAATGGAATCTGTGACTGATAAGAAGTCATGCCTCCTTCCAGTTGGGTAGCTAAGGTATGAACGTGCCTATTTCTTGAGGAAGCAGTTGGTGCAGTCATGGTGTCTCCCCCGAATATTGTAAGCGACTCAAAAAAGATGATAAGTCCAGACACCGTCTTGCAATGATCTGTGATAACACCCACTTTATTCCGGGTTGGATCAGGATCCAAATACTCTGATTATACATCAAATCTTTCAATTATTACCATAGCCCCATCCGGAGCCGATATGCTTGCATTGTTTGGACCAGCCCGATGAGCATTATCAGGCCTATTTCCACTTCTTCTTTTAACATACGCTCCCAACTTTCCTCTTTCAATCAAATTATACACTTCTTGTTTCAACGTAATACAATCTTCAGTATTATGGCCAATATCATGGTGATATTGACAAAAAAAAATATTACGGCTCTCCCTAAAAGATTGCAATGCAGTCGGCCTTCTGTAGTGTACTTCATCTTTCGTTTTGTCATAAATCGTGGCTACATTTTCTTTCAACTCAGTAAACCACTCTGGTTGAACCCAAGGCCCCCGCTTATTTCTAGATTGCTGGCTCTGGGCTGGTGCAGCTGGATGAGACTGAGCTTTGGCTCTGTTATGACCCTGTCCGGCTTCTTTGGCCTTGTTTCCAGATTGGTTCTGGTTTTGATTTGGTGCAGCTGGAGCAGACCTCACCTGCCTGTGCACCCTAGTTTTCTTTGTTTCATCTATATTAATCTGTTTACCGACCTGATTCAGCAGACCTCCCCATGTCATGGTCTTCTTCATGGTTACTGAATCAACCAAGTTTCCAGGGTTCAAGCCCTGCCTCAGAGAAGCTATTGCTACTTGTTCAAAGCAATCAGCCAATCCATTCTTGGTATTTACAAAATGACTTATGTATTCTTTTAAGGATTCGTTTGGTTCGTGGGAACAGTGGATAATTGTGTCTCCATTGCCCTTTACTTCCTTACTTCCAACAAACTGCCTCCGAAAGGCCACCCAAAAAATGTCAAAATTTCTGATGCAGCCCTGTGGCAAACTATTGTACCACTTCAGAGCACTCCCCGTAAAATATTAGGAGAATGCTCTACAAAGTAATTTGTCGTCATCATCAAAATTCATTACAATTTTTTTGAATTATTCCAAGTGGTTATCCGGGTCTTTAGTGCCATCATATTTCTCCATTTTTGTATTGTCAAACCTTTTAGGAAGGTTTCCGGACAGTATCTTGGAGGACAATGGAGATTGTCTCCAATTTCGGCCACGACTGAATACACTATCTTCGCTAGGAGTTGCAAAGATACCTGGCTCATCATGGAAGGCAAAAGGATCCATTAACAAGCGGTCTACGTGTCTCCGACCATGACTATGACTGTGAGACGATCCTTTACCCAGATGTCTCTTCAATCTTCCATGCTTATCCCTTTTTCTTGAGTACTTTTTTATCAACTTTTGTTTCTTTTTAGAACGGCCTTCATCACGGCTGGATGACAAGGACTCTTCAACTCCATCTTCATTTGAGAAGCTACTAGAAGACTTTGAGTCTGAATCTGAGCTCTCCACCGGTTTAGACCGGTGAGACTTTTTTGAGCTAGCATGAGTCTTTTTTGCACTCACATGGGTCTTTGATGGCTCATACTCTCTTGGATTGTCAGTATGATGAGCTAGTGACGCCTTAGACTTCTCTTTTGTGCCCATCTCTGCCTTCTTGGCAGCCCTCGAAGCTTCTATTTCAACCTTCAACCTATCTCGTTCCTCAATCGTATATTCATCATTTTCACCCACCACTTCTGCCAAAGCCGGTGGCACTTCTTGCACGTCCGGATTCATCCGAACTGGTTTTTTCTTGATGGTTTTGAATGCTAGATTCAGGCACCTTCTCCTCTCACTGGTGGTCACCAATTTGGTGTGGATTATTTTCAACTGAGGGTAATTTTGTCTAGAGTTCTGTGATGTTTCAAGGGTATCTAATGCTTAAGTAGTTTGTAGTGAGAGATTTGAGCTGCCTGGTTGTATTAAATGTTCATTACCCTCATAAATGAAAGTGGTTGGGTATTTATACCCTTAATTATGGGCCACATGGGCTTTCGGATCACACTTATGAATTCGGGTCGAGTTCAATGACCCATTAGTTTTTAAGCAGGTAGGTAATTAGCTTAGTCATGAAGTGATTTAGTTTTTAATACATTAGTCCTGTTCGGATGATTCAGTGGGTGGTTTTTGTCCGAATTGCCCATGTCCGGTTCCCACCGTGAGTGGTGAGAAAATCTGGACTCATCATGTATAATTATAATGTTACTATCATAAACACTTTAAATATCAGTTACATTATATAACTACAATGTTACTATCATAAACATTATAATATAACAATATTAACATTCTAAAGTTTATAACTTAGAGACGATATACAGTCGATATACTATTAAATCATAAAAGTGTAACCTAGAATTAACACTAGTACCTGATAATGTGGCTTTGTAAATTCCAAGAATCGTCGACGTAATGCACGGTTATCACCATGAAGCCTCTAGTTTGGTTTGGTGTAGACCACATATCGGTTGTTAGAGCGATTCTACCACGATTATTTTCTACCCTTCTCATTAGTTTTTGCTTCTCAAGAGCATACATATTTAGTATGTCACTCGTTATCGTGTTTCTTGATACCATTTTAAATAACGGTTGGGCATGTGAGACAAATATCTGAAATCCTAAATGATCCACCATGCAAAATGTGGGTACTCGTGCATCACAATCATCCTTGCAATATGCTTTCTTAATAAGTCTTGATCAAAACTGTGAGTATTTAAGGTTGTTTTTCTATCTACTTTGCTTTGTTGCGAAATCAGAACTTGTTGTCTGATGTCGATATTTGTGCGCTTTGCACAATTATTAGCATATCTATGTAGATGATTTGTTCCTAGTTTTGAAGCTGCAGCAAACGATTTCGAACAATATTTGCAATAAGCCTTTATAGCCCCGCTTTCTCTTTTCCTTTTATAATGCGTCCATACGGTTGATTTCAAATGCGTAGTATCCAATTCCATGTCTTCACTACCAGAAACTGGAATTGAAGGATCATTTGTCGATGTCGGTGTCAGTGTAAGATTTGCATCTTCCTCAACTAGTGGCTCGAAAGATTTGGGGTGATGCTCGTCCAAATTATGTGAATAAGCAGAAATTATGTTTCGATTTACTTGGGAGTCTTGAGATGTCATGGTGAAGTATAAAACCTGAATAAAAAATTAAACCATACTCAAATTCATGGTGAAGAATAAGACCAAAAATTACATAAACGAGTATCAAGACATTAACTCAATATAGTCGTAAGCTACAGATAAATATATATACAGGAAACAAAGCTTCATAACTTTTTTCTTACTACGCAATAAACTAATTTATTTTGCATCTTACTATACAATATGCATCTAGATCTATTTTGCATCTTACTATACGATATGATGCCCGCTATATCATTATACACAAATATAGAACGTTGATGCAAGATAAGATACACTATTTTTGACAAATTGGTCACTTTATATACTATGTTTTCTTGGTATACTCTATTATGTGGCTGACGAAATTCTTATTTCTTTCTTTATAGGGACTGAATGTTTAAAACACTAGCAAGAAATTGATCTATTGAAGGTACTCTTTCATTTATAGCTTTATATTGCATTCATTTCCTAAACACGCCCATGAGTCTGGTCCACAACATACAAAGAATTTATTTTAACCTTTGACCCAGGAACTTGTATAAGATACTGTTACTGATAGGACAAAACAGTTTGCACCCAACCTACCAACACCCAACCACGGTAAACAGAGAAACTAACTATCATGTTTGTAATTTAATTGGAAAAGTATTGTTTACTTGTTGGTCCCAATCGTTGGATGAACATTTGCACTGATTTGCTTTTTTCAGAAGACTATTTGGTTGATAATATGCATATTACTTTGAATTGGAATTAGTATCTTTTTTACAAAAGAAACAGACAGTTCTCATAAGCAAGAGAGAGGGAAAACTGAATCTGAGATGGTTTATGCGACTAAAGCAAATACATATATCACCTAAAGGAAATAATCAGTAAACAGCTGCTTTAAAACAAAAACAAGGGAAAAAACTATAAATTTCAGTAAACTACTCTTAAACCTCATAATTTATCCAATAATCAAAGCACGGTACCTGGAAGCTTTTCTCAATCACTCCACTTAAGCTAGACTTTTTTTCCTATGATCCAAGATTCGCTAAACGAATGAGTCGATTTTACTTGTGTCGATGGTTTTTGCCCAAAAGAAATTAGTGTTCACTGCAGTACTACTCTCTTGAAGTCGAACGACTGTAACTTGTAAGAGGAGAAAGAAAGAGTGGAAAGAAAAGAATAAAGTTTTTTGGGTTTAATGTGTTTAAATCTCAGCAATTATTTAGTTTTTTTTAATTTGTTTAATAATTATATTACATTATTAAAATTATATATCAATAATACTAATAATATTATTTAATTATTGTTTATATATAATTATTAAATAAATTTATATTTGTTTTATTTTACGGGCCGGGTCGGGTCGGACAAATGTTAATATATGAACCCCGGCCCGGTCCGGCCCGTCTACGGACATGATTTTAAAAACTCAAACCCAGCCCGTTACAAGTTTGGGCCGGACAAAACCCGATCGGATCGGATCGGATCGGATCGGATCGGATCGGGCAAAACTAAAATTGTCACCCCTAGTTTCTAGTTAAAAATTTAAATGATTATTTTTTAGTTGACATATCCATTTAAAATATCGATTTTATTAAATATTTATAATATGAAAAAATGTATATATACTACGATTGAAATGTATAACCGAAAACTTTAAGACCGACACTGCAGCGTGTTTTTGGTACACGCTGGAGTTCAAAAGATGAATCCCAATTCATCTTTCAAAGCCCCAATTGCAGCATGCCATTGGCATGCTGCAGTAGTATCTTTTTTTTTCTTTTAGAAAAAATGTTTTTTTTAAAAGAAATGGCTGGTCAAAAAAATTAAAAAAAGTATACCATTATTTTTATTTTTCGATATCTACGAGTAGAGAGTTGGTTTGTTTGATTCCAACACCAAAAAATTTGAGTTTTTTATTTAGTTAGTATTTTCAAAATGATTTTCGGAATATTTTTGTAAGTTAAAATAAAATAAAATTATATCATGATTTATAATTTCTTGAGAATCTACACCATGAAAATTATTTATTTTAATATATATAATTTGAATGTAAATATATCGTAAATAATAAGATAAATAAAAATAAATGGTAGGATATTGTATGATAGAATGACGTGGAAGAGAAAGAAATATGGTTGGGGTATGCTGAAAAAGATGAAATATGCATTGTTGCGTGGAGTGAGAATTTTTGCAGAATTATTTGAGGATTAGGCTGATGTGGCGCTGATGTGGCGCGCTTTTGGGAGATGAAATATCCCCACTGCTGCGTATGGTCTAAGAGTATAGTTGTTTAATGGTCTGACTCGTTTAATGAATTAAGCTGCTCCTTTCGGTAACCTATCGGTATGAACTTAAAAAAAAATCAAATTGAAATCAAGCCAATCTGATAACATAAAACCAATAAGTAGAAGAATTTTAAAATTTAAAGCTTCCGACGATCAACTTAACCATATTCACAGTTTACTTAATCAATCATTTAAATTAATAATTTATTAAAAATATATATTATATTTTAATATAGACTTAGGAAATAACTATCAAAAAGACAAAGATTATTAATCCTATTTATATAAAAAATTAAATTATATTTATGAATATGTTTATCGTTTTGATAAAAAAAACAAAAAATATAACTACTTTAAAATATCTTATAAAATTTTATATTTTAATTATTTGTTTAAATAATATTGGTTGTTGCTACTTTATTAATTATATACGACTAATTTTTTATTAATTATTTAGATATTGGTTGTACCTATATTTAATAATTTTCCTCAATTCTAAATTTATATGTCAAATGTGTCTGATTTTTTATATATAGTATTTACCGAGGTTCGGAAGAATCCTATTTTGTCCGAAAGGTTAAGATTTTTCTGAAATAAATTATGTACATATGACCTGATTCAATAGGAAGATTTTGAAAGCCTTATTTTGAAAATAATTAATTTAAAAGTTGAGTTTTATGATATCTTCCTAAGTATGGAATTGATAAATATATTCTTGACATCAAATATTTGAGGTAAGTGGTACACTAGTCTTATACTTCTTTTATTGATATTTTTAGCATCTCATTAAACAGCACATTTATTGTATTCTCTTTGCCCACTACGATTTTGTGAGTCTCATATAATGCTATGTTAGTAGTGATTAAAATTTTAATGAATGAATTTTACTTTGACGTATCCTTGTGAAGAAAATGGTCTCTATTTTATTTTATTTTGTATTGTATGACTTTGGACCAAACATATGTTAACGATTTGTAGACGTGTTAGTCAATTTGACTTTGACGAAACCTTTATGGGGAATTAAATGGTGTTTAATTGTATCATTTTGGACAAACAAATCGTATTGCGTTCACCATATGTTAGTATATCATCTTTGGCACTACATGTGTTACCATATCATATCTACATCTACTTTTAGTACGTCATATTTGGTAGATGGTGAATATCAAAGTTCAAACATTCTTTATTTGATCAACTTTTACTATTATGAGTTTTTTGGTGCGCTTTCTTATTTGTTGTTATGGGTATGCCTCACGTATTTTATTTAGAGATCGTTCTTAATCAAACATTTAATGTCTTTCTTGAGTGCTTTACCCCTTTTAGTGTTATGGTTATACTTTATATAGTTTTCATATTTTTTAATTCTTTGTACACGAGTTTGAAGTCAGTGTCTCAAGCTCAACAAGATTTGACCCATTTGAGTAATGAATAAACTTGATAAGCATTTGATAAACTTGATATGTTTTGGATGACTCGTTGTTATAACTTACATTTTTCTAATTATGGTGTGTATTTTAAGTGCATGGTATTTTTGTGATCGTCATGGTATAAAGCCATATGACTATAAAAATATGGTATGTATCTATTAACCAATTTATTTAACTAAACCAATAATTTTGTTCTTCATATCCTCTTAGGTAAAGGGCTTTCAATTAGACCGAGTCTAACAAGTCTTTCAATTAGACTGATTCTAACAACACCTAACTGGTTATTGTCGCCAGTGGAGATATCATTCTCTTATCTTTGCATTTAAAGGTGAGTAATGCATGATATTTTTTTACTGAATGAGAAAAAGTTTAA
>JAUPFV010000341.1:0-66663 GCA_036936605.1 Limnanthes douglasii subsp. nivea | reverse complement strand
GCAGGCCTAGTGGGTCATCACATGCGTACTAGAGTATTCCAAACGTTTCCAACTGTTACGAAAAGGCCAGATAATTATTCTATGTATGAATATTCAAAACATGAACAAAAGGTTGAACCAGCTTCAAAGTGAACATGAGTACATGTTTATTCGAGGAAGACAAGTATGTAACTTAGAATTTTTAAAATCAGTTGACAAGATATTTATATTCGATGCTTAATCTGAATGTGTATTTATTCGAAGATAAAAACTGTTGAGACAAATCCTTTTGACAAGGACATACGAAGATTGAATTTGAAGTAAATTAGATACTCGCAAGTAACAGTTTTTACCTACTATGATTTCCGATGATTACTAGTTCTTATTCATTGACCTTCATAAGAACTAGGGGCTACTTATAAGGATATGAAATGTTAGGGGCCTAAGTGAAATAAAACTAAGATTGTATATAATAAATTGTATAGTTTCTAGATAATATTTAGACTACTTGTAAATATTTGGGGTTACAATGCAATTTACCTATTTATGTAACATAATCAATTATAGTAATCGACACGCCTATAAATAAAGGTTAAGACGATGAATATAGGGTAACATTTTTTCATTAGACTGAAACTGCTTTTTCGCTCTTAGCTTCTCTCTCAACAATTAAACTCTTTCTTTACTTTCTCTATCAATAAACAATATTCACATTTAATAAAATATAGTTGGAAACCCTTTAAGGTTCAAACTCGTAAACTAATATAGATCAATTATAGCTGAAAAATCGTTAAGTTTCGAACTATCATGTAAGTATTGTAATAAAGGCTTCATTTTAAATTAATAGATTAGTTTCCATAGATATCTCGTTAAAACCTCCCCGCGCCACCAGGGTAAGAAAGAGCGTGTCCCCAATCAATTTTTTTTACAAGACAATAGATAAACAGATGAATATTCAGGATTACTCTAATTACTATTTTAGATGTTCAATATTCCAAGGAAGCCGTAAAATTCGATTGTACTTGTCCGTCAATCTATAAGTGCATGGTTTTATCTTTTGAATCACCTTATAACGGAATTCCGAGTTGGGAGCCAATTTCCTGAGCTTTTGTATTTGGTGTGTAGAAAAACTTTATGTAGGACTTAGTCGTCAACCTTAAACTCTCTTCTTCGAACTTTCGATGCGTACCTACTTCGCATCAAGTTCTGATAATGCAATGAGTTTAAATGGCATGATATCATTATTTTAATCAATTCGAGAGCAAAACGCCGAACCTCATCATTACAATCTTCATCATAATTGTCGACCCTGAGAGATGGGAACATTGTCTCTACGGGGGACACTACGTCCATACCATATACCAAGGCAGAGTAGTTCGGGGTGTAGTTCGATATGCCAACAACACTTTATGTAAGTAGTCTGGCTATTTCCCAACTCCCCCTTCTATATTCCTATTGAGATCATCGACGATCGTTTTGTTCATGACTTCAACCTGGTCATTTGCTGCTGGGTGAAAACGTGTTGAGAAACATTGTTGTATTCTGTGAGAAGAACAAAAGTTTCTTATTTCATCACTATCAAACTGTGGGCCGTTGTCCATGGTTAATCTATGCGGGATCCCGAAACGCCAACATATGTTTGACCATAAATATTTTATTACATCTTTGTCCCTTGTATGAGACAAAGGCTCGGTCTCAACCCACTTGGAGAAGTAGTCCACAACGACAATTATCATATGTCTTCCCCCCAATTTCTATCAGGACTAGACGTACCAAGTCGATCCACCATCTATCAAATGGTAATCCATCAAATATGGATTCGAGTTGAGTGGCCGAGATATGAATTAAGTTTGCAAACCTCCAAAAAGTATGACACCAATGTGGAGCTTGGATAAAACTATTTGTGACTCAACATACCCCAGATACCTTAACAAAGGTCTACTGATAGAGTTTTTTGTAAAGTACGTCCCTAATAGCACAAAACATTGAGCCTTATACGTTTCGCCAAACATTTATCCTCGAGTAACACATTGCTTGCCAAGAAATTCTAAATGTTATGCCTCAAGTTTGTGTTAATAATTATTGAAATTTGGTAGGAAATTTACGGTCGATTTCCTAGCTCGTTCCTTTTAATGATCGATGGGTCTTCTTGCATTAAAATCTATGGATAATCCTCGACTTATGACGTGGTTGTCAGTGAATCGACAATTACATTTTCTGCTTTGTTGACATGTTCATATGTGCAGCTAAATACTAGACTAGATGTTCTTTTCTTGCCTTGGATTTTCTGGTGGAATGATTAATCAGTTCTGGGAATCACTTACTCATTAAACGTGTGTGGCCTCACAAACTTGGGCGAGTCTCAGTCCTGCGAACGCTACCTCGTACTCAGCTTCGTTATTCGTAACTGTAAATTTCAACCATATTTCATGGTGCATAGCTATTCCTAGAGGTGTGGTTATATGCACGCACGCTCCGCACCCATTGATACGTGACCCTCCATCGGTATGGACATTCCACTCGGTGGAATCTTCCTTCAGGTTGACCTCCATTTCTTCTGGTCGGTTATAATGAAATTATACAAAAAACTCTGCCAAATTCTGGCCCTCGATAACCGTTCTTCTCTCGAATTCGATGTCAAAATCTTTTATCTCGACAGATCATTTGGACATTCGACCTGAAATGTCGGGGTGCTGCAGAACATTTCAAAACGGGAAGGTCATTTGGACAATGATGGAATGGCTTTGGAAATAGGGTCGTATCTTTCTGGACGTAGTTACTAAATCTAGGGCTAAGTTCTCAATTTCCACATTCCTTTTCTCGACATCCAGAAAAATCTTGCTCACATAATAAACCGCTTCGGGGGTCTGATCCGCCTCTCGAACTAGCGATGCACTAAGTACATAATTTGACCCAACAATATACAAACACAAAGTTTCCCCAGTTAAAGGCTTTGTTAACAAAGCTAGGGGAAGATATATACTCTTTAAAACTAAGGAAAGATTTGGTACAAGCGTGGGTCTAATTAAATGTCTTGGCGTTACTTCAAACCTGAAAAACGGTGAAAATTTGTCAGAAGGCCAAGATATAAAACTGTTTAGAGTCGCGAGACGCCCCGTCATAATTTGGACCTTTTTAAAATTTCTTGGTAGTGCCATGTTGCTCAACGCATTCAACTGTATCGGGTCTGCCTCTATTCCATTTTCACTAATCACATATCCCAAAAATGTTCTGCATCGGACGCCAAACGAACATTTTTCTAGGTTCAACTTGAGATTTATTTTTTTAAAATTATTAAACGTCTCCTCCATGTCAGTATAATGGTCCTCGTTGGTCATAGTCTAAACTAGAATATCATCTATTTAAACGTCAATATTTCGCCCGATCTGACCCTAAAACACCTTGTTCACCAACCTCTGATAGGTTGCTTCCGCATTCTTTAAACCGAATGACATGATTTATAACATTGCAGGCCTTTTCTAGTTATGAATGACCTGCTATTGTGATCCTTTGGATCCAATCTGATTTGGTTGTACCCCACGTAGGCGTCCATAAAAGATAGTAGCATGTTTCTCGACGTTGAATCTACAAGATGTTTGATTCGCGGCATTGTGAAAGTGTCTTTAGGCCATGCTCTGTTAAGGTCATTTAAATCCACACACATTCTCCATTTACCGTTCTTCTTCTTAACCGAGAATGGGTTGGTTGTACACTGCGGGTATTGGGATTCTCGAATATGACTTACTATTGTTCACCTCAGAAATAATAGCTTATGCCTTTTTCTTGGAAAAAATCTCGTCGCTTTTGAATTATGTGTCGGAAGTTTCGTTGCATGGCCAAATTGTGATAAATTATGTTATCGGAGACTCATGTCACATCCTCCGAGCACCAAGGAAAAAAAATGCAACCTTTCATTGAGAAAAGAAATTAACCTTTCCTACACCAGCAGAAAATAAATTTGTCACAATTTTCAAATTTTTCCCTTAGGGGAATTCGTAATTTTCACAGTTCTCATCTGTTACTAATAATTTGAGGGTCTCCTTAGGATCGTCTACAGGTTCCAACCCTGCGGTTGACCCTGCTAACTGCTAATCTTTTACTTGTCCCATTTATTTGTCAATGTTTGACGCTAGAGCCGCTCGGTAACACTCCCTGGTTTTATTCTTGTTGGTTCGGACTACGCTACGATCTACAAAAAATAGAGCTATGCAAGATCGATGCATCTACAAAAAAAAAATCATTGTTATATCTTTTTTGAAAGGACCCCAACCCAACTGCACTAACCCTTGAAATTCTTTAACTACTTTAGTTGTAGCTCCTGTGAATCCTACTATGTTTCGCTCCGACTTTAAAATATCTGGGTGTATTTTGAACTTTTCATAAGTTCTCATGAAAATAATGTTTGCCAAACTTCATGTGTCAACCAGAACTCTTTGCACCTCGTTTTCATGTGTTCCAGCTATATCTCTCATACCATCGTCATCAATGCAGAGTATGAGGGACAGATTTCTGCATACGTGAGGTGACGCTCCTGCTTCTAATTTCGTAGCTAGACTAATAACGCATCTCTTTCGAGATACATTGGTGATTCCTGCCATAGAGTCGCCTCCAAAGATAGTTAGTGATTCGAAAAACCAACACAAATTACTAACCTATCCTTACTTTCGCGAATTACTTCCTCCACCACATTGATTATATTCTGATCCTTAAAGGATCAAATACTCTATGAATACATCGAATAGTTCGGTGATTTTGGAGATAACCATCGCGGTCTCCTGCTTTGGTATCGTCACGACCTCCTTAACCTAAACATTCTGATGAGCCTACTTTTACACAAAGGTCGTTAGTTTTCCATTGTCTATCAACGTTTGGATTTCTTTTTTTAAGATAGTTTTTCAAAAATTGACACTCTTTTATTATTTCTCAAACATAGTCGTCATACACTAGGCCCACTGAGAAAAAGGCACTGGCCATACCCATTTGCTCGAAATGGGTCAGGTTAGTGCATGGTTGTTTTGTGTGCGCGAGCCCGATGCCTTTGATTGAAAATTTTGCGCTGTTGGGTATGTATTTATCGGTTGAGGTTGTGGTATGGGGGTTGGACTTAGTGGATTTTGTTGGTATGAAAGGAAGGCTGCTTGCGCAGTTTTCTTCATTTGGGTTGCTCTCTCAGAAGCTTCTATCTCTTCAATCAATGCTTCTTCACCTGAGCTAACAAAGGTGCGAACGTAAAAGTTTGTTTCTTTGTAACAGCCTCTTTCATCGGTCTGTGGAGCAGTCTCATCCTAAAATCATTTAAAGAAACGCTCTCCTCACAATAGTTAAGGTCGGTTTTAGTGTCCATATAGTGTTGGGTATAGTCCCTCAAACTTTCTCCTACCTTTTATCGACAGTTGACGATCGTGTCCCCATTATCTCAGAAGTTTTTGCTTCTCAAAAATTGTTTCTATACATTATGGTAATCGATTGTACCATTCGGAGGGACGATCTTTAAAAGTTTTCAAACATGCCTGACAAAGTAGTTTGTCATCGTTATCAAAATTCATCATGAAATTCTTGAATACCTCCAAATAGTTGTCTGTGTCTTTCTTCCCATTGTATTTCTCTAGTCGGGAAATGTCAAAAAGCTTCGGCAGGTGCCCTGAAATAATTTCATCAGAAAGCGGGGATGACCTCCAGTTGTGTCTAACTTTGATGGCTCTGGTTCTGTGACCCTCTACATGAGTCACATACAACTCTTCTTCATTTGGGTTAGCGAATTGACTGCCTACCCTGTACCCATAAGTCTGATTGTCCGACATGAACTATAGATGGGGCGCAGTGGCTTGTTCTCTTTTGTTGACCATAATCGTTATGTCTTTATCTACATAGACTGGAGTTCTTTTGTGGATGTTGTTTCCATTGTGCTTCGATACTTTTTTCCGGCGAGACATACGACTTCAGATCTCTTGTTTCTTTAACAAAAATCTCCTTCTTATGGTGTCGATATTCTCGATCTGGGGATGAGGACTCATCTGAATCTTAATCAGAAGAGTTGTTACGCTCTCGTATAGGCTGATGTTCGACCTTTTAATCCAGATTATTATTCTTCCATCGTATTCGGGCTATACCTCTCTCGAGATCTTCTTCTTCTCGATCAGGATCACGTTTCTCTTCTCCTTCATCATCAAGCGACCGTTCTTTGTGGCCTTCCGACCTATTTCTTTGTTCATCTAGAGTCGTCTCCTCTTCTGCATTAATATTACCTATATCAACTAACAATTTTTTCCTTGTCATGATAACGGTCGACCACTTACTTTCCCCATGATCATATTTATTGTAATCGTGATGCTGCTCTTAAGAGATAATCCCGTTGGCGTCCAAACCTACCACATTGCCCTCTATTTTTTCTGCTTTTATCTCTCCTAAACTTGTGATATAGGAGAAACTGTCACCGGGTAAAACTTAAGTTTCCTACAGACGGCCCCAATGATGGTTCCAGAAATTTCCAAACCCTGACTTCACTACCAGATAAAGTCGTAATTGTGTGCTAGAGAGAGAAACACGGGATTGTAAAGAGAGAAAGCGGTAAAAGTATATTATAATAATCAATATTCACCCCTTAATATAACGGGAATCTTTCCTTATATATTGGGGTTGTGGGCCCTATTCCACATGGGTGGCCCATTTAATTTTATTATTACCCTTCCTTATTCTTACTTTATCCACTACTTTACTATTTACAAGATAAGTCAATATTCTTTCTCAATCTATCACGATTATTACAAATTATTATAACCATATCATTAGACCATTGTATTATGACGACCCGATATGGCTTGTATAATTTATGCCCTTATCAAACACAACTAATGAAACCATTTGGCAATTTTTTTGTCTCCTCGGCGAGATAAAATTTTCATTCTTGTTTGGCATACCAATATTTTTTTAAGCGACGGGGTGGAACTGTTTCGGCGGACCAGAGTTTTTGAATAGTAGTTAAATACCACTACTTAAATCTTTTTTATTTTGAGAAAAATGATGTCGCAATAGTAAGACTTTGGGCGAACAGTTTTCCCCATTAGTTTTTTCGGCAACTAACTAACAATCTTAAGATTAGATCGACTATAAGAATTGTTGAAAGGAGCCCGAAAATAGGGGAAGTGGTCATAGATCCACCAATCTAACAACCGGAAGAAACCAGGAAGACTCTTAAGTGATGTATTTGAAATGCCTTCTAAACCCTTATAAAGCCACGCCAGGGCACATGCACCCCACACCATCTCACCAAGCCTATCCAAGTGCTACGAATGGATGAGAAAATCACCTTAAATGTTATTTAGCCCGTGTTCATGAATATGGTATAGCCAAGAAAGAACATGATGTACCACGACCAACTTGTGTAATCATACCAACGGTACTTACGACCTTAAAATCCAAATAATCGTCGCCCAAAAACTTCTCCACAAGCCATCTAAGACCAAAACTGGTCCCCCCATGCTCCTCTATTTCTTCTTGAATAACCCCAGCCGTAACTCCCAACAAATCATTGTATGTGTGATATTATTGAGAATATTTGGTGACCCCTTTCTCTCATTCATCGGGAGGCCGGTAATGACATACACGTCATCCAACGTGATAGTAATCTCGCCAAAACGAGCTGGAGAGTGTTTGTCTCATAATGCCAACGTTTGATATATAACTCGTCCAATAACTAGTTTGAGTTTAGTTTGGGCAAGAGGAAAAATCAGCCGAGAATATGGAGTTGCTTCAACGATAATCTTCAGAACTTTATTGTTCTTTATGTCTTATTGGGCGAATAATATGTATTTAGCTTGGACGGTAATGCTCGGACGAGACTCACATAATTAAAAATATTTCAAGATACAAAATTAATATGGATATAAACAAAAATAAAGTATCAAATAATATGAGACACAAATTATATGACTTACATTACATAGGAAGGTGACATAAAGCTCATGATATAGGTAATCTGAAAACAGTATCACACTATTTTAAGCAAGAACCAAATTATTCATGTTCTCTAACTCCTCATGGGGTAATGCATCCCTAAGAATACGTTCCCTAAAGCTTTTGAACTTTCTACGATGTAGTGAGCGTTATGAACGCTCACCTCGACTAGCTTTTGTTAACATGTGCCACTACCGGGGTGCGGGTCAACCTTCTTCGAACTAGCTTTGGTTTCATCACTCCAACCCTTCAAAGATTTCCCCGGCCTTACAATATGTTTCTTGCATTATCAACAAAATTTATTTGGGTTCTTTCAAATTTTATCCGAAAAAGGGAGTTTGCATAAATTAAACTGTAAAAATTAGCCTCTATTAGGTTGAATTCCCTGCAGGTTTCATTGAGTCCCCCAAAACCAGTACTTGGACCCGCGTATTACCATGTCCATCCCTGGCTATGACTAAATTAAACCTGCAAAAATTAGTTCCCCACGTGTGGAATAACCTCTAGTCTAAAAACAGATTAATATACACCGTTTTGAGACAACATAGATAATGCTAAATCTCATATGTGATTTATTAGGTAATAGAGAGACTATTAAATAGTCCAAAGTTGAGTAGGTAAAAAGACAACACAAAGTGAAACGACAATGTGAAAAAGAAACGGACAAATTCAAAGGACACAATTAAAGTTTGAGATTAAATGCAACACTTTCCCTCCTAATCTCAACCTCGTTTACTCAAGTTTTTGACTCCCAATAGTTTCCGCATGTTTTCAAACTTGACAGTAGCTAGCCCCTTTGTCAAAATATCTGCTCTTTGATCGTTGCTGCAAACATGTTTCAAGACAACTTCTCCTCGCTCTACGCATTCCCTGATAAAGTGAAACCTTATGTCGATATGCTTGCTTCTACCATGGAACATAGGATTCTTAGCCAGGCCGATTGCAGATCGATTATCTATGCATAAAATCACTGGGCCAACAGCTTCATGTGCTATCTGACTAAGAGTATTTCTAAGCCAAATACCTTGGCAAGCTGCTGCGGTAGCAGCCATGAATTCAGCTTCACACGATGATAGAGCAACACACTTCTGTTTTTATGAGACCCAAGTGATAATACTCTAATTCAAGTAATAAACTACGCCTCCTGTGCTCTTTATATCTTCAATTTGTCCACCCAAGTAACTGTCTGAAAACCCAGTTAGCACATTATTGCCACTATTCTTTGTATACACCAACCCGTGTTGTATAGTTCCCTTAACGTACCTGAGTATTCTTTTCACTGCAGCCTGGTGCCCTTTTGTGGGTTTTTCCATATATCGGCTGACTATACCCACTGAGTATGCGATATCTGGTCGCGTATGAACCAAGTATCGTAGACCCCCTACCATACTCTTGTAGTCTGTAGCATTGACCAACTTTCATGTCTCGTCTCGATCAAGCTGTTCCTTTGGATCTATTGGATACTTCGTCGGATTACAATCTGCCTAGCCTGCATTTTCTAGAATTTTTCGTGCATAACCTGCTTGTTTTAATTCGATATATCCTTCTCCTTGTTCAACTTCTATTCCCAAGTAGTAGCTGAGCTTTCATATGTCGCTCATCTCGAACTGAAGCTTCATCTGGTTCTTGAAATCCTTGATTGCTAAGACACTCGTGCGTGTTACTAGAATGTCATCTATGTATGCTGCAATAACCAAACTGTTTTCTCCCTCCTTCCTTGTGTATACAGCATGCTCGTACGGACAACGAGTAAATCCAAGATTTATAAGACATGAATTCGGTTTGGCATACCAAGCACGAGGCGCCTGGAGAAGTCCATACAAAGCTTTAGACAATTTGTACACTAGGTGCTCTTGTCCCTTTCTTTCAAATCCCTCTGGTTGGGCAACGTATACATCTTCCACTATATCTCTATTCAAGAAGGTCGTCTTTACATCGAGATGGTGCACTTCCCATTGATTTTTAGCTGCCAAAGCTAATAGCAACCTCACTGTCTCCAACCGAGTAACTGGTGCGTATACTTCATCAAAATCAATGCCATGTTCTTGTACATAACCCTTTGCTACGAGGCGTGCCTTGTATTTTACCACCTTCCCGTTGGCATCCCTTTTTAATTTATAGATCCATTTCAGACCTATGATCTTCTGTCCAGGTGGTAGACTCGTCAATTTTCATGTATCATTTGCCTCAATAGAATCCATCTCCTGCCTTATTGCTTGCCTCCAGTTGACATCTTTTGCTGCATGTGTATAGTTGAAAGGTTCATCTACCCCCATGAGCCACAATTCTTCTTCATCAAGCTCTATTTCCTCTGTGACATTGTAAATTTCACTCAAAGGTCTGAATCTTTTTCTCTGTGCTATCATCGTAATTATGTCGATTGATTCTAGAAGCAGACGACTCAGAATGTGGAGTGGATACCTGAGTGTTACTGTAGTTGTCATATCCAACAGAGGACTGAGAAGACTTAGAAGCCTGCGACTGTGGTGTTGACGTCTGGGTGTTATTGCCACTATGGTTGTCATCACCATACTCCACGATTTCAGTCTCATCTTGACCTGTTTCATCAACCTCAGGCATACTTGCCACAATAAAACTCTCATGTGTCTCCTTCCAATCTGCAATCATACTCCATGGCCATTGCTTCGTTTCTTCGAAAATGACATCACGGCTTATATGTATACGATCTTCCTTAGGATCATATAAACGGTATCCTTTAGTTCCAGGCTCTCTCCCCAAATTAACTAACTTTTTACTGCGATCGTCCAGCTTTGTGTTGTGCACACTTGGAGTTTTCATGTGCAATAAGCACCCAAAGACTTGTACATGACTTATCTGCGGTTTCCTTGTTATCCATGCTTCATACGGCGTCTTACCAGTCAATGCTCGCGTGGGTAGTCTATTGAGGATGTATACCGTGTTTCTGACTGCTTCAGCCCACATCTTTGATGGCAATTGCATTTCCTTGAGACTGCTTCTAGTCATCTCCACAATAGTTCGGTTTCGACGCTCTACCACTCCGTTTTGTTGTGGAGTGTAGGGTGTCGTGAGGTGTCGCTCAATTCCTGCATTCTCACAGTATTCTTTAAAGTCATTAGAATTGAATTCACCTCCTCTGTCAGTTCTCAGCACCTTGATTCTTTTCTCTGACCCGTTCTCAACCAATACACGAAACTTTTTGAATGCTTCCAATGCCTCATCCTTAGTTCTTAGAAAGTACACCCACATAAACCTGCTAAAGTCATCAACTAACAAAAAGAAATATCTGTATCCAGTGGTAGTAGTTGGAGATATCGGACCGCACAGATCACCATGTATAAGTTCTAGTACCTTTTTTGCACTAAATTTGGATTTGGCTGGAAATACCTTCCTGGTTTGCTTTCTCATTAAGCACCCATCACACACGACATTTGGTTTTATTATCCTGGGCATTCCTTCTACCATCTGGTGCTTAGACATGAGAGCCATGGCTTGATAATTGACGTGCCCAAGACGGGCATGCCACAATCTTGTGATGTTATCCGCTTTAGTCATTAGGCATTCCTGTTTGTTAGTCTCAATAATAATTTTATAAAGTCGATTGGCAGATCGTTTTACCTTCATCAATAATCTGTCTTTGTTGTAGTAGATCCTCAGAAATTCTCCCTTGAGTTCCACATTATTTCCTTCTTCAGAAATCTGTCCCAATGATATGATGTTATTACGTAGACTATGTATATAATACACCTCTCGCAGCATCTTTTCTTCTCCATTTTTGCACAGTAATATCACAGTGCCCTTTCCTTTTATCTCGACTTTTAAACCATCTCCAAAACGCACTACACCAGATATACTCTCATCCAGTTCTGCAAACTTTTCTTTAAAACCTGTCATATGACTGCTTGTACCATTGTCCAGGTACCAGACAATCGATTCGCCTGCACATTCTCCACGCCTTGCAAGTTGAGTAGATAGCAGTTTGTCCTCATTCAGGAGAAGCTTTGACGAGTCTTTATCATGTTTGGCCAAGAGTAGGGCCATTTCATCATCTTCTATCGCAGCCAAATTCGCCTCCGCTTCTTGTGTTTCCTTGTGTTTCCTTGGTTTCCTGCATTCTAAGGCGAATTGACCATAAATATTACAGTTGAAGCATTTGATAACACTCTTGTCAAACTTTCTACGGCCTCTCTGCCTTGTGGATTTGTCACCATTGTTTCCCCTCAGCCATTCTTCACGCGTCAATAGAAGCTTTTTGTTGGCTCCTTCTCGTTTAGCCCATTCCTCTTCTGTCAACATGAGTTGAATCTCCTTCGTTTCTGTCCTTCGTTTTACTCGTTCTTCATGTGCCTTGAGTGAACCGACAACTTCTTCGACAGTCATGCTCTCGATGTCTCCAAATTGCTCCAGTGTTGAAGTTATCTGTAGGAATCTGGCAGGGACAGCACGCAGAAGTTTCTTTACGACGTATGATTCTTCCATCGTTTCCCCCAAAGCTCGAATATTTGTAACGAGGCTATTCATTCTCATGTGAAAATCTTCAAATTTTTCATTGTCACCCATATTTCGAATTCAGATTTTAGGGTCTGAATTCGTGCCTTCTTTGCTTAGTCTGCACCTTAGCATAAGGTTCTTATCATATCCCAAGCGTCCTTCACTGTTCCCTTGTTCGCAATTGAGAGCAATACATCTTAGGGAATTGCCTGATACACCATTGTTAGCGCTATCTTATCTGTCTTCTCTTCGACAGCAGCATTGGGATCTTTTGGCTCTACTGCATTCCAGACCCCTTGCGCTTGCATATAAACTTTCATTTTGATAGCCCAAGCTGTATAATTACTTCTATCCAGCATTGGGTAGCTCAGGCCGTACGAACCTCCTTTTCCTTTGTTCACCTTCATCGTTAGTGAGACAAATACGTCTGCTAAGACCTTCAAGCTCTGATACCAAATCTAGTCTAAAAACAGATTAATATACACCGTTTTGAGACAATAGAGATAATGCTAAATCTCAGATCTGATTTATTAGGTAATAAAGAGACTATTAAATAGTCCAAAGTTGAGTAGACAAAAAGACAACACAAAGTGAAACGACAATGTGAAAAAGAAACGGACAAATTCAAAGGACACAATTAAAGTTTGAGATTAAATGCAACATAGCCAAGCACTCACATGGATTAATTTTAACCCTGTATAAAATTTAGTCCTTACAATGTTGAAGAACCATCTGGTGGGTGCTTCGACCCGGCGAGAATAATAACACCAACTAAAAAATTACCCGTAAATCCAAATGTTCTTCGACCAACCAAACCCATAAAACTATAACCTTATTACCACACAAATCAAACCAAACCACAACAATAGTTGATTATAAACACAAATATAATAATAGATTTAACTAGTTTAACACCCTAAATTATTTCACTCTACCAAAATCAACTCAAAACCTATAAAAACCAATAAAAGAGAAATCTACTTAATCTATTTTTTTTCCGTTACTTTGATTTAGTTAGTGTTGATGTAGAGTTGTTTTTTATGCTAAAATCGTAGAATTTTTTTGAGTTTTATGAGGTTTGATTCTTGAATTGAAGAGAAGAGAATAGATAAGGAAAACAAAAAAAAAATATGGGCGGAAGATTCGTGTGTTTTAAATTTTTGGGTCAGCTTGAGACTGGTTAGTATTTTTAGGTTATAAGTTAGTACATTTCATAATGGTAATTTTGGTAGAAAATTATGTTGTTTATAAAAAACATTGGGGATAATTAAAAATGGAATTGCTTAGCCTAATGGTTGACGTTTTAGCCAAACTCAAATTATTCGAACTAAAAACACTAAGTTATTCCCTAGAAACACTAACCCGCCCCAAACGAGCCCCAAAATTTAGGACACCTTTCCACCCACCCACCGTTTCTTCTTTTTCTTTACTTATTTTCTATAGATTTTAATTTGATATTCGTACATTGAAAGTTATTATCTAGGGTTATAATTTTGTTTTTAAACAACAGTAAGTTTGGTTTTATTTAAGTTAGAATAGGCTTGGAGGATTCCAAAATTTGTTTTTTTGCTGAGTTTTGCAGATTTTCTTCTTTTTCGTCGGTTTCAAGCACCCGAGGCAGT
Organism: Limnanthes douglasii subsp. nivea; assembly: GCA_036936605.1. Taxonomy (NCBI): domain Eukaryota; kingdom Viridiplantae; phylum Streptophyta; class Magnoliopsida; order Brassicales; family Limnanthaceae; genus Limnanthes; species Limnanthes douglasii. The sequence goes on along the minus strand of JAUPFV010000341.1, from coordinate 52,639 downwards.
TTTAATTTAATCCCTAAGAGTGCTAGGTTGTTTAACCCGCTGCGGCCAAGTGACCGACCTATTTACCCGCTGGGGCCAAGTGACAGAATTGGGTAGACTAATTTGTACCAGCATAGAATTTCGTCCCCCACGGTTTGAAGCACCAAATATGGCGGTGCAGGTGCTTTAAACCGATGGGGGTTGTCTAATATTACATTTTCATTTTTTTTATTTTAAGTTTGAAACCAACAAAAATCTGGTGTTGTCTAATATTTTTAGGACGGGGAAGGAAAAATTTAACAAATTTTCACCCAACAAATTTCCACCCACCCACATTTTCTTCTTCCTTATCTTATCCCACATTTTCGTCTTCCTTATTTTATCTTTATATTCTTTTCCATTCTTCAAAAAGTTGAAGAACCAAAACAACAAACACTCTAGAAACTCTTCCTATTCAAGTGAAGGAAAAACAACTTCATTTCTTCCTCTACTAAAACAAAATGGGCAAAGAAACGAGTAAGTATTAGTTTTAATTATTTTAGGTTTTGATTGGATTTTGGTAGATTGAAAACATTTATAATGTTAAATTAGTTATATTTAAGGTTATAATTATGTTTTAAACCAACTATTATTGTGGAATTTCTCATTCTAGTTATTTATTAAAGAACTACAACCTAATCTCTACACCTACCGGCTTGGCTAGTTCATACTGGCGACATAGAAATTACCCATGGGGGTTGAGTGTGTTCAGACCGTTGGTTTGGGCATATAACACAGGTGGGGTTAGCTGCCTTAAACCATTGGTGACAAAATCTAAAGGCAAATTGTATCTACTACCGGTAGGAAGGCTCCATCCCGGCATGGTAGAAGTGTAAAAAAACATTTTCCAAACTAGATTAGATCAATAAAAATGGTAACTTTACATCTAACTGATTTGAAGGACCATTGATTTAAAAGACTATCTCATTCTGGAGTTTAAAGCTCATAAAAATGTTCTTTTTTTTGCTTTCCATTTATAAATGGATTTCTGAGTTTCAAAATTTGTAAAAAGAATGTTTGAGATTTGCCTTCACAATATGAACATAATTCCTTCTAAAGTTAAGATATGTGAAAAGACATGGCTCAAAGAGAAACCCTAACAGAAAATTGGAGTGAACTAGATTGCAAAGCAATGAGATGCCTCGATTGATTCACTTCCTGTGTTTATATAATAACTTACACCAATCTAATTAAGGTAACGTTTCCTAAATAAACGAAACGACTCCTAAACAATAGCCACTAATTACGGAGTTACATTAAACACTCCTAAACAATAGCCACTAATTAAGGTAACGTCTCAACACCCTCCCTCAAGGTGGAGCATGAGGTTCAAAAATGCCCAGCTTGCCAAGAAGATAATCAAATTGTTTCTTTCCAAGGGCCTTTGTAAAAATATCCGCCAATTGTGCACCAGTAGGAACATATGACGGAGCAATCAAACCATCGACTACTGCATCCCGAACAAAGTGACAATCAACCTCAATGTGTTTGGTGCGTTCATGAAATACCGGATTTTTGGCCATATGGAGGGCTGACTGACTATCACAAAAAAGCTGGATTGCCTGAGGGTGGTGCACGCCCAAGCTCAGAAGCAACCCCTTCAACCATTTGAGCTCACAAGTAATGGCTGCCATAGCTCGGTACTCCGCTTCTGCAGACGAGCGAGAAACTGTGTATTGCTTCTTGGTCTTCCAAGAAATAGGAGATTGTCCAAGAAACACAAGCCATCCGGACAAAGAGCGTCTAGTTATTGGACATGCTGCCCAATCAGAGTCACACCAACCCTGCAGAGATAGATTACTATCTGCACGTAACAAAATACCCTTACCCGGAGTACCTTTCAAATAACGAACGACTCTCAAAGCTGCCTCCCAATGCTCAATTTTGGGCTCCTGCATAAACTGAGATAATATATGAATCGAGTAGGCCAAATCTGGACGGGTCACTGCCAGATAAATGAGCCGACCCACTAATCTACGATATGATTCAGGGTTCGATAAAAGCACCCCGTTTGCGAGACCCAATTTGTGATTTTGCTCAATCGGGAAGCCACACGGCTTGGCTCCCAATAATCCAGCCTCCGAAATAATGTCAAGCGTGTACTTGCGTTGACACAAGAACAAACCAGCTGAACTCCTTGCCACCTCGATTCCGAGAAAATATTTCAAATTGCCAAGATCTTTCATCTTAAAACAGTCACTGAGATAGGCTTTAAATGCCTTAAGTGCAGCGGAATCAGTCCCAGAAATAATAAGATCGTCGACGTACACTAGCACATTTATTTGAACATTGCCCTTAGTGTAAGTAAAAAGGGAATAATCAGAGTAGGATTGCAAGAAACCGTATCCTTTAAGAGCCGTGACCAACTTTGCAAACCAACATCTCGGAGACTGTCTCAACCCATAAAGAGATTTTCGTAACCTGCAGACCAAGTTTGGATAAGAACTCTCAAATCCAGGGGGAAGTTTCATATAAACCTCTTCCTCAAGATCTCCATGCAAAAAGGCATTGTGAACATCCATTTGATGAAGTTCCCAATTTTTCGAAGCTGCAATAGCCAAGAAAGCGCGTACCGTAGTCATTTTGGCAACCGGAGCAAAAGTCTCATTATAATCAATACCTGCTTTTTGATGATTCCCCAAAACTACTAATCTGGATTTGAGCCTTTCAATATCACCGCTTGAGGAATACTTGGTTTTGTAAACCCACTGACTTCCCAAAGCACGCTTACCCTTTGGAAGAGGTTCAAGCGTCCACGTACCATTTTCCTCCAAAGCCCGAATCTCCTCCTGCATTGACTTTTGCCAACCTACATCTTTCATAGCTTCTTTGAACGACTTGGGATCATTGCTCGAAATAATAGATGCAAGAAACTTCTGATAATTCACAGAATAATGGTCACAATTTATATAATGTGCTATGGGATAAGGGGTACCTGAGGGATGCTGTGGAGACGGAGTGGCGGAAGATGGACTTTCAGCTATAACAGTATGAGTAACGAAGTCTCGTAATAGAACTGAAGGAATTTTATTCCTCATCCCCCTTCCCATAGGAACGGACTGCCCATTGCGTGTATTATCAGGTCCTGGTGACTCGGGCCTATCAGGCAAAACAACTTGTGACTGAGAAGGGGCCTCTGTTTGTGCTGCTGATGAAGTCTCGGTATGGACCTGCCCACCCTCCCTGAAACCTGGGTCCCGATCTGCATCAAAATGGGATGCTTGATCTTGGTGGGGTTGTGTTCGGACTTGTGGGTTAGGCAAATCAGCATTAACAAAATCAGCAAAATCATGATCAACTTCAACATGTGCCGTAGGCACAATATTTTCTGGAATAATATTTGCAGCACCTGGGTTATTAAACGGAAAAATATCCTCAAAGAACTTGACATCTCGAGAAACAAACGATTCCTTTCTGTCCAAATCAAACAATTTCCACCCCTTCTTTCCAAACGGGTAACCCAAAAAAACACATTTTCTACTTCTACTTGCAAATTTGTCATCACTGGATTTTTGATTATGAGCAAAGCTAAGGCAACCAAAGGTGCGTATTTCCTCATATGAAGGAGGGGTACCAAATAGAATTTCAAAAGGTGTTTTATTGTGTAAAAGAGGAGAAGGAGTGCAGTTTATTAAATGAGCAGCAGCCAGAACACTTTCTCCCCAAAAATAAATAGGCAAATTTGCTTGAAAGCGTAATGCCCTCCCGACATTTAAAATATGTTTGTGTTTTCGTTCAACCCTCCCATTTTGTTGTGGGGTTCCCACACAGGAAGTTTGGAACAAAATACCAGTTGCAGAAAAGTAGTCAAGCAAGCATTTAAATTCTGTACCGTTATCACTTTGAACGACTTTCACTGTTTGAGAAAATTGTCGATCTACCATTGCAATAAAAAACATGAACATACGAAAAACCTCTGTTTTATCAACCAACAAATAAATCCATACAGCTCTTGAGAAATCATCAACAATAGTTAAAAAATACCGAGCTCCACAAGAAGAGACATGTTTATAAGGTCCCCACAAATCACAATGTATTTTCTCAAAAATTCTAGTTGCTTTATTGTCACTTAATGTAAATTTGTCTCTTGGATGCTTAGCACGGAAACATATTTCACAAGCTTTATTTAAACTACCCTTAAGACTACCAACCGGAGGAAGTAACTTTACTATTTTTGCTGAAGGGTGTCCCATCCTTTTGTGCCACAACTCCAAAGTCGATTCTGCTTTGTTGACAGACACATGTTGTACTGAATCACCTTCATCTCTAAAGAAGTAGTAAAGTCCATCTCGCCTAACTCCCGTCCCAATCAGCTCCCTGGTGTGGTCCTGTATAGCACACATATAAGAATTGAATTGGACAATACAATGTAAGTCATCATTCAATTGTGAAACCGAAAGTAAATTGCAATTGAGTTTCGGCACATACAGAACATTATTAAGAGTTAATTTATCTGATAATCGAACTGAACCAGATTTTGTTGCAACGACAGATTCACCATTAGGAAGTCCAACTGGACAGTCAAATAATGCCACAGTGTCAAATAACCAAGACAAATCACCGGTAACATGATGAGTTGCCCCAGTGTCAATGATCCACGACTTCGTGTCAAACTTACCACTCAACCTGTCATCCTGAACAGGAGCATTACCAATTAAGCCTGCAAGAGCTTTCCATTGTTCTGGTGTGAAGAGTTGATCGGTGGCGCTTTTAGTAGAGGATACTCCAATTGTACTGCTTGTTGCATTAGCACGAGCGGAACCACGCCCACGACCAGCCTGCTGACGACCACGACCAGCACCCACATCAGCCTTGTTTTGATCCAACCACCCCTGGGGATATCCAACTATTTCATAGCAATTATTTTTGTCATGACCATGCTTGTGACAGTGAGGACAAGCAACGAGAGACCAACAATTCGAAGACTCATGCCCCGTCTTCTTGCAGTGGCTACACACAGGCCTGTCCGTTTTTCCGCGGCCTCTTCCTGTGCCAGTAAAGCCAGTACGAACAGCGAAACCAAGAACCTCTGTTGGGTTGTCTTCTGTCACTGACTTGGCAAGCCGCACACGTTCATCTTGTATCGCCAGTTGGTACGCTCGATCCAGCGAAGGTAAAGGATCTTGAGAAAGAATATTGGTACGTAATTGAGCATACAAGTCAGTGTTGAGTCCCATCAAGAAGTCATGTAATTTACCTTGTTCTCGTCTTGCTTGGTGCAAAGATGCGGCAGTACAAGACTGACAACAGCTGCAAGTAATTAGTGGTTCATGCTTAAACAATTCTTCCCACAATACATTCAGTTTCCCGTAGTAAGTTGTAACCGACATAGATTTTGGTTGCTCACACTTTGCAATTGAAGTCTTTAACTGTTGAATTCTTGGACCATTAACCATAGCATATCGTTGCTTAAGATGCTCCCATAAACGTTTCGCATCACGAAATTTAGATAGGGTACTCTTTACCGTAGGATCGATTGTGTTGGTAATCCAAGAAACCAACATGGCATTGATGGTGTTCCAATCAGATTGGGTATATGGAGGCGTCGGTTTAGTGATGGTACCGTCCAGAAAATCGAACTTGCGGCGTGCCTCTAATGCTAATTGAATATCTGAAGCCCAATCATCGTAATTGTCTCCGCATAGACGAGTGGGTGTGATGAAGTCGCCTGGTCGGTCTCCCGTGCCGAAAAAAAATGGTGAATTCATCTCCCTTCTTGGTGACGATGGTGATTTTTCATCGTCGCCGGCCATTGTTTTATTGTGTGTGTATGTCAGGCTCTGATACCATGAAAAGACATGGCTCAAAGAGAAACCCTAACAGAAAATTGGAGTGAACTAGATTGCAAAGCAATGAGATGCCTCGATTGATTCACTTCCTGTGTTTATATAATAACTTACACCAATCTAATTAAGGTAACGTTTCCTAAATAAACGAAACGACTCCTAAACAATAGCCACTAATTACGGAGTTACATTAAACACTCCTAAACAATAGCCACTAATTAAGGTAACGTCTCAACAATATGTTTTTTTGGGATGGAGCTAAAAATCTTCAATGTTGAGTCGTCGATAGTCGAAACATTTTTATTTTTTTCTTCGAAACATCTTTGCATACATTTTTTTTTCAATTTTTTTTTTCACATTCATTCATAAATTGAGGTAGATTTGACTTACACTGTCGATAAAAGAAGCTATTGATTTTTCGGGTCAGGTTATCTATCCCGTGCTGATGGAAAAATTAAAAAAAAAATCACACTTCTATTATTTCTGAAGGGATAAAAGAAATTTTACGATTTTTTACGAGATTATAGCTTATAAATCCCTCTTTTAATCCAAATAAATTAACAAACAATATATAACGCAAAGAATAAATTATAAATGTTTCATTAAATGTCGACTATTTAAATTTTCATTGAAATCTTGTTGTTCTATTAGGGTTGGAAACGGTGCACCACTAATATTTTATTGTTATGATAAAGTATTATTGAATCACCGAATATACTTTATCATGTAAAATGAATAACAAACCTTCAGACTTTATGATTAACTACTATCGATATGATATATAACTTACAAATTTTTGCAATCCATTGTTAGTGGTTGATTTCGTCTTTAAGCTCATTTACATACGCGATGATTATGGTTCTTTAAAAATAGTAAATTGGCGAATAATTTGGTAGATTTAGATTAAAAGAATATCTTAAACTTAGTCTCATTTATATAGGAAATACATATAGAAATTCTAATTGTATTAAACCCATTATTTTATCCGTTTTATGGATCAGAGACCACAATCACTAAATTAATTATTCAATTTAGCCCCTAAATTATTAGTTCATGCTTAGATGTTGAGATTTGGTTCAATCATTCAAAGTGCTCAAAGTCAACCTGATTACTACACTTATACCTCCATAATTCATTTTCACGTATATGCCCCATTCCTATTTGATTATATATAATATATTTATGACTATGAGTAAATATATGTTTAGAATACATATTATTTAAATAATCTTCCACTTGGATCGTCATATGTTACGTAAGAATATATATAATTTTAATGGGACTCTTGAATAAATTATTAATAGGTGAACGGTAAAACCTCATACATGATCAATGAATGATAAAGCATTGAATACATCTTTCTCGTAATGTGAATAATATGATGCCACAATAATCACATTATCACTATTAATCAATTATTTTGGCCAATTATGGGGTATAGTTTATGAATAATATGAAATATAATCGTATATATATTTTCTTAAATGGTCATATCTAGGAGATCCAATAGAGTAATAGATGCTAAAAATTTAACCAAACCATGTGATGTCATGAAACCTTTACGTATACAATATTACAAATATTCGGATCCTAACAAATCCTCTAAATCATCTACACCCATCTTGCTACCATGGAATTTCTACCAATGTGTTGTATATCTATCTTCATTTCCTGATGTCTATGTGTTTCGACTTAGACAAACTCTTTTTACTGCTACAATATTACAATATAGAATTTTTGTCGCAGTGCAGCTTTATGGGATCTTTCATCCTCTCTACAACGTGCAAATTAGTGACAAATTTTTATAGCCACAATGACTGGTTCCATGACTCGAAGCATGCAAAAAATTCTACTTCCATAGTGGATGATGCAATAAGTATTTTCTTTACAGCTTTCTTTGATATTGCACCCCCGACTAGCAAAAGTATATTGTCTGAAGTTCTTTTCATTGTGCCAATAAACTAATCAGAATTTGAGTACTTAATAATCTCCAGCCTTTTCGACTTCTTATATGCCAACATGTTCCTTTTCGTTCCGCACTCCCACTAAACTTGTGATACATACAATCCTCAATTAAGTTTACCTGAAAACCAAAAGAATATTGATTCAAATAATTTTAGGTACCACTGACGAGATACCTGCTTAAGCCCATATTCTTAAGCTTACATACCAGATTATTTGAGATATATATTTTAAAGTGTTTTGGTTGCACCATATAGATTATATCCTCAATAACACCATTTGTTACGGTAAAAGATAGCAAAAGTGATGCCAAGTAGAAAAAATTATTAATCAGAGAAGAGAAATTTCATTGTGTTTCATTTATTTACATATTAATACCTCCATTGGCAGTTTACAATCGGTTACGAGATACATCACTCAACTAACAATTCACATAGTTTTACATTTACGATGTGGAGCCTAAATTAATGGCCATTACTTTAGTGGGTTGACTAACTAATTAATGTTGATAAACCATTTACTTAACGATCTTTTTTAAGGTAGGCCTCGGTCGGCTTCATCCCTAATATAAAGTAAGCGTTGCTCCGCTTTCTGTCCCTCTGCTTAATTATGACTTTCACTTAGTTCTATCTTTTCCTGGTGATGGTTTGGACAATAATTTTCGCCATCGTCCTTCTTCTACCCCACTCCGAAAGATGTCTGCTCTATCTGGTCTTGGTCATCTGTTCCACTCGCTAAAGTGTCTCGCTTGGTCTAACTTATTTTCCTAACCAGATGTCGGTCATCATCTAACTATATTCGATCATTGTTTCGTTGTCTTACTTTTTAAGCCTATGTCCCTTGGTCATGCCTTAACATCACTTTTGTTTGCCCTCAGCTCTGTTCATAGTTTCAGCCTGCTGCATATTTTGTTATAACTAGCTTGGTTTGGAATTTTCTCACGCTTCGGTCCTCTCCACTCATTTTTTATATTATCCTTCCTACTAGTGGTGATTATCCCCTTATCAGAGAACCCCCTAGTTCATGGATTATATGAAGATAGCCTACAATCAATGAAGTAAAATAACTCTATATAACAATAATTACGGTATCATTGAATAACTCGTTGGATATTATTTACAAATTACAACCGGCACCATATCACCCGTGTAGTGAATATTAGTGTCCAATACCATTTACTTTCTTAAATTTTCGAAGCCATATATCCTTTAGTTGGAATTCTAATTAATTTTTTAAAATGGAAGAAAAACTTGTTCCCCGGAGAAGAAACTTAGGGCAGCCGTTCGTCTTCTCTGATAAAAAAGGTATGTGAACATTTATTCTTCGTTCTTCTCCTTATAACGAGCAATGTGATACTAGAACCATCTTAGTGCGGCTATAGGTGCTTGAGTAACCCTCATTAATGGTAGTGGTATTCATATGTGAGTTGCCCCCATAATTTGTATGCTCTTACCCCTCTTATTGACTCATTGTACTCGATCTAGTGGACTTGATGAGTCTAAAAAGGTGAAAAGAAGGAGAAGATAATTAAAGTTTTAGAGTTAGAGTATGAAGACCATGCTTTCCTAGAGAGGTATTTCGCCCGATTAACCCCAAAATATGGATATCTAGATAGTGATGGTGTTCTTAGTTTTATTGCTAGGTATGTGATACCAAGAAATGTTATAATTAGGGTTCCTGATGTCGGCAAACACCCTTACTTGACAATAGAGAATGAGACTTGCCTCTATACCATTGTGTTTGATTGGGGCTTGCGATTATCGTTGTCGGCCTTGATACGAGACATTTTCAGCTTCATGGGCATATGCCCTACCCATTTGGTTGCGAATAGATGGAGGAATTTACTTAGTATTTTATTAAATCCTCAGTTATTAGGTGTTCCAGTCTTCCTGTCGGAATTACTAGCAGTTGGTTGCAAACGGATGGAAGTCAAAATGTAAGAAATATTTTTTCTAACGCTGCCTTAGGACATAGTTTTTGTTTTTAACACTATCTGAAATGTTTGGTTGTGCAGGTGAAGGGAAACATCAGGACTGGTTCAAGGAATGACTGTCGAAGGAGGTTGTGAACTCTTTGATCCAAGTTGCAAACTTAGCCAGCTTGACTTGGTTTCAAAAACCTGCTTGGTTGTTACGGGAATAACAAATTGTGCCTAGGTAGAGATTCACATTCTTAGTCAGAAAAGAGATAAAGCAGAAAAGATCGTGTTATTTATCGAAATATTCTTCTTACTTATAGGGTTAAAAAACACCAGTCATCCTCCACGTTTGCCGATTGTAACAAGTTAGTCCCTGTCTTTTGAGGCCGTAATAAAGGGGTTCTTGTCGTTGTATGGGGTAGAACAAAACCATCCTTTTCGAATCCAGCCCAACATTTCTCCCCATTATACCCTTTGACCAGCCACATCAGCTATCCACGTAGGACGCTGATGTGGCAACAGTAAAAAAAGTAAAAGCAGTTTTTACTTTAACCCAACCCTTTAACCCTACTTCCAACCCTAAAACCCGACCCGTTAGCCCTAAACCCATCTAAAACCCAGCCCAACCCATCTAAATCATCATCATTTACTACTTTTCTTTTTAATTCGTCTTCCTCCTCTTTCCTCGTTGCTTCCTCTCTCTCTCATCTTTTCTCCATATATTTTTTCTTTCAGATTATCCCTTTTACTTTACGTCTGTTTCTGTGTAAATTAACGCTTGTATAACTTTCTACTTTCTTACTCCTTCCATAATCAATCATACAAACAAAAATGCAGTAGTTGCCAAGACACTTTCTCTCTCACCACAAAGTTTTCTCTTTCTAAAAAGCCATTTTAATTTCAACCACTAAAGAAGAAAAGGAAGCAAAAATTAAAAACAGAGCAAAAGCCTTATGCTTTACAGTTTACATAGAGCTTCGATTGGTTAAGTTTTTAGCCCAATAAATATAGAACAGAACCCAGAAACCAGAACCCAGAAACCAAAACCCACAAATTATTTCATGTGATTTCACGGGAATCGATACAAAGTTGTAATCTTTGAAAAAAACTAATTGATGGGTTTTAAAAAGACTTTAAATTGCAAGAACCTACCCTCATTATATCTGGAGAATTAATTTGTTTTCAATGTAAGCAACCAGTGGATGTGTATGGGTTAGTGAGACGGATTGTCCGATACGGTGGTTAGCTCTATTAAATATAACCTAATCAATTCAGCATTTATGCTCTAATAAAAATAAATTATTGTAAGAGAGAACATTATAATTCTCATCTTTTGAATTGTGTATCACCCATTACCAGGGTTACGCAGCGGAATATAAGAAAAATGGATATGTATTTTAGGAGTGAACCCCGGTCGGATTTATTTCGGGAGTATTCTTTGGTGTTTGGAAACACCGAATCGGGTTGACCGGGTTCAAGTGTAGATGTGGAAGAAATATTATATGGGAAAGAGGAGGTGAAGAGAAGATGAGAGAAATAATATATCTGAATCTTCCGCTGCGTATATCTGAATCTTCCGACCCGGTGAAGAGAAGATTCAGAGAACAAGTCAGAAAAGGAGAATCTGAAAGAAATAATATATGGAGAAAAGATGAGAGAGAGAGAGAGAGGAAGCAACGAGGAAAGAGGAGGAAGACGAATTAAAAAGAAAAGTAGTAAATGATGATGATTTAGATGGGTTGGGCTGGGTTTTAGATGGGTTTAGGGCTAACGGGTCAGGTTTTAGGGTTGGAAGTAGGGTTAAAGGGTTGGGTTAAAGTAAAAACTGCTTTTACTTTTTTTACTGTTGCCACATCAGCGTCCTACGTGGATAGCTGATGTGGCTGGTCAAAGGGTATAATGGGGAGAAATGTTGGGCTGGACTCGAAAAGGATGGTTTTGTTCTACCCCATACAACGACAAGGACCCCTTTATTACGGCCTCAAAGGACAGGGACTAACTTGTTACCATCGGCAAACGTGGAGGATGACTGGTGTTTTTTACCCTAATTATAGTGCTACAAGTTAGTGGGCAGTTGCAATTGTATTCAATTACATTTAATGCACCACTAACTCACTAACATCACTTTTCCTATAATTTCGGGCGAACTTCCTAAAATGGTTTGACTTGAAGTTTATAATGTTTATTACACTATGATTATGGAAACGTTTAATTATTTAATTATATGCTTTGAACGATCTCACGTGTCAAGCTGAGTTGGCCCACTTCTTAAGCGGGATGAGGTTTGTGGTAGCTGCGTGTTCTTGAGCTCACTCGACTACGAGGTCAACTAATTGTCTTCGAGCTCCTTCTCCACTTGCTTTAAGGTCAATTAGTTTATGAGCGAGCTCTTCCCTTGTTTGTTTATCTTATCCTTCGTATGGTTGGTCAACTCGTTGCTTAGGTTTTCTTCAAGCTCGTTCTCCACTTCTCTTTGAGGTCGATCAGAATGTATGAGCTCCTCCTCTGTTTACTCGTTTGAATCTTGTTCATTTACTATCCTTTTCCAAGCTCGTCATCTGCCTTTCATATTCGTTTCATACTTACTAGGGGGAATCCCCCCTCTATTATGCCCCCCTAGTTTATAGGTTTAATAATTTTAGAAAAGAATTATTGAACCTATAAAATAATTATTACCATTTAATGAATAGACAGAGGCATGAGGTAGGCATGTAGTTATTCAAATGACTCTTGGCTTTATTATTTGACACGTGTCATTGGTTTAAATATGGCGGTTCTAACACAGCAGTATCAGGGATACAATGCATGGCGCTTGAGTTATTGGTACAACTTCCAATTACTTAGTGATGTCACCCCAATATACTCTAAGAGTTTCCATGCCTTTAACTTATTGTGTGATTATTTTCTTGAGAAAGAAATATAAATACTTTCTATCATATTATGTCGTTCTTGTTGGAGAAGAAAGTATCACTTTCATCCAAAAACTCTCTGTCGTATTTCGCATTACGAACCAGGTACGTTATTCTTCAACAAATATGATTGCTCAAATGTTGTGTTATAGTGTAGAACCCTAGATTTTGGAGTGCAACATTTGTGAGTAGGTTATTCCCCAAATGTGCATTCTTTCCCCGCGCCGAATCGATCGCACTTTCCTGATATAACCATGCTGATTCGTATCCTTACCTCCTTGCAGTCTTAGTGAAAGCTATAGCACCAAAAAGGGCGACGAAGACGAAGGTAGATAAAATTGTGGATCTGTGTTTGAGGAAGTCAATGCTTTGTAAAACTATTTCTCGCAAATAGCCCCCAAATATGTTTACCTAGATGCGTGTGAAGTTACCGCTCTTAAGAATAGATGTGGGATTCCCAAGAATGTGACCATAAGAGTGCCTGTTATAGGCGAGCATCCTTATCATGCCCAAGATACAATGATGTGTCTTTTCACCATTTTGTTTGATTGGGGTTTGAGGTTGCCGCTACCTGATCTGATTCACGATTATTTAACCTGCTAGGCATTTTCCCTACCCAACTTTCTGCAAACGGGTGGAGATTGTTGCTTAGTGTAGTATTGAGCTCGCGTGTACTAGGAATTTAAGTGTTCTTAGCAGACCTATTAGGTTCCACTGATGTGACCAAACTGACCAAAACCCCCTTTTTCTATACCCATTTTAAAGGGTTGAAAAATATTGTCGAGCTCCCCACATCAGATAAGAATTGGAAATTTTTTTTTGTTTTTGTATCTGGCAATTGGGAGTATAAAACACCCACTTTGAATCTTTAGTTAGAAAGGACATTGAAAGTAAAATGTAACTCGATAGAATTAGTTGAAATATTGAATTGTTGGTCGAGTCTTGTTAATCAGCAACTTATGAGTGTTTGTTTGTGCACGTGAGGCAGCTAGTCAGAGCTGGTGGAAGGAAGAGAAAGCAAAGGGTTACATGAATCCTTTAATCCGAATTGGGAATTTGGCTTGTGAGGCATGGCAACAAGATCCCAAACAGTTATTTATACGCTACAATTATCTAAAGTTAGGCTTGTGGTCTATTCCGGAGTTGGACATTGCATTAGACGGTAAGGTCACGACGGCAGATGGGGCTAAAGCCACGATGGAGCGCATCTGGGCATAATGGAAAAGAGATATCGGGAGAACAATACTGTCGGGATTTGGCTCCAAGTACCACAAACTACCCAAGAGGGTACTGAGGTAGGAAATTCATCATCTGCTTCTGTCCAACCGGTTGGGCAAGGAGATATACTGGCCAGTAAAAAAGGGGAGGAGGTCGAGCAAGTCGAAAAAAATGCGCCAACTATGCAAGAAGCTGCTCAGACTAGCAAGGTGCGAGCAGAGCAAGAAGAGGAAAATGACACTGACTCAGCCTCATTGGTTAAGCCTTGGAGTAGGAAGCAGAACATGATTAAATACGTTGTCCCCCTTGTTGTGAGGAAGATGCAGCTGATGGATGATGATAGTGATAGCACAGGGGCCGTACCTGAAGGAGAAACCTGTTCCCCAGATCATCCTTCATCCAAAAAAGGCGAGGAGGAGAATCCTAATGATGGGAGGACCTGATTGATTTGGTGAGGATAATGAGGAGAAAAAATATAAGCCTCAGAAGAAGAAAGTTATCCCGCCATAGCATGTTGCAAGGATGAAACATTGGGTGTATACTTCCAACATGCCTCATATGACGACAACAGCTGGAGTGGGTATTGTGCCTCAAATGGTAGAAGTAATGGAGAAAACCATATGCGAAGATAAGAGCGCTGAGACTAGTCAATAGAGGGTGTTGATGGAGGAACTGCTTCCCAAGCAGATTATCATACCACACCCCTCCTCATTTATGTTCGAACAGCTTCGTCGACAAGTTGAGCTGTCATTGAGGTAAGGCACTTGGTTTTTTTTTGTTGAATAAGAGGTGGTAGTATAAGTCTGACTCTTTGGCTTTGTGCAGATTCATCATAACTCGGTCGTACTAGGCTACCAGAGCATGTCCCCAATTGATTTAGAAACTATGGAGAAGTGGAGACCAGAAGCCATAGTTTTTGGATCATCCAAAACGAGCATCGATGAGGTTATTCACTTTAGGCATGCGTATACCTCAGCAAAGGCGACCAAACAATAGGCGTTTGAAGCGAAAGCAAAACTGGAGACTACAATGGAAACCTTAAAAGAGGATTTGATATGCAACGACGAGAGATGTAAAACCGTGTCCGAAAATCACAAAACGGTGTTGAAACAAAATGAAAAATTGTTAAAGAGGAATGATGAACTTTTAGTTCAGAGCTCAAACCTGGTGGATAGGAACTTGGCTCAATTAAAAATGATGGAAGAACAAGCTGAGCGAATAACAACTTTGACTGCTGATAACACTAAATTGATGGCCCAAGTGGAGGAGGGGAGTGCAGAGCTCGAGCGGGAAAGGCAACGGTGGAAAAAGAACTAGGAGGTCGCTGTAGCAGAGAGGGAAACGCAGATGTTCACCATTGCCATAGACATGATAGCCAAGGAGAACAAAATAGCTATAGCAGAGTACTGTAACACCTCAAAATGTTGGCTTGCAATCTGTGCCAATTGATGAGGTTGGTACCACTGGGGTGGCTGATGTTACTCCATCAGAGCAGACCAAGTTTCCCTCTTCCCCAAGTGCCAAGTTGTAATAGTTTTTGTTGTCTTTTGTTATTTGTTATGTTTATGAAAAACCTTGTGTTATATGATGTATTTGAATACATGTTGAACTGATTGCTCTGGTTATGCTTACGTCATTATGCTTAATGTTATTAGTATTTATGGAGAAAGTCATGAGCAAGTGTTTGTTGTTTTGCATGGAGATCCTTACAATATCAAGCTCAGTATAGCTCATTGTGTAGCTTAGACAATAATTGTCATAATAGATTGTTCGCGGCGAGGTCATGTAGACCCTATTGTATAGTCTATTGTAGACTTGGTCTTTAACCAGTTTGCTAATATACCCAGTACAAGTATGAGGCACGGTATGGCCATTACGTAGCCCGTAGGCGTGGCCAATTAGCCCATTTGTGTTTATAACACTTAGTTTAGACTCAGTATGGTTCATTGTGTAGCCATGTATGGCGTGGTTATTAACCCTTTCGCTAATTTTAAGGATGAAACTTTCAACAAACACATAGTAGCGAAAACATAAATTATATTGAAGGAGTAAAATGTTGTCTTTAAATGCCTCGTTAAAAAACCTCCCTGCACCATCAGGGAGGAAAAAGAGCGTATCAATACAGTCTAAGTAGTTTGGCGATACAAGTTTAGGTGATTGATACTCCAAGGGTGTTTGAGTGCTTGGCGGTTGTGATCTGCTAATCTGTACGCTCGATGGTGCCCTTTTTTTATAATCATATATGGGCATTCCCAGTTCGGTTCCAATTTGCTACTTGTTCTACTGTTGGAGCCTTGAAATACTTTCTTTAATACTAGATCCCCCACCTTAAAAGAATACAGCTTGAGTCGAGCGTTGAAACGTCCCTTCATCAAGCTTCTGTAATGCTATGCTCGTAATAGGGCCTCATCTTGTCGCTCTTCGAGGAGATCCAAGCGTGGTAATCTGGCTATTAAGTTTTACTCTTCTTCGTAGTGTTCTATTCGATGGCGTGGCACAATGATCACTGCTTCGGTGACGTACACTAGGGCGAAAGGGGTGTGTCATGCTGGTGAGCGCGAGGTGGTTCGAGATGCCCACAATACCTCAGCCAATTTTTCTTAAGTCCTTTGAGTAGCGTCATGTTGGTTACTTTGACTTGACCGTTGGCCTGGGGATAATATTGGGTGGAAAATTGTTGGAGTATCCCATATCATTTGCAGAAGTTGGTGAGTATTGAATTTTGAAATTGTGGGCCGTTATCTGTCATTAGAATTCGCTGAATACCATATCTAGTCAGAATCTGATTATGAATGAATTCACATACCTCATGCGCCCGTGTTTGGAATAGAGCTTTGGGCTCGACCCATTTGGAGAAGTAATCTACCGCGACGATAAGGAATTGCCTCTTTCCGGTAGCCATTGGTAAATGACCCACTAGATCTATCCCCCATTTATAGAAAGGACATGGGACACGAATATTTTCAATAGGTTCGCTTGGTCTATGTTGTTGTGTTTGCATACTCTTGACATTTGTAACATTGTTGCACAAGACTTTCTGCATCAGTTGCTAGCTCGGGCCAATAGTACCATGTCAGGAGGAACCGGTGGATTAGCGTTCGGTGACCACCTGCCTCCCCTGAATGTAGATCGGTTAAGATTGAATTGGTGTCAGTGCGATCAAGACACCAAATTAAGGGCCGAGTTGAAATCTTCTTGTATAAGATATTATCGAGCACACAAAATTTGGCTGCCTTAATCTGCAGTGCTCGGGCCTCGTTTTTATTTAGTGGCAATTTTGCAGCTGTCAGATATTGCAGGTATTGTATGCTCCAATCGGTATCATTTGCGATTGAGTTGATGGTTTCCATTATAGGTAGGAGCTCGGTCATTGGGAGCTGTTGGAGTAAAATCATGGGGTGCTCTCCCAAAGCTACAGTCTTGGCTAGAATATCGGCTGCTGAATTGTCCTTTCGTGGGATCTGCTCGTATGAAACATGGGTGAACTTAGATTCATATTCCTTGAGTATAACAACGTAATATTTGATACCATCCCGTTTGGCATCGTAAGTACCCATTGCCTGGTTGGCGACTAACTATGAGTCAAATTTGATCCTAATGTTTTGTGCTCCACAAATCAAGGCCAATTTCATGCCACAAAGAGCAGCTTCATACTCTGCCATGTATTTGTCAGTGGGAAATTAAAACGAACCGCCTGCTTGATCTCTTTTCCATTTGGGGATCGCAAGACAATTCTTGCTCCTCCACCCGATGCACAAGATACACCATCGACTTCAACAATCCACTAGCCTAGCCTAGCCTTGCTACTTCTTGATATTCTGTATGAGTCTGTTGATACTTGGAGGAGGAGAACTCTACAAGAAAATCGATGATTACTTGTCCCTTTATAGCTAACCGTCATTCGAAAGTAATGTCGTACTCGCCGAGTTCGATACTCCACTTGGTGAGTCGTCCGGAGATATCTGGTTTCTGCAGTATTGTTCGCAGGGGAAAAGCTGTTCGCACAGTGATGATGTGCCCTTGGAAATATGGACGGATTCGTCGGGCTGGAATAACTAAACTTAAAGCTTGTTTTTAAAGATTCAGGTACCTTGATTTCGCATCCATTAGCGTTTTTCTCGTATAATATATCGGCCGTTGTACCCCGTTATGGTCGTGAACTAAAGCCAAACTGACAAAGAATAGTGATATTGCCGGATAAAGGAATAACGGTTCCTCAGCCATGGGAGCAGACGAAATCTCTGGAGATGTGAGGTATTTTTTTAGCTCGGTGAAAGCTGTGCTGCACTCTTATGTCCAGGCAAAATTCTTGGAACCTCGCAAGATCTCAAAAAAGTGATGGCTTTTTTCGGATGCGCGGGAAATGAACCTAGATAACGGTGCTAGCCTTCCCATCAGACATTGTACTTCTTTGATATTTTTAGAGGGTCTAGTTTGCAGAATTGCATTTAGCTCGACAGGATCGGTCTCAATACCTCGTTGACTCACCACGTAACCCAAAAAATTTCCCTTAGCTACCTCAAAAGAACACTTATCCAGGTTGAGCTTGAGGTTGAACTGTTGTAACAAATAAAAAACCGTCTGTAATGTCTCCAAGTGCTGCGTTTCCTCATGAGTTTTAACAATCATGTTGTCAATGTATGCTTGTAAATGGTGCCCTAGATGGTCTTGAAAAAGGTGGTTTATCAGTCGTTGGTATGTCGAGCCAGAGTTCTTTAAACCGAAAGGCATGACCGTGTAGCAATATAAACCTCTCTCATTCTGAAAAGTTGTGTGCTCCTGATTGGATGGGTGGAGGCGAATCTGATTGTACCCGGAGTATGCATCCATGAATGATAAGTATTTACTACTCGAGAATGAATCTACTAATTGATCGATGTGCTTTTCTTCTTGACCAGAATGAATCTGATTGTACTAACTGATCCATGAATGAATCACATTCTCTAGTGGACGCTCTTCTTCTTGACCAAAATGGGGTTAGCTATCCAAATCAGATATCGAGCTTTCTGGATGTGTCCCAAACGAGTTAATTTGGCAACCTCGGCTAAGATAGTTGCCTGTTTCTACTGAGAAAGATCTACATTGTTTTGCGTATTAGCTTGGCACAAGGGTTGATAGCTAACTCATGACATATAATTGACGGGCTTACCCCTGAGACATCAGGTGCCTCCCAAGCAAAAACATCTAATTTTTTTGCTAACAACGCGATCAAACGTAACTTAGAATCTTGTGATAATTCCCTTACAAGTCAAAGCATGCGTTTGTCGGCTATTGGTGTGTCCACTATTGCTGTACTTGTATCAGTATAGCTGTCGATCTCACGCGGGTCGTGCAGTGGGTCTGGCGAGGTAGGATCCATTATCTCTGGTTCATGGACCCTCTTGCCGTTTAATTTCTATCGGACTGGTTTGGATGGATCAGATGCGATCGCATAGCAGGTTCGTGCAGTCCTTTAGCTGCCCCGTATTGTTCCCACCAATATGCCCACCGGATACTTTATGCATTGCTGGAATGTGCATGGTGTCGCTTCCATCTTATGCAACCATGGTCTCCCAATAATAGCACGGTAGGGGCTTGGTGCGTCGGAGATTATAAGCAGTGTCTTTAGTTCTTTTTTCGTGGCTTTGTGGCCGACTTTTACAAGCAGCTCCACTTCCCCTACACATTGTGAACTTCTACCCTCGTAGCCGACCAAAGTGCGTTGTGTGGGCCTGTATGGAGTTACATTTTGCATGCGGTCAAAACTGCTTTTGAATATGATGTTTGTAGAACTCCCACCGTCGACCAGGACTCAAGTCACCATAACACCTCTAATATCCATATGGATAGTCAGCGCATCCTCATGGGGCAGGCTAACACCTCTGAGATCGTTGTTGTTAAATGTGAGATGGGCCACTGGATCCCTGTGATTGCGATAGGATTGGCATCCGTTTCATACACGTCGAGCTCGTTTTACCTCGTTTGTTTGAGGTGGTTCCCTAGATTGGTGTTGAATTACCCCCCTGATATCGTGAGAAGCTACTCCTGCTTGTTAGCTTCTATTTGTTCCTCATTTGCTTGTTTTGTAGTGATATGAGTACGGACTTCCTTGCGGCGATCTGAATGCGACCGTTTGATGTATTGTATCAACTCTCCATTATTAATCAGTCGTTGAATCTCTTCTTTGACTTGTCTGCACTTGTCCATGGAGTGTCCATAGTCATTATGATACGCACAAAAGTATCGGTTAGATCTCTTGAATCTTGCGGCACTCATCACGTGCGGTGCTTGGTACTTCGGTTCTAAATCACGGAGATGGCTTCGGTCAACGGAGTGAATCATCTAGTTGATTTCTCGAACTGTTGAGGACGC
Organism: Limnanthes douglasii subsp. nivea; assembly: GCA_036936605.1. Lineage (NCBI taxonomy): Eukaryota > Viridiplantae > Streptophyta > Magnoliopsida > Brassicales > Limnanthaceae > Limnanthes > Limnanthes douglasii. The sequence continues at coordinate 32,477 of JAUPFV010000341.1, read as the reverse complement.
CGACTATAATCACTCCTAGGCTGAACTTTGACTCTTTTTCTTTCTGATCCTCCCTCATTGGAATATGATCTGCATCGTTCGGGCGATCCACCTCTTCTGGCATCATCGACTCTAATAAAAGTGTCAGCCCTGGCGAGTAAGTCCCCCATGTTCTCTGTTGGGAACTTCATGAGGTCGACATATGGATCACACTTTCGGTTGAGCCCTCATTTTAAGGATGCCACCGCCATATTTTCTACTAAATCTGGTAAAGCATTCATGGCATGAAAAAAATCTCCTAACATAACTTTTAAGAGACTCACCTCGTCGTCGGTAAAGGTACATGAGTGAGTATCGCTCTCGCTTAAGCTCCTTATTGCCAACAAACCTTTTTTCTGAATGCTTTCCACAATACGGTAAAGTCGTAGATGGACCCTTTTGGTAGACTGCTAAACCAATCCATTGCGTTACCTTTGAGGGTCATAGGAAGTGCTCAGAATAACATCGCGTCGTCAGGGTTGAACACCATCATCCTGTTTTGGAATTGCTCCAAATGTCTTTCCGGGTCTCCCGTTCCATCATAAGTTTCCATTTGGAAAGGGTCGAACTTCCTTGGGAGTTGGGCTTCGAGAATATTCTTGGAGAACGGCTACTCTTTGAGTATGTAGGCTGATAGCCTCGGGCGAACTTGGTTATAGTGGAGGTCTTTATTTTCACGAGCTTGCTTGGTTGGTGTTTGCTTTTCCTCCTCTATTAGATCTTTGCTCCGATTCTTACCCCCTCTCTCGCCTTCGCCCTCCTATTTGTTGTCCCGTTTGGACGATCGTTCTGCCATGTTAACTTTGCTAGCCTCCAGTCCAGACGGCTTATTGACTCGGCTTGTTCCCTTGAATTTAGCGGGGAGTGCGTGAATGGCGTCATTCATTCTGGCTATGGTGGCGTGCATGGCATGTTCCCTCGCATCTCTCTCAAATGCTACCTTTAATTTCTCTTTTTGGAGATGTTGGATTCTTTGTTCTGGTTGCAGGACCACTGAATCAGCGGCAGAGGCGGCTTCGACAGCTTCTTGGGCCACCCCTGCATCCACCGATTGGTGGGGTTGCACTTCAACCTGGGTAACAACGGTGAGCAGAGTCGGGCGCTCCTCCGGATTGACTGTCCGTAGGGGTGCCATGGGCCCCTTTGGGATGCTACGGGGATGGGGTAGATGGTGCCTTACCCGAGCGGTGGATTTTTTCTCCCCTTATGGTCATTGTTGCTTTACTCGTTTCCTGGTTATCCCTCTCGCTTCATGACCTTGTGACTACCATGGTTAACGATTAGTTTCTTTCCCACAGACGGCGCCAAAATTTGTGATGGGAATAACAAATTGTGCCAAGGTAGAGATTCACGTTCTTAGTCGGAAAAGAGATAAGGAAAAAAAGATAGTTACATTTGTATTTAATTACATTTAATTCACCACTGACTCACTAACATCACTTCTCATGCCATTTCAGGTGAACTGCCTAAAATGGTTTGACTTAAGTTTATAAAGTTTAATTATTTGCTTTGAGTGATCTCAGGTGTCAATCCGAGCTGGCCCACTTCTTAAGCGCGATGAGGTTTGTGCTAGCTTCGTGTTCTTGAGCTCACTCGACTACGAGTTCGACTAATTGTCTTCGAGCTTGTTCTCCACTTAGCTTTAAGGTCGATTAGTTTATGCGCGAGCTCGTCCTTTGTTTTTTCATCGCATCTTTGGTCTGGTCGGTCAACTTGTTGCTCAGATTCTCTTCGAGCTCGTTTTCTACTTCTCTTTGAGGTCGATCGAAATATATGAGCGCGTTCTCTGTTTACTCGTTTGACTATTGTTCCTTTACTATCTTAGTCCAAGCTCGTCATCTTCCTTTCCTGCTCGTTTAGATACTTACTCGGGGGAATCCCCCCTTATCACTGGTTATTCACACAAGTAAATTACTTAAAGGTTGGTTTGTGGTTAGTGCCCGAGCTAGCCATTGGAAATGACATAAGGTTACGATGGTGGGCAGTGGAGAGGTAGCGATAATAGACCGAATAAGAGAGTTGATGGAGCAGAGGTATAAGGATCCGAATAGTGTATGACTCGCAATGACTCAGAGAAAATGACAAAGGAGGCTAAAGGTTTTCATCTTTGCAATGCCAAACTGAGAAGGAGAGAGGGAGGTTGAGCATTCAAGAGGTTGGTGAGGTTGCATAACTGACCAGGATCGAACTAGGCAATCTCGTGTACAAGAGGATAAAGATGAGGTGGTAGACGAGAAGATTCATTTTTTAAATCGTTCGCGTGTGATTTCGGATGCAACACCTTTAGCTACAAGGAAGTCAAAATTGGTGGATGAGAAAGACAGTGACGTGGATTGTGCCCCATAGACTCAAGGCATACGGGCGTCGATTGTTGAAGTGGAGCAGACTCGGGGGGGAGGCCCTCGAGGTGATAAATTTGAATGACACTCGAGCGGATGATCAATAGAGTCCAGCAGATGGGGCTGATGTTGGCTGACCCAAAAACGTATAACCCCGAGGGGATAGCTCGAAGGATGGAGTTGTTCATGAAAATGGGTGTACGACCATCTTTCCCTTTAGTTCAGAGGGTAGGTGTTGGGTAGTCCTTTGTTAACATAATCAGGCCTGAGCAAAAACCTGTAAGGAACAAGAATTAGAGGCGAGTCATGCAGACCAGATGACCGAGTACTTACCGTGTTCAAACATTGTAATACCACAACCTTCTATGCTAATGTTTGAATAACTAAAAAATATGTCAGGACCTGTTATTCTATGATAACAAGCCTATAAGCGGAATATTGCAAAGGCAGGTGGAGCTGGAATAGAGGTATTCTAAATTTTGATCTTTTGTGAATATAGATGATTGAGGATAATGTACTTACTTAAGATCGAAATGCAGATGCATCATAATTCTGTCGTGCTCTCTTATCGGCGCATGTCCAAAACTGATCTTTAGATCATGGAGAACTGGAAGCCTAAGGCAATGTTCTTTGGGTCGGTGAAGGGCTTCACTACGGAACGTTTAGGGTTCAGGGACGCTTATGAGACAAGCAAAGCGCATAAAGACAAGGTTGCTTAAGAAAATGAGGGGCTGCGAAATGAGGTGGCAATGCCTAAGAATGCTCGGCAAGATTGCGAGGGAAAGAACACAGAGTTGACCATATAAGCTATAACTCTAATACCACAGAACAACGGATTATGAAAAAAAATGATGATTTGATGTCCCTGAACAATGATTTTCTTACTCACAAGATGGCTCAGGAAAAAACGGTTAAGGAGCAAGAAGAACATGTTGTTGGTATGGCGGTGGAGAACGAGAATTTGTTGGCACCGCAGTGGATGATCTGAAAGTGCAACTAGAATATCAACGCCATCAGTTCATAAGGAAATCAAAATCTAACTTCGATAAGAGGGAGAGGGAGGTGATGGAAGTGGTCATGGCGATGATGGCCAAGAATCAAAAGGAAGTTGTGGCTGAGCTGCTGGCCTTGTTCCCTGGTATGAAACTTGGGTCATTAAATAAGTAAGAGCCAATGCTTGAACCCTAAAAAGTGGAGGGCTCATTGATCCCTAATACTGCTCATGTGGAACAAGAAGTGGGTAAGGTGTATACCGTAGCGGGTAAGGATGCTTAGGTACAGTCGAACGACATAGAACCTTTAGAAGCAAGGACCATTGACCCTTCTAATGTCCCCGATGCTTGAAGTTTCTATTTTTTTGTTGAACACTTAGTATTTTTTTTGTATTTTAGTTGTTTGACTTGATTGAATTTTTTATGATGTATGTTTGTTATTATTGTCATATTATTCAAAGCATGTTTTTGTTCCTTAACCATTTTAATATTGGCGAGCGTCTTATGAATTAGGAGATGTGTGTTTGTTAGTTGATAATCTGTTCAAGAGAATTTCTTACAAGGTCGAGCTCAGTACGGCTTATTGTGTATCTTTGAGTGAGACTTTCTCCTCATATTTTTTCGTGGCGAGGTCAATTTGACCCATTGTATGGCCTCAAAAGGCTTGATACATGATCAGTTTTCTTAACTAAACCGTTTACAAGGTATGAGGCTCGGTGTGGCCTCTCGCGTAGCCTGTATGCGTTGTCATAGACCCGTTCACGATTGTAAGGAAGGAGATGTAAACAAACACACATATTGGCGAAAGCGTAGAAAAACTGTATTAACATAATAAGTAGCAGTCTGATGCTTCATTAAAAAAACCTTCATGCGCCGTCAGGGGGAAAAATAGTGCATCTTTTTCATTACAAAGTCTGGTGATACAATTTGAGGTGATTGATATTCCATGGGTGCTTTAAGGTATTTGCATATGCATCGGCAAGGTGGTACGTTCCACTATATCTCTTGGAGATAACAACGTATTGGTCGTCCCAATCTGGTCCCAACTTTCCTGTTACCTTGTCTTCGGACCCTTGAAAAATCTTCTTCATAACCATATCTCCTATTTGGAAGCTGTGGGGCTTAAGGCGAGCATTAAAGGGTCCCCTCATGAGGATCCTATTGTGTTATGCTCGAACATGTGCCTGGGCACACCGCTCCTCGATAAGGTCCATATTCACTGCTCGGTCGGTGGTGTTATTGAACTCCTCATAACTAGCTATGTGATAGCTTGGTATTATAAATTTTGCTGATACCATGGCTTCATTGCCATAAAAGATGGCGAAATGAGTGGTACTTGTTATTGTCTGCTGCAGGGTTGTCTGGTATGCCCATAAGACCTCAACTAATTTATTCGGCCATTTCCCCTTAGCTTCTTCGAGTTTCTTTTTAATTCCTTTTAAGATGGTATGTGTGACCTTGACTTGTCCATTTTCCTGAGGGTAGTAAGGTGTCATAACATTTGCAGAATACTTTAAGGATGGTGTTTTAGAATTGTAGAGTGTTGTTTGTCATCAAGATGCGGGGTATTCCAAATATTACCAGAATTTGATGGTGAATGAAGTTGCATATCTCTTGAGCTCGAGTTCAAAAAAAGGCTTTGGCTTTGACCCATTTAAAGAATTAATCTACCGGAACAATCAAGAATTTTCGGTTGCCAGTTTCATAGGAAGAGGCCCTACAAGATCAGCTCCCCATTTATCGAAACGGTAAGGGACAACCACAGGTTGCATCGACTCGCTTGGGAGGAGCCCGGGATTGGTGAATTATTGAAACTAGTGGCATTGTTAGACAAGTCGCTCTGCATCGGTAGCCAATTTTGGCTAGTAGTACACTGTGAGTTGAAAACGTCAAATGAGGTTTCGGTAACCATAGTGGGCCCTAGCTTCCCCATTACGTAGGTCATACAATACTAAAATAGCCTACTTTAGATAAAGGAAATGGAGCAGAGGTCGTGTTGCGCTCTTCCAGTATAAGATGTTCTCCAAAATACAATATGTTGCAGCCCGCAGTTGGAGTGCTCAAGCGGCAATCTTGTCGGAAATGAGAGCGGAAGTAATTTAGATATAAAAGATAAGGTTGTCTTTAATCGTTGGTATTGCTTATAGTGTGGATGATATTGCTCTGAATAATAAAAATTATAGTTGGCAACTCATGTGTGAGGACGATGGAGTGCTCCTTTGATGCAGCGGCCTTTGTTAGGCCATCCGGGGCGGAGTTTTCCAAGCAGGGGACTTGCTCGTATATTATCGCTGCAAATTTGGATTTGCACTTTTTGAGTACTGGTAAATAGCCACGAATTACTTTTTTTTCATATCACAAGTGCCCATATCTTGATTGATAACTAGCGGGTATTCTGAACGGATTTGTAGGACACGAGCTCTACATATTACCACCACCTTAATGCCACAAATTACTGCTTTATACTCTACACGTTATTGGTCACCGGAAAATAGAACTGAATCGCTTGACTAATCTCCTCGCCTGTGAGTAATTTAAGGTCGACCTCTGCACCGCCTCCAGATGTGTTCGAAGCCCCATCGGCCTCGATTACCCATTCAATCTGCTCGGTTAAAGGGTGAATTGTTTCTTGGATCAAGTACCTCTCTAGTTAGGAAACCTTTGTCAAGAAGTCACCATAGTGTGCCCCTTAATTGCCCCTGAATATCATACTCCCTGAGCTCGATGCTCCACTTAGTTAGCCTGTCTTAGGCATTAGGTTTTTGTGGCATAATTTTGAAGAGGGAAGACATTCGGAAAATATTTGTGTGTCATTGGTAATACGGGTTTATTTTTCGAGCAGATGTTACCAGTCCTAATACAAGATTTTCTAGAATTAGGTATCTTGTATCGGGGTGAGGGAACACCGACTAGTTCCCTAACCAAGACGAAATTAACATAAAAAGGTGAAACAGATAAGTATAAGAATAGTGTCTCACGGACGAGGGGGCGGATAATATTTCTGGTTATATGAGGTTATTTTTCAACTCTGTAAAGACCTTGTTACATTTCACTGCCCAACCGAATATCTTAACCCCTCGAACAATTTGAAGAAATGATGGCTTTTATCTGAGGCTCTGGAAATTAAGCGGTCAAGTGCGGTGAGACGGGCTGTTAGTGATGAGGGGGTATTCTCCATCTGATATATAATAAGGCAAACCGATCATAAGACAACAATCAAAGAGTATAAAGCAACCATAAACGCAGCATAAATCTGAGCAGCAAGCAAGGAGAATAAATATCTCGAGCATAACCGAAGTCTATGGAAGAAAGTAGAGTTGGTCCAATCGCAGAGCAGAATTTGTGACCGAGCAGAGCAGTATTTGCGACCGAGCAGGATTTGTGACCGAGCAGAGCTGGATTTGTGATCGATTAGGATTTGTGACCGAGCAGAGCAGGATTTGCGATCGAGCAGGATTTGTAACCGAGCAGAGCAGCATATCTGATTGAGCAGGATTTGTGACCGAGCAGGATTTGTGACCGAGCAGAAGATGATTAATAGGAAACACGCTCGGCCTAAACGAGTAACATCGACCAAGCTCGATTTATAACAAAGACGGTCAAATTAACGATGGAATGTTATATCAGTGATCTTAGTCAAACCACTAACGCTTAAATCATAAATTCAGGCTCCATGATGTAAATGCACGCGCACATGTAGTTAGTGGGAGTAATTATTCTAGTAACTAACATTTATTTATAGGAGGATATAAATAGGAGTTGAGTATCAGATGTAAGGGGAGCATTCTTTTTTTTAGTAGAGAAATACTAAATTTTATATTCGTTTTCTATCTCTTTTCTTTCTCAAACGATTATGGTGTTTGATTAGGGTTTCGACCCTATAAATTAGAAATTGAACCTCATTTATAGTATTTGGTGGTGTCATTTGTATAACTTCTCGCAGCTGGGTGGGGTTTGCTTTTACGCCCATTTTGCAAACTATGTAGCCCAAGAATTTGCCACTTCTCACTCTGAAAGAACACTTGATCGGATGAAACTTCAAGTGAAACTAACGTACGAGGTTGAATACGGTTTGAAGCACCTCGAGTTTATTGTCTGTTATATGGGTTTTAACGATCATAACATCGATATAGGCTTTCATATTCATACCCAAATTCTCGTTAAAAATATGGTTTACTAGGCTTTCATATTCGTACAGGCATCACCGTGTAATACTACAAGCCTCACTCAGCTTGAGGTGGATCTGATTCTAACCTGAATATGTGTCCATAAAAGAGAGGAACTGACAGTCCGATGCGGAATCCACAAGTTGATCGATGTGAGGCAAAGGAAAGCATATTTGGGTAATTCTTGGTTCAAGTCATTGAAATCGACGCACATGCCCCATTGACCCCTCTTCTTCTTAACTAATACTCGGTTTGCAACCCATATCGAATACCGAGCTTGTCTAATATCGCCCAATTGGAACAGTTTCCTCACATCAACTAATATAGGCTCCTATTTTTCGGCAGAGAACGGCCGTCGTTTTTGTCGTACTACCTTGGCGAATGAGTAAATAATTAACTCATGGCAGATAACTGAGGGATCAACCCCTGAAACATCACTAGTATCCCATGCAAACACATTCATATTTTTCATTAATAGTTTAATTAATGATTGTTAAATAGAAGAGCTCAAATTGTTACCCAACCTTGGGTGCGACCCTCTGCAACTATCTCCTCAACTGAGTCTGGAAGGTCATCGTCTAGTTGCTCCGTCTCTCTAGGGTTTTCGACCGGTTCAGGTGACGGTAGTGCACTACATTTTTCTCCTGGCACCTCCTTGCCAGTTAACTGCTATCAGAGAGGCTTGGTCGGGTCGACGTTAACTGCATAGCATGTCCTTGTTGTTCGTTGACTCCCTCAGATGATACTAAACACATTTCCCACTGGGTATTTTATGCATTTCCTGAACATGCATGTGTGGCATCCATCATATGCAGCCAAGGTCGACCGATTATTGCGTGATAAGAACTCAGGGTATCAGAGATCATTAACAGTATCTTAAGCTCTCTCTTAGTAACCCCGTAACCTACTTTAACCATCAATTCTACTTCTCCCACGCATTGAGACACGTTTCCCTCATATCCGACCAAGGTCCCCTGGGTGGGATTGTAAGGTGGTACGTTATGCGTGTGATCATAGCTAGCTTTAAAGATGATGGTGGCAAAGCGGTCGTCATCATTAAGCATAAGGTCTACCTCGAGGTCTGGGTAGTTATAATAGGAATATGCCTCGACCTCCTGCACGTCATGATTGACTCTTGCCATTTTGTTGGTTTTTGGACCTTGGGCTACCTCGGAATTACCACCAGCAATACTAAAAAGAGATGGAGACTTACCCCATGCGGCGGGGACTATGTTACTGGCCACCTCAGACTGCCCTCGATTCTTGGTGAGAGATGACAAAAAAATGACACTTCCCAATCGTCGGATACATCGGAATGTCCCCCGCAATGGCGAATAGCATTGATGTTTTCTCATATCTATTGTTCATTACTGCAAGGCTTATCCACATTAACGGGGCGCGTCGTTTCCCTTTGCTCGGGCTGGTGACATCGATTTTGTTGTTTGATGAACCGGATGAGTTCCCCATTATCTACCAATCTCCTAATTTCCTCTCGGGGCTGCAAGCACTCATTAGTTGGGTGGTTGTGATCGTTGTGGTAGGAGCAGAAATATATGTTTGACCGTTTAAATTTGGGGGCACTCATCACTCACGGTTTTTTATACTTCGTTCTTTCGTTTGTTCGATCATAGATAACTAGTATAGATTCGGTCAACGGGGTAAATCTCCTGAGTAAATTTTCAAAATGTCATGGTCGACGGGTAGTGTCCCAACGAGGTACGTCGTTTATCATATTCCGGTCAAACAGCCCTATCTTTGGGTTGGAGACATGTCTATCTAGTGAGTCTACCTCCCCAATATCATCCACTCAAATGAACATATATGCTCGAGCGAGCAAGTCTTCCATTTTCTCTATTGGGAATCTAATTAGGTCACCGTACAGCTACCCACATCGGTCAATGCCTCTCTTGAGGGAGGCTACGACCATAATTTCTTCTAGATTTGGAAAATCATTCATGGCGTAAATAAAAAATTTAATATAACTTTTCATTGTATCACCTAGCCTTTGGTAGAGGTCTATGATCGATTATCTCTTGCGTATGAGTTCTTTGTTGCCACAAATCTTTATTTGAACACTTTCCATAGGCCTGCGAAATTATGAACGGACCGATTGGGCAGACTGCTCAACCAGTCCATCGTGTTTCCCTTGAAATTCATAGACAGAGCCTGGCAGAGGATAGTGTCATCGGGGTTAGAGAACATAATCATGTTGCCAAACTGCTCTAGATTCCTCTCACGATCCCATGTTCCATCATACGCCTCCATTTTGAATGGGTCAAAATTTCTAGAAAATAAACTTCAAGGTTTTTTTTCCATGAATGGAGACTCCTTGAGGATGTAACTGGACATTCTTGGTCGTACCTGATTATACTGAACCTCCTCATCCTCTCTTAGACGTGATGGGGTGTGCTTCTTGTCGTGGCTCCTACTCCTTAGATCTCTTCTTACCCCGACTTTCTCATTTTCCTTCCTTTTTGCTGTCATGCTTGGAATACCGATCGCCTCGGTTGGCATGATTGAACCCTCTTACTTTAGAATTCAAGATATGCAGAGCATCATTCATTCCATCTATGGTAGCGTACATGGTTTGATCCCTAACATCTCGCTCAAACGTCACCCTAAGTTTCTTTTGCTGCAGGTGTTGGAGTTGTTGTTCTAACTATTAGAATATCGGTTCTATTATTGGATTATTACACGGTGCTTAATGCGTAATGGGGGTTGCTACATACTCCAGTGGACTGATCTCTAGTCCAGTCCTGGCCACTGGTTGTCCAACCATTGACTCTACCTCAACGGGTACCGCTGCTACCACGTCTGGGTTGATTGTAGTAATAGGAGGTAGCTGGTCCTGCCCCACCAATGGGTTTGTCACAGTTCTCTGGTTTCCTGTCGTTCTGCTTGGTTCTGGAATATCTCTCCCAATCCCTTATCTAGTGTTTACCATGGTTAAGAAATTTTAGAGGTAAATTCTTTATCTTTCCCACAGACGGCGCCAAATTTGTTGTAGGAAAAGATAGCGTATTGATGCCAAGTAGAAAACTTTGTTAATCATAGAAGAGAAATTACATTTTTTTCATTTATCTACCTATTTATATCTCCCTTGGCAGTTTACAAAAAGTTACCAGATACATCACTCCACTAACAAGGCACGTAGCTTTACATTTTTGGTGTGGAGCCTAAATGAATCACCATTACTTTAGTGGATTGAATAACTAATTAATGTTGTTAAACTGTTTCCTTAACGATCATATTGAAGGTAGGCCTCGGTCGATTTCATTCGCGCTATACACCGAGTGTTGCTCAATTTTCTGTCCCTCTGCTCAATTATGACCTTCACTTAGCTCTATCTTTTCATGGTGAAGGTCTGGGAAATTCGTTTTGTGCTCTTCCATCATCTAACCTGCTCGGAGAGATGTCTGCTTTATCTGGTCCTTGGTCATCCGCTTCGCTCGCTAAAGTGTCTCGCTTGCTCTGACTTATTTTCCTAACCAGACGTCGGTGAGCGTCATCGTTTATATGGTCAGTCTTTCATTGTCTTTCTTTTTAAGCCTATGTCCCTCGGTCATGCCTCTACATCACTTCTATTTTCCCTCGTCTATGTTCATAGATTCAACCTGCTCTATATGTTGATATAACTAGATCGTTTCGGGATTTTCACATGCCTCCGTCCTTGCCAGTCGTTCATATATTATCCTTCCTACTAGTGGTGATTATGCTCTTATCACCGTTGAGAAACATGGTCCTTATCTTGATTTGATGAATCCCAAGATCAAAGTGTGCAACTAATATCATGATTGTTTCAAATAAATCATTTTTTGATACCATACATAATATTACTTTAAAATCAATCCCTTGGTGCTTGGTTTAACCTTTTGTAAACCCACTTATAACCAATTGTTTTTCTCCCTTCAGGTAATGGGACAAGTTCTCATATTGCATTGGCTTGCATCCATTTATATTGTTCCTATATAACTCAGTCCATATTTGAGGGTTAGAGATTACCATGGCTTGTTTGTAGGATGCTGATGTTAAGGGAAATAACAAAGGGCTTGCTAAGTTGAAAAACAATTATTTCCAGAAAAGAGAAGTTACATTCATTCAGAGTCTTTCCCTCATTTATATATCTCTCTCACTGTTCATGGGTGGTTATAATAACCTTTATTTCCACTAACTATATTCATAACTCATTTTACATCATGGCCTGAATTTATGACAAAGTTGTTAGGTACTTTGACTAATTCATTTTACATCATGGTCCGAGCGTAATTTGTGTAATTCCTTGCCGCTCGTTCAGATGATTTAGCTTGACTTTCTCCTCGAGTAAGCCTTACTTATGGGCTTCTTGAATTGTTGACATCCTCATCCCGTTCGACCAATGTCGACCTCCTTTATTTTAGTTACTTTAGCATTAAGTTCCCGCTCTGCTTTTTATTAGGCTCGGTTTTTTGCCCCACTCTGTTATGCGCTCTGATTATTTTCTCACTCGGGGTCGTCTTTCATGCTTTAAGTATATTCATCTGCTCGGATATCTTCCTTCCTTCTATCTGAGGAACACCCCCTTATAAATCATGAGAGTTCTTTGAAAAATTAATCACGTGAGTTCTTCGAAAAATTAACAGTGCAATTTTGTTTGAAAAATCAACCATACAATTTCTTTCAAAAATAAAACAGGCGGGTTCTTCATAAAATCTAACATGATATTTATTTGAAAAATCAATCATGAGAGTTCTTTGTAAAATAAACATGTGAGTGCTTTGAAAAATCAATCATGAGAAATCTTTGAAAAATTAAACATGCGAGTTCTTTGAAAAATTATCAATGCTATTTTTGTTTGAAAATTTAACAATGCGAGAACTTTAAAAATCAATTATACGAGTTCTTTGAAAAGTTAGCAATGTTATTTTTGTTTGAAAATTCAATCTTTGAAAAATAATCATACGAGTTTGTTTGAAAAAATCAATCATGCAAGTTCTTTGAAGAACAAAAAAAAATTACAAAAATATCATTAATTTATCTACTTTTGTTCGTCTAAGAAAAATAAAGTCGATGGTACTTTCGGATTTTTTTCTGAGCTACAACTTGAAAGATCCAGACTTTTTAAAATAAGAATAAAAAGGAAAAAGTAAGAAAGACAAAATGGTTAACAAGAAAGAAAAACGGTTAGTTGTGGTTTTTCATCCTCGTGAAGGTGGTTGTTCATAATATGCAATTTTAGGTTTTTCTCTAATAATAAAGCCTTAGATCTTGTGTTAACTAGTAGATATATTATATATAACTTACGAGTTTGCCTGCTACTATTGTTAGCGACTGATTGCTGCTTTGAGCTCATTTAGATGCACGATGGTTTTGGATATTCTAATACAACAAAACAACGACTAACTTGATTGATTTAAATTAAACGAATATTTTAACTTTAATCTCTTTTATATAGAAAATACAATTAAAAACCCTAATTGTTAGAGATTAAATTGATTCATCAATTCAAAGACTCAATTTTGTACCAGGTTATCAGTTTAAGATTAAGTTTTGAGATTTGGAATCAATCATTTACACTACGGAAATTTAACTAGTTACTATACCTATCCCTCTGGGACGCCTTTCCATGTATAGACAAGTTCATTTTTAAAAACTAAAACGTGAATTTTATTAATTAAGATGGCCAAATGATTCCAAATAAAAAACGACAGGGCAATAAACCAGGAGCCTTAATTTGAGAGACCCGATTCACGACTTAGGCTAGGTGTTTCTCATTTACACTTTCCTATTATAGAGACTAGACCTAGATTTCATATAACATTATCATATTGTTTCATTAGAGAAACTCTCGAGTAGTTGGATCATCGTCGTGGGAGAGAATCTTCTTGAGGTAAGTTTCATCAAGAATTTCAGAAACGATTATTCTTGACACCCTAAAGATGGTAGATTTCCTGATTTACAGGTGACAAGCTTCAGTTTGATTTTGTAGTGATACAACATTGTCGACTCAATTTGCAGGATCATGTATAATATGAGACCTATAAAGCAGAATAAGTGATGGCCTCTTTCAAGATGAACTTAACAGCCAAGTTAATAAAACATGTAATTAATCATCATAGTTACTATAGCCTAGATTCAGACTTTCCAAAAAAGAGGTCGCTTCAATTGAATAGGAATTTCGTGACTTACAAATTCCATTTCATCTTACATCTTAGGGTCCACTTAGCGAGCCAGACCGCAGTTTGATTCTGGACCCTTAAGATGTGAGAAATCTTCATTGATGGCTTAATCAGCCTTCTGCACTACTAAAGAATCTCTTTAAGCTTTTCAGGGAAGATCTCATAAGCTAGGAGATTCACAAGAATAAGGGAATAAAAAATAATGGGGCCAAGTTTACTATAAAGGTTAGTAAAAGCACAAATAATGTCTTTGCGATGATTTCTTAGAATGATTCTTCCCCCTGACTCACCGTTGTTATGGCAGGAGGCGTCGGTATTCAGCTTGAGGAAATCACTATCAGGCATCTTCCAGCTCAGATAAGTTGGTTTAATATTTGAAATCACATAGTTAATACAAACCAAAGATCTAGCCACACTAAAATCATTTTTCCACTATTTCGATTTAAAACATTTTGCTTAGTCTGTGGAGTAAAAAATATGTTTAATTTTCAAAATTGTGGAGTTTGCACGTTTAGTGATCCATTGAATTTGGAATAATTCATTTCCCTCCAGATGGACCAAAGGATTAATATGCACCATATGATCAGTTGACCAAAACTATATTCTAGTCATATAGGAAATAGTCATAAATTTATTAATTTTAACCTTAAAAAGATCATAAAAGAAACTCTGGATACTCCAAGCAAAGTAAAAGTTTATGAGAATATGCTTAGGAGTTTTAGTATTTCTCCAAAATTAACATTTTGAAACTAAACAAAATTTCGTTTTTTACAAGTTAGAATCAATAGGGATGAAGTTTTTCAGAAGTTTTTAGACCCAAAAGGAACATTTAAGGGTGATTCCAGATTTGCCCAAAAAATTGGATCTGCAGTTTTTGTTCCTAATCTAATTCCATATAATTTTCATATTAAAAATTGACTCATTCATCGATAGAATTGTGTCCTCAATATCACTATTAATGTCTACTTTCTTAATTTTGTTGATAGTCTCATTAGAAAATCATTCTTTTAGACAGTTAGTGTCCCAAGCATTATATTTTCAAAAATAATTAACTTTAGTATGTCTAAACCAAGAATGATTCTCATTGTCTTTTAGCATTATTATAGGAGGGTTGTCATTCTAGTTTTCCACAAAGCATTCAATGTCCCTTGTTCCAAAAATCCACCTAATATTAGGCTCACTATTTTTTTAATCTTAGATAATCTCTTCTGTGTGTGAGATCCTACTATAGCATACGAGACTTAAAGAGGATATTTCTCTTTACAATAGATTTTATGCATTTGATTAGACCAGAGACTTTTGTTTGGCCTGTATTTAAATCATAGTTTACATGAGAAAGTATCTTGAAGGCCAGAAAACTTACGTATATTTAGGCCACCTTCATTGTATGGTTTGCATAATGCTTTCCATGTAGACCAGTGAATCCTTTTGTCAATAATAGATGATCCCCACAAAAATTTATTAAACATTTTTTCCATCTTTGTTATAATACATGCAAGAATAGTTATGCTTTGTATCCAATATGTTGGAATTGGCATCAGAGTAGAGTTGATAAGAGTCATCCTGCCACTGAAAGATAAGTTTTTGCATTCCGAGTCTTTGATTTTGCTATAAATCTTGTTGAGTAAGTTATTAAAGTTGAAGGCTCTATTATTATTATTCAGACTTATACCTAGATAGTCCATAGAAAGGGAGCTAATATTAAAACCTGAAAAATTGGAGATGTCATTATATCTTGTGTTGTTTAGCCTAGAAGATAGGAATAGTTAGGTGTTGTCTTTATTAATAATTTGACCTGAGACTGTTTGATAGGTTTGAAGAAAAGAACTTAGATTATTTATAGTATCATCTAAATTATTTACAAAGTTTAAAAGGTCATCAGCATACACTAGGCAAAGGATCAACATGTTGCTTATAGACAAAAAGTGCATAGTTTTATTAGGAGTAAACATTTTAAAAAGACTTCTAATTAAGACTTCCTCAGCCAAAATGAAGAGACTAGAGGACAAGGGATCCACCAGTCTCAAACCTCTTTTGGAATTAAAGAAATCATAGGTTTTCCCATTAACAAAAATAGATATATAGATTGAACTAATAATATTATGAATTAGCTAAACAAATTCAGCTGGGAAAAAACCAAAAGAGACTAGAACCTTAATTATAAAAGAGTGGGAAAGCATGTCAAATGTCTTAGACAAGTTCTTATTTGATTATATTCCTTCAATCCCATAATACATATCTCTCTAAAAAATTGTTTGTGTCCCAATTTTATATGTCATTTTCGGATATCAATACAAAATTTATTATTATTTATTAATTTTTACTGATTGAATGAGTTTATTTTTCATTTTTTATATAAACAAAAAACAATTATAGCATTCCTAGATATTCGTGCATAACCTTAAAAGCAGAGGAGTATATATTCAATCCAATTATTTATTAATTTGGATTATAACAGCTAAAATAGGCTAGCCATTTGCTAGCTGTTATGTCAAGCTGGTAGCGGTTATGTCAACGGGTATCCACTATAACGAACGAGAGATTTGGATTCAATTATGCGTCACGCTAGAAATAAGACATATTTTGATAGATCTTAAACCGCAGAATCTTACACCCATTTGATATATCTCTCACCTAATTTTGGACAAAATTTCCATTTTCAGAAACCCTAGGTATAAAAGGGTTTGATAAATCTCTCACCATTTTTTTCTTCTCTTTTTCTCTCTCTTTCGAGAAACCTCTGAATCACACAAGAATAGACTGAAACTCAAACTCGATTTTTTCAAGAATCTAAACTGAGCAAAACATAGAGGTAAGAAATACAAACCTCGTGCTATAGTTGTTTTCAGATTTCGTTGGGTATAAACTGTTGAAAATTAGGTTTTTAGGTTCGATTTAAAAAGTTCGATTTTTGCATGATTTTAGGTGTTGTTTTGTTAAATTAGTGTTGTATTCTTGTTAGTTTAGTTAGGATCTATGTTTCCGTGTATGATTTTGTGCCCAAATGAGGCTGATTTGGTGGGTTTCCAATTTTAGAACTTGGTCTTCTTGGTCACACGATCGTGCGACCATGAAGACCCTTCGTCGCATGCGACGGGGTGTGTATTGCTGTCACATGCAACAAATAACTTAAACTGTCTTATGCGACCACTTATACTTACAAACTACTTTTTTTTCTTGTTTCACTAATAAATATTACTTTATGCGGTTTTTACAGGATGGTGCGGACCAAGAGTATAGTAAAAAATCCATTTAAGAAGAGGCAACAGAGGGCACGGGATGCGCGTTTGGCGCGCGAGGCAGCGGAAGCTAGAGTAACCCCCGAGCATGTAGAGGCAGGTCCCACTGAGGGACAAACTCCGGGTACTCGGACGAAATAACGCCTTCGTCATCATCCAAGTGACGATGAAATTCCTATGGCTGCCGGTAGCACAGGGGCAAGTTCGTCTTTGCAGGTACTTGACCTTTCTTACATTAAGGACGATGCAGATGCACCGAAGTTATTGTGGGATATGGAGGGGCAGGAGTGGCGGGAGGCACCTGAGGGATCACATGCACAGTATGAGGACGATGCACCCCATGCACCCGAGGGCGCACCCCACGCACCCGAAGGAAAGGATTATGACTTCTTGTCGGTGATGCCACACGTCCCGGCTCTTTATCCCGATTACACCCAGCACGAGGCGTTCATTGTCTATCACGGAGATGTAAGTATTAATTCTCTAACTATAATATATATTGATATTGATTTTTTTATCACTTCCTTACGTGTTTGATACATATTATAGGATAGGGTCACCCTGCGATGCTTCACCATGTACGATAGTCTCCGCAGATGGGACTTCAAAAAGCAGAGCAGGGTACGGGCAAGGGTGATGGATACTATTTTTGGCCCTCTCGTCGAGTCACTCTCCCGCTAGCATACCAACCTCCACTTGGTCGAGGCATTCCTCGAGTGATGGCATGAGGAGTCTTCTTCATTTCATTTCTCGTTCGGGGAAATGACAGTGACTTTGGACGGCGTCTTCGTCATCACTGGATTACCAGTCGACGGTATGCCTTTTGATGTATTATCATTTGAGTCTGAGGTTGAGGGGAGTAGGACTTATGCTAGCATGCTAGGTATACGACCAGTAGATTTGAATAAAAATATTCCGAATGCTAGTAGTGTGAATCTTGGGTGGCTGCGAACTACACTTACGGGTGATAGGTATAGTGATAGTAGGATCACAGATGAGAGAGTAGATCATGCCAACCGTGCCTACATACTGTTCTTGTTAGGTACCACCATCTGTGCCAACAAAACTAGCAACAGCATTTCTTTAGATTACCTCAGGTTCGTGAAACAATACGAGGGTATGCATAATTTCAACTAAGGTTACTTAGTCTTAGCATAGTTGTACCACTCCCTTAGTCAGGGATCTCTGCACGGTACAGGAGGCATTTGCGGCTTTATAGGAATGCTCGAGTCGTGGATATTTTCCCACTTTGTTCAGTTCCAGGGCTCCGCTATTTAGCGATTATCAGCTATCTATGCCCCATATGTGCCGACATGCGCCGCAGAAGATTGGTATTTCGCACGATGTGCGCAGGCAGTTGAGACATGCACTCTCGACGTGCACGGAGTCAAATTTTTAAGTCATATTTTGTTCATTTTAATGTTACATATTTTTACTAATATAAATGGCTAACTTTTTCATTTATTTATTTACATGTCATTTTCCTTCCTTCACATACTTACGGGACCATCATCTGTTCCAGAGCATTACTTGGGTTGAGTTGACGCTTAAGGCGTTCGACATCAGTGTGCCATATTACCCTGATCGTGTCATTCGACAGATGGGCTTCGTGCAGCTGATTCCTAAAGATATACGCCCTCCTGCATAAAAAAAATCAGGGCAGAAGATGGCTAGCAGATACGTTCGGGACGCTGACTTGTTGAGGGATTGGGAGTACTATCGTTACGCTTCTGATGGATCGTCATACTATGGTAGTGGAGAGAGTGTCGACACGATGTACTACGATTTGGTGAAGAACAAGCTATGGTACATCGTGAGTAGATCTGGTCCAACTGGAGGTCCTCGGGTGGAGCCACAGGGTGGTGCTGACTATGCAGGATACGAGCAGATTGCTCAATATGCGCCATCCATACCGACGCTCGAGTACGATGATCTGGTACAGATCGCCCTTCACATGTGCACGATTGCTGAGCGGTACAGACGTCATTGATTATTACTCGCAACATACTTTTGGTTATTAGCTTGTTGTTTGATATGTTAGTCTTTTCTACATTATCATTATATTTCGGTTATTAGCTTGTTGTTTGATATGTTAGACTTTTCTACATTAGAATTATATTTTAGTTATTAGCTTGTTGTTTGATATGTTTGATAATTGTTTGAAAGTTAAACTGAAAGATGAAACACAAACGTCAACATAAACTGAAACACAATCTTATACATAAACTGAAACACACACTCAAACACAAATTGAAACACACACTCAAGCACAAACTGAAACTCACACTCAAACATAAATTGAAACTCACACTCACACTCAAACATAAACCAAAACTCACACCCAAACACATACTCAAATCATAGGTTATCTATCAGACCAGTTCCATTTCATTAATTTCCTCTCTTCTTTCGCATCCTGGTATTCACGCATTTCTTCTACCCGGATGTGAATAATGTCAGAACGGACCTGATCCAGGTGCTCCTCTGTTATAGAATCTGTGACTTGGCAGTTGAATCGGTTACACGCAACACGACGTTCCAATTCGGTGAGGCCAAAAACTGGATATAGACGGAATGTGACTAGGACTGATCATCTAGTTTTCACTTCATCAACATGCCTTGAAATTCTAGGCGGCTGGACACCATCCCGACCATATAGGAAATACACCTGCATAGCAATGCCTCCTAGTATGTTTTACGCCCCTCTTCAAGGTTCGTGTTACCAACTTTGATTGATGCTCTCATCAAATACTGATCTTCCAACTCAGTTCATGGACACATTTTTGCTTAATTTATCAACTAGTTTACCCTTTATTGTGGATACAATATCTATTTATACACAATTTTGTTTTCGCATAACATAATCTAGTTAGACGAATGATAATGTGACACGTGTAAAGTGAGGAGGATCAAACAAAAGGATAGGGACATAAAATTATTAATAACTCTAGCCAAATTAAAATTTCCCGCTTATTCTCAAAAATCGAAAACCTCCCTCCCTAAACTCCCTCCAAACTTGACTCCACTTTATTAAAACCTCACACCCTAAAAACCCATATAAAAGGGACAAAAACCCTGCATCAAATCTCTCACCATCAAACATTCCGAAACGTTTGGAAAAACATAAACAGTTTAACAAATGGAGTTTACGCCTCATAAGGACTACCATTTCTTGAGAAGGTGAAGCTTGCCCGTCGAGAGCTGGGGGAAGATACTAGCGGTGCGTCTTTTGAGCGAGTCATTTGTAAGATGTACTACAATTGCGGCCGCTTAGGAAATGGAGGTCTAGTCGTGCGCAACCGTGAACAAATCAAGCAGAGGTACCTTTTTTGCAAACTCATAGATCGTTTGTTGTTTTTGCCATCTAAAATTAAACAAGAAGCAGCCGCCGTCTGGAACATGACGGTAGTAGACTACATCACTAGGTATATGGTAGCGTATCTTCAAGATAGGATTACGGAAAGGAAGAGAGGATTTATTCTGACGACAAATTGGGATACGACTTCGACGATTGAGCATTTTGGTTGTTTGCATGTTGTAGTTTAATTATTTTCTTATGTTTGTTTAAGTTAAGGTGTTAACTTGTTGTTTTCGTCTTCATGTATTTCCTTCAAGTGTCTTATTTAGTGTACTGTTGAAATTGAATTCTAAAATTAAAATTTCTCCTTTTTAATGACCTTAAATTTCTTGAACAAGGGCCAGCCTAGCATCGTATGCGACCATTGCAATAGGGCGTCGCATTTTGTCCGTGCGACGCAAGCCCTCTGGTTGAAAAACCAGGGCCACATATTTGGCCTTGCGTCGCATGCGACCATCGACATAAGTTGTCGCGTTTTGGCCGTGCGACGCAAGCCCTCTAGTTGAAAAATGAGTTCCAAATATTTGGCCTTGCGTCGCATGCAACCACTGCCAAAAGGCGTCACGTTTTGGCCGTGTGATGCAAGCCCTCTCGTTGAAAAAAATGGCCAAATATTTGGCCTTGCGTCGTCTGCGACCACTGCCAAAAGTCATCGCATTTTAGTAGTGCGACGCAAGCCCTCTGGTTGGAAAATCAGGGCCAATAAATTGGTCGTGCGTCGCATGCGACCATTGCCTTTGCGCATCGCGTGTGACATGTGTAATATTTTATCTTGGCCACGCTTTTAAATAAAATTAAATGCTCGCAAAAGCTAATAATTGAACAAAAAACCAACATCATACAAATTACATCAACTATATTACAAAACTACATCAAATGTTACAAAACTACATCAAATATTACAAAATTACATCAACTCAAATGTCGTCTCTTGTCAAATCCGTTACAGGTGGTTTTTCGTTCAAGTTGATTTTCCTAGATGGAATTATTTATGTAAATTTGTTAAACCGACGGTAGTACGGATGCGCCCATTGATTCGCTTCTTTGGTTGCGTAAGTACCCCAGCAAGGGTGCAATGGTCCATCCGGTGGAGTAGTGATCTGCAAGAAAAAAGAAGAAATGAATACATCTTGTCATAGTAGCGTAAGAAATTGGCTAAAAACGACATATACTTGCATTAACAAATTGAAATCCATGTACGAAAACAATCCCAACTTCTATGATCATTGAATTGTTGACGGGTGACCTTCCACGGATCAGTAGATACGTTAACGACGCTTCTTGCGTTACATGGTATACCATGCATTGATACCTTGTCGCAATTACTAGTCTGATGTCTGAAAATTTCATCTAATAATGGCTACTAGGATTAGGCTTGAAGTAATCTAACGTATGTACCAAATCGTCAAACACCTTCGGCGAACCATATACATCCAACCAAGATGCACAGTTGTCCCATAACTCCTTCAACAACTCGCGTCTAACATCATCCCATCTGTCTTCGTTATTTTATATTGAATGTGCAACGGAACGATATCCGCATTGTCCTTCGAGAAGAACGTCAACTAACTTTAAAATGTAAGTGTGTAGAAATACCGAGATGCAATCCCGATATAATGTTAACTTCCCATCCTTAACAATTTTCTTAGGCCTTCCAACTTTCTTTTCTGCTAATGGAGGTTTGGGTGGTATGACGGGAACCACGTTGGATGTAGACGTTCTCCCTAACGTGTTAACGGGTGTACTTCCTAACGAGTTAGCCGGACTACTAGCACTAGCACTTTGTTAAATGGGATATTCCCACGACGTAGGGTTCCGTTTAATCGATTTATCAACGCCTCCCTTTGGCCTACCCTTAGCTCGAACGACTTCTTTAGGATCTTCAATATGACTTGTCTAGGGCCTCAAAATTTACATTACCTGACTGATAATGTGGTTTTGTTGGTCGGGGCAGAAACTACGAATGAAGTTGTCAATTATGGAAAGTTGTTTTTTTGCAATTCTTCCTCACGAGAACTAGGATCCATATGAACAATATCTAATATTTTCCAAAATACATATACATCTTCGAAAGGGATGCACCTACCATCTCTAGCTATAAACGCAATTTCGCATGTGCAAGGTAACCCATGTGTTTTCGTAAAGAAAAATCCTCCACATGCTACCCGATCTACTCCTATATTTCTAGCACCTACAATAGCAACCATCAATATCTTTAGCCTGAATGTGACACATGACCTTTAAGATTTTGGGTCAAAACACCATCAAAACCGAGAATTGTTCTAAACTTACTTCGCTCGAATGATTCGATGTTCCCCGCATGCTGTTTCGTTAATAAGTTGTGAACTTTTTTCCAAAATAGCTCAAAGTTGCATTGATTCGTCTCAAGGTATTTTTTTAGGGACGAGTGAGCACCCTCCGCCCTACATAATACAAGTAAAAAATTATGAACTTATTTGAAAATAAAATAATAACTAAACAAAAAATTGGATAAAAGGATAAATTTTTAGTTGTTTGGCCATAATGTTTAATCTTGTTCATTCGGTACGCAAGAGATTTGTCACCATATTTCATTATCCACGCGTCCATAACGTACGCAAAACACTTCGGTTGAGAGGAGAACATCTCCTTCAATGTATCTAGATTTTTTTGGTAACTCTCTACCGTGTTCGCCCCTGCAATGTAGCCGTAAAACTCAACAAATTGTTTTGCTACCGCATCATCGTGTAATATCTTTCGGACCGTCCCAAGAATGTTCTTACTAATACACCATGTGCATACCACGTGGTGTGTGTGCGGAAAAATATCGTTGATTGCTCGCATGAGAGTTGACTCTCTATTGGTAACAATAACGCTAATAAATACGCACACACTATCCATCATCAAAGCACGAAGAGTTTCCAAAGCCCATACAGAGTTTCCAATCTTCTCTCCGCTCAAAAACACGTACGCAACGGTAGATGTAATAGAAGTCGACGTTAAACCAACAATCTCTAATAAAGACATCTTATACCTAGTTTTTTTGTACGTACAATCCATGAATAGACATTAGAGAGTGTACGTAATAAGTCTATGCTAGTAGGATGTGCGACAAAAATCAGTGATCACCTTTGAATCGTCTTTCAAACGCTCCCACGTGGAGTATCCATTATCCTTCAATTTCGTCAACAAATATTGCATTTGCGTTTGTCCCTCATGCTTAACATCCCGATGTTTTTCGCGAAAATTTTAGATCGCACGCATGTTCGAAATGTTCTCCGGATATTAGTACTTCAAACTACTATATATTTTCCCTAGGACGTGAACCGAGGTGGGACAAACTACTAAGTAGTTCCTCTTTATCCCGTTTTAGCCTACAAGCGCGGGAATGACTGTCTATGAGAACGTAGGGTTCATAATTATGCGTACCATTTATCACCTCCAAACGTCATTTCATGGCTAGTACGTCGATCAGATGACCTTTTAGCGCAAACGGACAATTACATTTCTTCGTCGATGTCTTCCGCATTCTTAAAGTTTCCAGCTTCTCTTTTGATACGAATACACCGTACCGCTCGCAAACGTACTCTAACAAAGGTGTCCATCCCCATTTCCCCCTATCGTAAAGCTTTGTAATTGTGCCAAACTTAATCTTCGTCGATTCAATGTCCACAAAAGCATCCAATTCATCTTTAGTAAATAACCTATCAGTTTTGAATATTCTACTGTAGTCCGCATCCATAAATGGAGGCTGGGCAGGTTCCTCCTACAAAATATATAATAGGAAACTATAAGTTTGTCTAACAGTTCAGTCGCACGAGACATGTCTCCAGATATCCCATCTTCGAGTCACTCTTCAATAACCAAAAAAAGAAAAACTTTCATTGTCATGGTAGATGAATCAAAAATTATTTGAAGTCTTTCCCCTCATAATCCAAATGCTGAAAATCCTGCTCAAAGAGAAGTAATTGAGGAAACTCCTCGAACACGTAACCCTTTACCAGAGGCTGTTAACCCAACATCTCAAAATCCTCAAGAAGAAACATCGAACGCCAACGAAGTTGATACAGAAGCTACGAAAACCGACCTCGAGGTGGAATCTGACGATGAAAACTCTGCAAATACCCATAAACCTCAAGAAGAAACAGACGCTTGCTTCGTTTCCTAAGAAAAAAGAGCAAAAATTGGAAGAAACCTGAGGAATCTTGAAGGCAAATACATTATTGCATTGAAAAAGGTTCGCTACATATATTACAAAAATATCCAAGCCTTGGCACTAAAAAATAAATGGGGACTGGGAGATAGCATTACGCTTCGACTACCCAAAGAAGGAGAAACTCCTTTGGATTGCAAAAATGACGAGCTAATAGTCTACCCTGAGATCATTAATTGGGGTCTTCGATTTCTATTGGATCTTATGATCGTGGAATACTTCGAACTACTCAGCTTATGTCCTACTCATGTGACACCGAATCAGTGGTTTACCCTTATGTCAGTGATTATGGCACCTCGACTGTCTCAGATTCCCATCAGCATCAAAGACTTCATCTCTTTGACCCAATTGTCAAAAGGTCTGAAGCTTCCCTTTTACTACCTCACCTTGATAGATGACCTCAATATCATCGACAATCTGTTAGAGCCTGACAAATTCTGGAAGCATAAATTCATCTTTATATTAGTAGCGTGGGAAAATGGCAAAGCAATTTCTAAAGCCAATCCTTCAAAGCCAAATATCGTCTGGAGAAGCAATCAAAAGCTCTTCTAAATTTTTACAAACAATTTTGCTTAATCTTTTCTTTTGTAATTATTTCAAAAAATTTGAGGCGTTACTCATCACGTCGTCTAGTTGCGAAGGTGATTTTCCAAAAGCTTGTCGCTTGGGCTGAGAAGGAATGGAACAATGTGTTTCACAATGCATTTCAGCCCATCAATTTCCTCTACTGTCATATGTTTCCAATCTCAGAAGGTGCCTTACGACTTCAAGATCTGAGCTTAGAGCCGGATCCGAAGATAGTCTGCAAACGAATATCTCAACCCGACTGCAAAGTCTTCCTTCCCATTCACAACAGATCAGAAAACCATTTTCCAAAAAAGAAGAAAGAAAAGGCTGTCAAAGAAAAGAAAGGTAAAAAGGCAGCTCGCACATCTGGTGCTAGCCCTTCAACTCTATCGAAGCCAAAGCCTCGAAAAAGAAAATTTGCAGAACAAACTCTCTCACCCATCAAAGAGGGTAGAGATCAAGAACCGTCGTCAAAGAAAAAGAAGGCTTCTTATGGTTCCCACAGAAATAAAAAGAAAGAAACGAGAATCACTTCGTATACATTGGTTGACGAAGATGAAAACATTGCTGCTGAAAACCACCAACACCCATAAAACCCTTCGATTAAAGAACATCCAAACAAAGATAACCCTATGATTATCATCGAGGACAGTACTTCCAACGAAAATAAGGCTACTGCAAACTTCGATCCTGATATGTTTATTAATTTTGAGAACTCTAAAGCGCTTACTGGTGAAGAGGATCTTGTTCTTCTAGTCATCCAAAATCATATGCTTAGCTTTGGGAGACCAACACCAGCTGAATCTCCTCCAGAAGTTACCCGTTCTCATGATCCTATCACCTCTCTGGATATGATTCAACATCCTAGAACATTGGAACTTCATCTTCCTCCTCCAAATCCTACAATCGTCGTTGCACTTCAACCATTTACTGATCTTTACACTGTTTCAAAGGCACTTGCTTCCCAACTCGAAGCTTCTCAAAACCATCTAAAGCAATTAGCCAAATATATGCTTTATTACAAAAAAGCTTACGAAGCTGAGAAAAAATTCAGAGAAGATTTGCATGGTAAAGTAGTTGATCAATTTCATATGTACGAAGTAGCAAGATCCTAGCTCATAAAAGGTGCTCTATGCATGAATAATCATCTACGAATCACACATATAGTTGATACAGAATTACTGACGAACTCTCATGAGAATGAAATGAACAAACTCAAGGTTGATCATGCTACTGAATTGGCCACTGAAAAATCCAACTCCACTGAGCTTTGAAATTCTCTCACTCTTTGTGAGTCAAAAAATAAAAAGCTAACCGATGAGATAGCTAAACTGAAGAAGGATTTCGAAGTGGAATAATCTGCTGCTGTAACTGCTGCCGAGGCTAAGCTTTCAAAAGATATGCAAACTGCTATTAATGTCGGAAAAAAAAAAGATACAACCATTCTCCTTATTCGGGAGCTTCACGCTGCTTATCCAAAAATTGACCTTACAAGTTTTTGGAATGACATTCCTGAAGAGAAACGCCCAAGTGAAGCTTTCGACGCTATTTTTGGTTCATCATTCTCAGAAGATGAATCGTCCGAGGAGGAAGAGTCCTCAGATTAATTCTATCAGTTTTTTTTCTTTATATCTCAACGAATTAATATATATATGACAAATGGTTTTTGTGTTTTGTCATTCATTTTTCATATTATTCGATGGTAAAATTTAAAAACAAAATATAAGCTTACCACCTCAAATACCTTAACAAAATTGGTGAATATGGTAGGTCTTCAAAAAATGTTGAATGTGTGGTTAAGGTTTGATAGCTCTTCGAAAAATTCTTAGTGTGCAATTAAGCATCAACTTCGAAATAAAAATGTAATATGATTATTAAACATGGTTGTTTCTTCGAAAAGTGTTATAAACACTTCAGAACATTCTACTATTAACCAATCTCAAAGATGATCAACCTCTGATGATTTGTTAAGATAGTTTCAAAAATGTGTAAATGTGTAAACAACCATTGGCCAAAAAATGAACTTTATTGATAATGTGTAAAGGTACACGACACCTCGTTAAAACCTTCATGGGCCATGAGGATAGGAAATAGTTGTCCAAAAATATAAAATTCCAAAGTACAAAAACATATCTACTCCCAATAAAGCTTCAAATGTTGAATATTCCATGGATGCAGATTCTTGCTATGTAGGAATTATGCCACCGCAAAAAGATTGAGGGAAAATTATTGCGTCAATCACTAAGATCTAAAATTGAAAAAAGGTAGGATATCCTATCGACATTCTCGAGTACAAAAACAATAAATTCCAGGAAATTGGAGAGCAGCTGAGTATGATGGGAAATCAAATGAAGCAAATGCAAGAAACGTTGCGGAGGATGAACACCATTGGATTCTGAGCTCCAGGGCCGAAAAACCTAACGTCGAGTTCTGAAGGATAATACATTGAGGATCATAATCCATTTGCTTCAAGGAGAGAGTATGAAACAGGAAGTTTTCCTATACAAAATCCTCGAAACCCATATATGATGATTATGATGATGATTACCAACTTACAAACAACCCACAAGAGTCCTTCATTATTTCGATAAGCAACCACATATAAAGCAACGTGTCAATAGTATCGGAACATCAAAATTGGGGTTGTTAAAGAAGATTAGCTTTCGTGAGGATTCTAACAAGAGGTTGAAACTCATTATTTCATCAAATGAAGATATCTTCAATGCGAAGAATGAACAACCAAAACAAATTCTTATAAACCTTTTTTCTCAATTTTTAATAGGTGAACTTATTTCACCCATCGAAATTTTTATGTTCCCCATAAATAAATAAAAACTCCACTTTGTTATTTTCTCCATAAAAAATAATACATTTATCTTTTTCTTTATCTTTATCCCAAAACTCATTCATTCTCCAGCAACTCCATCGAGTCCTATTAACTTATGCACACCCAAACAGCTCTATTAACTTCTCACCATCAATCACCCATAAACCCTAACCCTAGCCTAGCCACTATAAAAACTGCCTTCTCCTCAGATTTCTCTTCTAATCTTGAAAAACAACGGTAGTTTCTCTCGAATTCTTCTAAGGTAGAAATCATTAGTTATTTAAAAAAAACAACAACACTTAAAAATACACCATTATTTATTAAAGCATGCGAAATGCACCTATTTTCGAGACGGCATCTCGAAATTAGGTGTGTTTTTGTTATATAAATGTGCTATCTCAGAATCAGATGTTCTTTTTATAAAAAAAAATGCACCTGATTCCTAAGTATTGTCTCGAAATCAAGTGTTTTTTCTAGAAAAAACGCACCTGACTCCTAGCTGTTGTCTCAGAATTAGTTGTTTGCTGTTAAAACCTACACAAATCGGGATTTTTTAAAATATGTTTTTTTAACACGGATTTTCAAATTACATGAATGTGAAACTAAAAAACAAGATTAGATAACCCTGTTGGTTGATTGGTGATGTTCTCCGGTGTTAAATCTTTGGTTTGGGTGTCTTTCTCTTCCATGGGTAATCTTTAAGGAATTTGAAGTTTTTCTTGTTGTTAGGGTTTAATTTTAGAAGTTAAATCATATATGTTGGATTTAAATTAGCTTAATCATGTTTTTGTTGATATAAGAGTTTTATAATAGTTAATAGCATCAAATTATAAATTAGAAGCTAAAATGAGAGCAATATAGTAAAACAAGTATTAACTCTTTTTTTTATTTTGAAATAAGGAAGAAATAAAATGTGATGGGAAATTAGGTTCACCCATTCTAATATAAAAATTATCATAATTCTAATGATGTGCTTATGATACTATGGAAACATACGTATTCTGAAATGCTCATGAACCTAGTAGTCGGTAATATGATTTTAATAGAAATCTGGGTCTTGCAAGGTTTATTAAAAATATTTAAGACGTAAGACTATATGCAATTCTACGGATTAGACCTTATGAAGGATCTCCTATATGGCTATATAACATACCAGGTGTGGAGTTCCAAACTGTTAATACAATTTTCATGAATGAAATTCAAAAATTCCTAATTTTGATGGATTTAAATAAGCGAAAAGAAGTGCTCTATGTTATTTTGACAATATAGTCCAGCTTTATTCAACATTAATGTTATTGGATAGAAAATATGCTAAATGAAACGAAAGTGAAGATAAGGCAAGTGCTAAAACATTAAAGAGAGCTCGAATGAATTGAAAAGACACTGTAATTTTAGTGGGTCATAAATTACACATTAAGGACTGTAAATGTTTTCCCCTTTTAAGTATTACAGTCTTTAGAAAACTAAGTGTTAGGATTTTTGTGTATGCATCGAAAACGGCAGAATCACTTTGTCTTTCTAATAAAATTGATCTGCAGCAGGTCCGGACACGTAGGCATAATTTGTTGTACTCCGTTAACAATTGTGTGTATGATTTCACTTATGTTTTGTGTTTCTTTTCTTTTTTATTTGATTGCATGAAAATTGTATATTTTCCCAAAACCCTTTTTTAGCTCAAGCTAATTTAGAAGTGATTTGCTGTGAAATTAGCTTGTTTCCCTTACACTCTATGTAGGGAGAGTGGTGGGTTTTAATATTGATGTCTCCATGCATTTTCTTGTTATGCACGAATTTTGTTTGATAAAGCGCCTGTGGAGAAATGCTTCAGGGATACATAAGTTCCAAAAATATGGATAGCAGATGCTGCAACAAAGAGGATGGGTACGGTTTCAGTTCAGATGGCTTTGATAGTAGATAAATATTGAAGATTCTGAAGTTAGGAATAGTCTTTTGTTGGTGAGAACCGTTCCAGGTACGCCTCAACACAATGGTATTGTCGAACCTATGAACAGAACGTTGACAGAAAGAGTCAAAAGCATTCGAATACAATCTATTTTATCGAAGCAGCTCTGGGCAAAAGCAATTAACACATCGGCTTACCTGGTTAACCGAGGCCCGTCGGTTCCCTTAGAACATCGAATACCCGAGGAGGTATGGAGTGGTAAGGATATAAAATTATCACATCTAAGAGTTTTGGTTGTACAGCATATGTTTATATAAGTGATCAAGGCAGGAACAAGCTTGATCTGAAATCAAAAAATGTTTCATGATCCGCTATGGCGAAGATGAGTTCGGTTATTGTGTTTGCGATGAGGAAACCAGGAAGATGATACGAAGCAAAGATGTGATCTTCAATGAAACATTGATGTACATGGAAAGACGTAAAACTGAAGCAAATGACTCAAAGCCGTATTAATCAGTATTTGCAGATATCGAGGGAGTCCCAGATAGTCAAAAAATAGAGCCGATTAGATTAACCCATCAACAAGGAGAGTCTGTTGGACAGACCGATCGACAGCAATCTGATACCCTACAGCAGACCGATTCAGTTCCTGTTTTGCGAAGATCTTCCCGACCCCATGTACCCAACAAGAGATACTTGAACTATCTGTTACTTACTGATGGAGGGGAAACTGAATTCTATGATGAAGCTTGCCAGACCAGTGATGCTAGTAAGTGGGAGTTTGCCATGAAAAATGAGATGAAGTCTTTAATCTTAAATGATACATGGGACCTGACTGAGTTACCAATGGGTAAGGCACTTCATAACAAATTGGTTTATCTGGTGAAAGATGAGCATAATGGCTCTAAGAGATACAAAGCCCAACTAGTTGTCAAAGGGTTCCAGCAAAAGAAATGAATTGATTACACTGATATTTTTGCTTCAGATGTGAAGCTCAATACTATTAGATCAGTGTTAAGTATTGTTGCCTTTGAAGACCTTTATCTTGAACAGTTAGATGTGAAGATTGCATTTCTTCAAGAGAATTTGGATTAGGAGATATACATATATCAACCAGAAGGTTTCTTAAAAGAAGGGAAAGAAAACATGGTATGCAGACTTAAGAAAAGTTTGTATGGTTTAAAACAAGCTCCAAGATAGTGGTACAAGAAATTTGACAGTTTTATGCACAAAGAGAGTTTTCAGAAGTGTAATGCGGACCACTGTTGTTATTTTAAAAGATGTAAGTCCAGTTATATAATTTTCCTACTCTATGTTGATGATATGTTAGTAGCAGGTTCAAATATGGATGATATTAGAATATTGAGACTACAATTGTCAAAAGAATTTGACATGAAGGAGTTGGGTCCGGCGAAGAAGATTCTTGGAATGCAAATCATAAGAGATAAGCATAAAAATTTTGTAGTTATCTCAGTCAGAGTACATCGATCACGTTTTGAAGAGATTTAACATGTGTGATGCAAATCCAGTTAGTACACCATTGACATGTCACTTTCGTTTATCCAAGGATCAATCCCCTAAAACGGATGAAGAAAAAGACTTCATGGATAAGGTTCCTTACGCCTCAGCTATTGGAAGTTTGATGTATGCAATGGTCTGTACAAGACCAGACATTAGTCATGCAGTGGGAGTTGTGAGTAGGTTTATGTCAAACCCAGGGAAAATTCATTGGGAAGCTGTCAAATGGATTTTGTGGTACCTACTAGGTACCACATAAAGGTGTTTGTACTATGGTAAGGGTGAGTTAAAGGTACAAGACTACATAGATGCAGATTTTGGAGGTGAAGTTGATCACTGGAAAAGCACCACCGGTTATATATTTACTGTCGGAACTACAACTGCTAGTTGGATGTCAAAGTTACAAAAAATTGTCACTCTATAACCTACAAAGGCAGTAAAGATATGATATGGATTCAAGGTTTGTTAACCGAGTTGGGATTCAAACAGAAGAACAACGTTCTGCATAGTGATAGTCAAAGTGCAATTCAATTGGCGAAGACTCCAACATTCCATTCGAGAACCAAGCACGTCAGTCTTCGTTATCATTTCATTAGATCGTTATTGGAAGATGAGGTGCTAATACTGGAAAAGATCCAATGAAGCAAGAATTCAGCTGAAATCTTGACAAAGACAGTAGTCATTGAAAAACTGAAGTTGTGTTCAACTTCATTTGGTCTACAAGAGTAATAAGACCAGAAATATTTGCTACATAGATCAAGGTGTGAAGACACGTTGAAACCAGTTTTCAAGTGGAGATTGTTATTTTGACATAGTAGTCCAGCCTTATTCAACATTAATGTTAATGTATATAAGAGATGCTAGATGAAAAGACAATGAACATGATGCAAGTGTTAAACACATTAAAGAGACATGAAGTGAATTTAAAAAGACACTATAATTTAGGGAGTGATAAATTACACATTACTGTAAAACGTTTTATTCCTTGTGTTTTAGTCAGTACAAAAAAGAAACAAAAAGCTAGGGTTTTTTGTGTTTGCATCGAAAACGGCAGAATCATTGTGTCCATTGAAAACAACAGAACCAAGCACATCAGTCTTCGTTATCATTTCATTAGATCTTTATTGGAAAATGAGGTGTTAATACTGGAAAATATCCAAGGAAGCAAGAATCCAGCTCATATGTTGACAAAGACGGTAGCCA
>JAUPFV010000340.1:65000-67773 GCA_036936605.1 Limnanthes douglasii subsp. nivea | reverse complement strand
CCGGGTTATCCCTCTGAATTAGGTTATTCACTGGGCTCTGTTAAAGTTTCCTTGCTACGGCCTTTTTTGAATATCCCTAGCTCATAGGGTTACTCGTTTTTGTACTCTACTCGTTCCTTGAAGGACAATTAATTAATAGTAATTGGAGGACGGTTAGTGGCTGTTCTGCATGACTCTGGAACGTTCTAGCTAAGGAGCGGATTTCAGGGTCCCTTGACTTGCCAAACGGTTTCAATTATGCCTATACAGTTAGTTTTGACACACATGATAGTGGCAGCCAGGTTATCGACGATTCTACAATAGGCGGCCGCTGGAAAACCCGACTTAGCGAATCACTTCCAGGCTGGCATGAAATCTATCTCGTGCCAGTAGCTCTTGTGCGCCTCATTTATGCTGGTGGCATACCGTACCGTATTGTGCTGAACACTCAAAAAAGCCGTGGCCTTCCGCTATGTTAGACCCTCCCCTATAAGTACAATGGTTGGTCCCTCCGGAACTGGTAATCTCCGTTTGACTGGAGAGGAGCCTTGTTCAGCAGGTGCGCAGCAAGTATTCTTTCACAAGTTTGACGCAAGTCGTACCTCCCAGCCCCCTTAGCTACTTGTACTAAAAAACTAGGACGGAAGTTCGTGCCTGCTTATCCCGGCTACAATAACTATCGAACAGCGATCCATCTGAAGAATGGCGCTCGTATAGCCCTAGACGTGGATTTGTACTTTTAGAGAAGGGCAAGGTTTGGAACCCTCAAGCAAGACATGATCTACATAATAAGACATCATAGGCGCCTAGAGAGACAGGTACGGTTCATCACGTTACTTATCCAAGCGTGTTGCCGGATAGTCGGATATGCCGTACTCTTCTTTTTATGAGGTTAGGAACCTTTTGCTGTTACCAGCATTGCTCATTATTAGGTAACGCATTCCCGTCTATCAATTTTTAGGTTACCTTTCATATATCTGGGAAAGGCGGTTTTGGTTTGGGAAGTGACGTTGAGACTGGCCACGTACGATAAGTAATAAAGAAAGCAAAGGGAAATTGGAGGAGTTAGACCAGGGAACAATGGGCATCCCTGCCTGGAAAACAAACAGTAGAGTGACGCGAAGGACCTCTAGCAACTCTACTACCGCCCTTCCTACCAAAAAAAAAGCTAACTCAACCGAAGGAAATTACATAAGGTAAGGTCTGGTAAGGGCTATAAAGAATAGAATTCCTTCCTTTCCTCCCTTTCTTCCCCTGTTCCGGAGATAGATATAGCCCTCTCGAAACCTAGCTGTTAGAGTTTCATTTGGGGGTAATTCTTCGAATGGGTCTTCTCCTGCAAGGTATAGAACAACTAAGGGTACTGGTCCTGTGATGACCAAGAAGCAGGAGCTTGAGCTCAACCAGCCATTGCACTTTTGTAGTTCCTAATCGGGATGGAGATTCCGGTCCGACACCTTCTTCATGATCTAGGGGTCAAATGTAGCCTGCGCTAAGCAGGAAGAGCTCCTCTTTGGTTCCATCTGTCCACATTCTTCCCTTCCATCTAGGAAGCGGGCTTGATTGTTCCGTGTAGTCGATTCGCTCAGTACCCTCCATGAACAGAGTCCATGAGCTCGAGAAGAGAAGTAAGGCCTTCGGTCAACCAAGAGGGGTCCAGCCCTTCCTAATCATTCAGAATTCGTTGCGTTCTTCTTTCGAGCTCATCAGTCAGCTTCCAGCCACTCAACCAATCCTTTTGATCCTGACCTACAGAAAAGAAAGGGGTGAATGAGGTAAGAGAAGCAAGCCCTCGTCTGTGTTTCGGTGACCAGGAGAGTCAGCCGGAGATAGGTTTGTGCTTTCGTATATAAACTAAATTGAAAACTAGAATACCGAATTTCCTACTAAACGGAAAGTTAAGTTTACGAACAAGCGAGTGTAGTAGGAAACTACACGAGCCCAGAAAAAGTGTATTCCATATATTAAATAGAGGGGAGAGCCGAATAGCAGCCCTCTTTCTCCACTCCAACTACTCATGAAACTAGCACTTTTCTCCCTTACAAGAAGAATGGGAAGGCACTTTTAAGTGACTCGTAGCGGAGAGAGGGTACTCAGAGAAGAGCTGGGCTAAGTAAAGCGGCTATTCTTTTTTTTACCTTAAAATGAAAAGAATTCTCTGTCACAGTTGACCTGGAAAAGGGCCTCCAGCGCTAATGGTGCCTTGATTCGAAAGGCTTAGTACTACGAAAAATTGCCATTAAAATGTTCGATCTGCCATGAACATAGTCACCTGTCTCGGGCGTGCCCGAGAAGGATCATCGAGGAAACTCAGACTGTGGATAAGACCGGATGACCAAGGTCAGCTTCGAGGCCTCAGAACCATAAATTTGAAAAGACCTTAGGGGGCCTCTGTGCCCAATGCCGCCAAGTGCGGGAGAGGGTGAACGCCAAACTTGTCTTTAAGGCGGCCGAAGGGGAGATACCGAAATTCTATAAAGTGGTACGGCATGAGAATGAGTGGCCGACTGTAGCAAGGAGAACCGGACTCTCTTCTGAGCTGGAGAGCTGTGATGCAGTTTAGTACTATCATGCCTGTGTGAACAAAGAAACCAACCACCTTAACTAGCTTCAGCAGTTCCGCTCCGCCTAATCGATCGCAGTGAAGTAAGTAGTTCCGCTGGCAGACCGTTTTGTTGTCTTTGTTGTATTTATGAAGTCCATCCTTGCTGCCAAGGCCTCCTCGATCCTTCTGTGCCTTCGCTTCTTGCTTTCTTCGCCAAAAACGCTTCTCTCGGCCTGATTGAAGATGCAA
>JAUPFV010000340.1:37500-60000 GCA_036936605.1 Limnanthes douglasii subsp. nivea | reverse complement strand
GTCTTAATTGACAACGGATCAGGCCTAAATGTTTGCTCCTTGCGAACGTAATAGCTGAGTTGAGTCTTCTAGTCTAGTCATCTCTTCTCCCTCTTCGCCAAGAAGGAGAACTAAGAACATAGATACAATCTATGATTGCCTACTATTGAGCTCCCCTAAACACAAAGGAGCCAGAGTAGTCCTCAACATCTCGTAGCACATAAACAACACTCCATAACGGAAGATCATTACCTTCTTCCGGGATCGAGCGCTGGCTATAAGTAGTAGCGGCGAACGCTCATGCTCTATGGCTATTTTTTTTTTTATGGTGACCTTCTAAAGCTAAGGAAACCCCATCTTTATATGTTTAAGGAACCGGAAGGCTACCAGTGGTGGTTACCCCAACAAGGAGGGGCTGAATATCAGTACTCAGATGGCACTTCAACACAGACGAACCCCCTTCTTAGTATAGCGCTACCTTTTCTTAGACCCTTCGGACCTACCCTATCCTATGGTGTCTATTGCCAGATGAAAGAGTCCTGAGAGCATGACATCTGCTCATCAGTGGTCTTAATTTAGGAAGCGGTCTTCTTCCCGGCTGTAGCGCACAACAAGACAAAGAAGACCTACGCACCACAAGTTCGGACTCTTCTTTCTTTTTCAAATCCAGGAAAGGAGGTTGGGTATATCTAGAATAGAATCAACAGATGAGGGCGGTGGGGAAGGTTAATAATGCTCACGAAAAGAAGAATGGAAAGTGGAAGAAAAAGAAGCCCATTTCCTTCCATGAAAGGAGGGCTTTTGATCCTCGCACCGAACTCTAAGCGAGTGGCTCGCCCGATGCCTGCCTTTTAACCGAAGCGAAGTTAGTCAACCCTTCAGAGTTCTTCTTATAGAGGAGGCCTTAGAGTAAGGGGTGGGGACGAGAGCAATCTGCGGTTTTCCTCTATTCAACGAGCGTACGTTCGATTCAAAGCACTTATGACTGACACTATTTAGTAAAGCTTTAGTAAAGCAAGGACTAATTCTATGGCTCCTTCACCCAGGGAACGAATGGGTTCGCTACCTAAAGATGAAGTCATAATATGACTATTCCTACCTTGTCTAAGGTCTTACTTCAAATAGTGGAATAGCAGTAATAGGATAGAAACAATAAAGGCCTTGTCACGAGCCCGAACCAGCACTTCCGGAGGAATTAGATCCTACTTCATACCATAATGATCGTGACTTTTGTTTCCCGGTAGCTGGGGCAAAGCCCGCTTTCTTCGCTCCGCGAATGAGAGAGAAACCCAGAGGAAAAAACACGTTCTCTCTTTGCGAGGTCCGAAAGTGGAGAACGCATAGCATTCTCCGGGCACATAGGATCAAACGTAAAGCAGCGCTTTCTTGGCAGAGTTTTAGGCGGCAAGATACTTTAGGGCTTGTTGGAGTTGCTGAGCATAACGAATCGAAGCCGAAGACGGATCAAGGTAGCTTGCCTGCCAAGCCGATAGGCGAAAGGCCGAAGGATGGAGCGTGCAAAGTAGATCGTGCACCTGTCGTGTGACCCGTTGGTCCTAAGCAATGTCTTGCGCGAAGCGACCCACCTAGAAGCAGCTCTCCTTTATGTTGGGGGGCACTCAAATGAAACTTCGATCGGATGCAGGTATCCAATCCCGCCGCTGAGATGTCCAGCGGATTCCTGGGCCTTGACGACTGGCCGGCCACCTTTTACGTTAGGAGAGCAAAAGGCCCGGGGCATAGCAGGATGAACCCATGTGAATGAGTGTAAGCTTCGTTGCCCGAACACGATTGGTGCTGACCACACTAGGTGCTACCGCGGTAGCAAGAGAGGCCAGGCGGTGACAATTGAGAGGTTGTCACTGAGCATTCCTAGTCACACGGGAAGAGAGGTCTAATGGCAAGGCCATACGCCCGTTTGGCTCCTCGCGGAGTATAGCTCACATCCAAACATCTGATTGCGGAACGGGGCAACGCCCATGAAGCTCCGGCGGAAAGGGAAGGCCTGCCAGGCCGTATGCCCATGGGTGCAGGATTCTTCGAAAAAGCGCAGGCTGACTCGGAGACCTGGGATCTTGGCTTAGCTACGAATGAAGGGAAGCTCTTCGAGCTTTCTCCGCCAGCGGCTTATGTAGTGATCGGCCTTATAAAGCTCGCTAAGCTTCGCTTCGATCTGGGGGAAAGTATTAGTAGTCGGCATTCGAAAGGCCGACCACTCTATCATAGGCGGGAAGGCCTACGACTACACGGACTCTATACCAAGTCATGAGCGAAGCCAAGCCGCCAACCAAGCCAATGCGCCATCCCTATCCCTTCCCGACGAAGTCCTATGATAGAGTAATAAAGTACTAAAATAAGTACATTAAGGTTACGAAGTCACTTAGCCGTCTACAAAGGGAAAGGCGTCGGTACGGAGTCACCGTCAGCTGTGGATATAGACTAGGCTATAAGGAATGGAGTCTTAAACTATGGACCGAGACTACACTAAGGAACAAGGAAGCTTGACTGAGCAAAGAAGTCAAGGAACGAAGCTGCTTCTCTAATAGTCCCGTAGAATAGGAGGGCGAAGGCTTTTTGAAAAAGTCTTTTTTGTCTGCATTTTTGTTTTTTTAGAGAGAGGGGGCTTCAAGTTCTTAGGAAGAGCCGTACGAGGCAGCTCACGTACGGTTCGGGAGCCGAGCCCCAGCACAGGGGCTTAGGTCAACACTTATATAATAGCCAGTCATCAATTAGAAGCAGGCAAAATGGTGATGAATTGCGATTGGTCCAAACCTTCGACCAGCGACTTATTGCGATCCGCCCAGAATGACCATCCATACTAAGACCTTATTCACACAGCGAATAAAGGTAAAGGCCGAGGGGGCAGTCCGCTAGCTGCTTCTTGGCCACGCCCCCTGCTTATAGATATGAAATACTTGAGAGAAATTCTAAAATAGAAATTGCATACCATTTTCCAATATACGTATAGCAACATGGGTACATGATATTGAATGTCATCCAGCTATTCTAATATTTTATCTATGATTTATTCATTAGAACTCTCATTAGTTTTAGAGAATGCGCTTTCTCTTTGACTATAATCGATAGATAGAGTGAACATATCTCCCGATACAATAAAAGAGGAAAAGAGGCTAAAAGGGGACCGGAAAAGCCCCCTCACGTGAATCAGCCAGCGACTTCTTAGTACTGGCCTTAAATGCCTCATCAATTACATATCCTGAGCTTCGCTTCAGCTCACACAATTCCTTCACTTCTCTCCTTTCACCAATCTCAGAGGGAATCAAAGAAGCAACGGGAAGAGGAGACTAGAGATTTGTCTCAGAAGATTCAAGGGGAAGGAGAGAACTCGTTTAGCATCCCTTCTATATATGAGTTTGTTGCCTGAAGAGGTAAAAGGAATCTTACTCATTCTTCTTACTTATTTGTCGAAGGAAACCACCCTTGCGGGCGGAAACTTAAACCTAATGCCTAATGCCGATGCCCGAAGCTGCCTCCTACCTTACCGTAAGGGAGGGAGGTGTATTCCCCCTCTTTGGAAGCAACTGTTCCCGGGTTCATGTATTAGTAGAGAAAGGTATCGGATCCCTGGCCGGATAGGCAGATTCAACAGATTCGCATACCTATTCAAATTGGGTTCTTTGATCACACCGGGCTCATATTCACCTATGGGAGGACTAATACCTTCTTCGCCTGCCGCCACGCTGACATGCACCAATCACGAACTACTCTCATGTAATCGCTACTCCCACATCCACCTAAGAAGAGGAGTCTTTTTCTTCATTAGATGGCAGCGGCAAGGGGAGAAGCAAGCATAGTTCTGACCCTTATACAATAGGCATTCGTATAGTTAGCCGAGTACTAGTATGAGAAGTAAGGTACAGCGGAATGATAGACAGTAGTCTCGAGTCAAGCTAAATGGAACATAAACTAAGCCATAGAAGAGGCATACTCATTAAGAAAGGGTACCCGCTCACTCATCCACTTTATAGGATGAGAGAACGGAAGCCAAACGTAAGCCAACAACCGAAGTCAAACGTAAGCGACCTCGCAATGGTAGTAAGCAAACTCTTTTACCACTGCTTCATCCCTTGGTACAGACTCTTCTTCCTTGCTTACCTTTCTGAGTGAGATGCTCTCATTGGAGCCCCCAGAAGAAAGATGCTTTCTCTTCTCTACCGATATTCAGTCTTTGTTGTTCACCCCTGAGAAAGAATAAATAGGGTCCACCCTTCGCAGCTGGAGCAAGCAAGGCTTGTATTTTATTTAGAAGCCAGAGTACCCGGCTTTGATTCCACGAAGTCTTTTAGTCAAATTGAAAGATGAGTCGGACGACGAAGGACTAGCTCCAGGGAAAAGTAGCACTTCGGCCCCTGAGGCGGAAGCATCAGATTCCCGATCCGATCGCATATTATCATATATAAAGCTTCCTTACATTCCTAGAGGAAGTAGAGCCAATTAGAAAGAATATTTGATTCGTCGAGAAAAGTATTCCCTTGTATTGCTAAATAGGGGTTCAAAGGATCTCTTTAGAGAACAAGCTCTCCTCAAAAATGTAAAAAATCTCGGGTTTTCATCA
The DNA here is from genome assembly GCA_036936605.1 of Limnanthes douglasii subsp. nivea. Lineage (NCBI taxonomy): Eukaryota > Viridiplantae > Streptophyta > Magnoliopsida > Brassicales > Limnanthaceae > Limnanthes > Limnanthes douglasii. The sequence goes on along the minus strand of JAUPFV010000340.1, from coordinate 55,445 downwards.
CTTTTTTCAGTGTCGAGGCATCAGAAAAAGGCCCTTTTTCTTCTTATTTGATTGCTTACTGTGCAATCAATCAAAGAAGACAACCAGAGCTTGAAATATCATAAGAGAAGTGCTGCTTTGCTACCTTGCCTTCTTGGTCTTTGGTCCTATCTACCGGTCTTGCTTGGTTGATTGCTTAGGAATTGCTGTCATCTGTCTCATCCTAGCTCCTCACACTGTCCCAATCCTGAGTCTTCCTCTTGCACGTATTAGGGAGTAAGGATTTAGCAGCTTATTAAATAGGGGCTAAGGTTCAGATGAGGGAAGGAGGGCTCAAATAGGCTAGGCCGACCCTATGATCCAATCCCGCTAATCCAGTACGGGAACTCGGAAGAGTCAATTTTGGTGCTTTGTCAGCCATTACACAATTTGATGACTCGGAGTATGCGAAGAGGAGATTTTAGTGGTTGGAGCAAGGGAAGTAAGCTCAGTAGAAAGAAAATCATAAGAGAAGAAGAGCCTTTTTAGAGATTCAAAAAAGAGCGAAAAGAATCACTTTCCAGTTGAGATCGCATCAGTTCTTTTTGTAGTTTTTTTAAGATTGGCCTTGTGTTCAGTCTATCATTAAGGTAGAGATAGGGCTCTTCAGAGGCGGGTTTCCATAGGAAAGAAAGATCAGATTACGTATCTCCTACCGACTAGCTATTTAGCGAACTCAAAGACTCATTCACCCAGGTCGGGATAGTGTGAATTGATCTCTTAAGATTGAGTTCTTTCCGGCTTCTGACTTCCCTCTTTCGGAGTTCACTTCAAGTTCAAGCCAAGCGAGGTCTTCGTGTAGTAGCTTAAGCGTGCACGCAGTAAACCAGCCAGGAATCTTCCTCTAGAGCTGTGGAATGCAGAAGGCGCCAGCTACTTAGCTAGTGCCATTGGTAAGGTCTCTGCCCTAACTCATAGGTCATAGCCCATTAAGGGAAGGAAGTTCTTCATAGTAGAAGAGAGATTCCAGGGGAAGAATTACCGGTTGCGGTACCGGAGATTCCTGAGATCCATCCTCCTTTATTCTCTGATGAGGAGCGGTTCCGCCAACTAGATAATCAATTTCTTATTTCTCGAATTGGGCTGAATGAAATCAGGCACTTGGCTCAATTCCATACCCTACTAGAAAGGGCCGATCGAAAGGAGTGTGGAAGCGGCATTAGTTGCAGATGGCTATCATCCTGATAGAATGAGAATGCGAATCCACGACCTAAGAGGGATCCTATTCACGCACCCTAATAGGGCCCTCCTTCTTACACCAAATCGCCTTTTAGGTTTTTGGACGGACTCAAATCCAAAGCAATGGCACACGACAGAGTACTCCCTATCTGCAGGTCATGGACGCCATTCGCCGAAAGAATCTTCTTCTTTAATTGCATTTGCATTTTTTGGGCTAGGCCGGCTGGATTGAATCCTTTTTTGATAGAAGGTAAGGGTGTGTTCAAATTAGGTTCTCTTTTCTTTTTCTGATGGTTCCTGGAGTTATAACATTTGAATTTCTCTTACATTCCACGTTCCCGAAATGGATCCTATTAAATATTTCACATTTTCTATGATTATTTCTATTTTAGGTATTCGGGGAATCCTCCTTAATAGACGAAATATTCCTATTATGTCAATGCCAATTGAATCAATGTTATTAGCTGTGAATTCGAACTTTTTGGTATTTTCCGTTTCTTCGGATGATATGATGGGTCAATTATTTGCTTTATTGGTTCTAACGGTGGCAGCTGCGGAATCTGCTATTGGGTTAGCCATTTTCGTTATTACTTTCCGAGTCCGAGGAACTATTGCTGTAGAATTTATTAATAGCATTCAAGGTTAAACATTCCTCCTCTCTAATTAGTAGGATACAAAGTTCTCTTCTTTTTCTTTTTTATTGGTCGGCAGGGTCAGGGCCTTTCTCGCTGGGCGATTCGAAAGTCCTTTCCTAAACCACTTCCCGTTCAGTTGCTGAAAGATAGAGAGAAGCTTTCTAAATGAGATTGAGTTCGACGAATATGGATGCTAGCAAAATTTTCTTTGCTGCTATTCTATCGATTTGTGCATTAAGTTCGAAGAAGATCTCAATCTATAATGAAGAAATGATAGTAGCTCTTTGTTTTATAGGCTTTATCATATTCAGTCGGAAGAGTTTAGGTAAGACTTTCAAAGTGACTCTCGACGGGAGAATCCAGGCTATTCAGGAAGAATCGCAGCAATTCCCCAATCCTAACGAAGTAGTTCCTCCGGAATCCAATGAACAAGAACGATTACTTAGGATCAGCTTGCGAATTTGTGGCACCGTAGTAGAATCATTACCAATGGCACGCTGTGCGCCTAAGTGCGAAAAGACAGTGCAAGCTTTGTTATGCCGAAACCTAAATGTTAAGTCAGCAACACTTCCAAATGCCACTTCTTCCCGTCGCATCCGTCTTCAGGACGATCTAGTCACAGGTTTTCACTTCTCAGTGAGCGAAAGATTTGTCCCCGGGTTGACGTTGAAAGCTTCTATAGTAGAACTCATTCGAGAGGGCTTGGTGGTCTTAAGAATGGTTCGGGCGGGGGGTTCTTCTTAAGAATAAAGAAGACAAATAAATAGAATCTAATTCGTGTTCATGCTAACAGAAGAGCGGATCCAATACCAAGACGACTTCTTTCTCAGGAAGTGCAGCAAGTACTTGAATAATTTATGAATATCATACCCCATGAGTGAGTTGCCAAGTGCCCTCTAGGAGGGCAGTCTACCACAAGATCGAGTTGGAGCCTGGAGCCAAACCCCCAACTATTTAGAGTGGGGCTGGGTTTTGCAGATGGCCCCCCAACTAGCATCTATTAGTTAAGGGGATTAGTTGAACTCAGGAAATCATTTCAGGAACTTATTGAGGCTTATTTCTATTCCATCCTCCAAGGCAGTTTTTCCCTATATTGATTGCTGGGAAAAGGTTGGGGAGCCCCTGTTGTTTTTTTTATTCCAGAAAAAGCGGGAGCCTTGTGCATTGATTATCGGGCGCTCCACAAGGTAACCTAACCATCAAGAACAAGTATCCACTTTGATTGCAGACTTCTTCGCCCTAATCAATAAGCGCGAGATACTTCTCGAAGTTGGATCTACGGTCGGGCTACTACCAGGTGCGTATCGCGGAAGGAGACGAGCCAAAGACGACCTGTGTGACAAGCAACCTTACTAAAAAAGGGGCCTTTGATTTGGCCTTTTGGACTCACCAATACCCCTGCCACGTTCTGCACCCTCCACAATGAGCTATTCCACCCGTACTTAGACGACTGGTGGTATACTTTGATCGTGGGCTATAGCTATTCGTTAAACGACCACGTTAGCAACCTCCGGACCGTTCCGTTTTTAATAAGGTATTTAAGGAAGAATCACCTCTATGTAAAGAAAGATAAATGCTCCTTTGGACAGACGGAGATCCTATTCCTATGGCATTGGATGGGCATCAGAGCCTTCGAGGAGTGGCAAGCACCTACCAAGCCAAGGTGAGTGAGCTAAGATCGTTTTTAGGGCTCGTGAACTATTACCGAAGATTCATCGTAAGTGACTCGAAGAGGGCTGCTCAACTCTAAAATATCCTAAAGAAGAACGTACGGACCGATCATGGCACTGCACTGATCGGAAGAGTGTCAAAGATTGAGGACCTAAGGCAGTGATTGATGACCCCGTATTGCAGTTGCCAGATAAGCCATTTGAAATACACACGGATGCGTCAGACTATGCCATAGGCGGTGTGCAAGTACAATAAGGTAACCCACAGTAGCATATGAGACCGAGAGGCGTGGTCCAAGAGAAGGAGATGACAGCAATAGTGCACTACTTGAGAACGTGGAGGCGGGCGGGTCACGATTCGTGGGCAAGACGGATAATGTGGCGACGAGTGACTTCCTGACCCAGAAGAACGCCAAAACAGGGACGATGGCGCAAGCAAGACAAACTTGGCAAGTTTGATTGATATGGTGCTTGAGTATAAGCTTGGACAGACCAACCAGGTCGCGGATGCCTTAAGACAGAGCTGGCGGCATTTAAGTGTGAGGCAGTGGCAGCCACCAGCAGAGTCACGAGTACCCTACCGCATCGTATTCGAGATGGGCTCTTGGTCACAAAAGGAAATCAACTTTTTTTCAAAACCTTTCTTTTTGAACATTTTTGTTTCCTGTGAAGGACTTTTCAAAGACAATAAGCATGTATAGGAATTACCTGACGATGCCAAACCAAAGCAGCTTGTTCCAACCGCATTGTTTTTCTGAAAGCATTCCAATCGGATTTCTATGTAATGTATATTCCCTTGTAGGAGTTTTATTCCATATCGCCTTATCTTCCGTACCTTCGGCCGAAAATTCCACCTCTTTGATGTTGTCCAAGGCATGTGATATTTCCACAGTAATTGGGGGTGGCAACCTACAAGTGTTCCCTTGATGGTTTCTCAATTTATCCACTCAAAAATAACCCTCTCAAAAAGATCTCTTACATAAAAAAAACCACTCTTCCCTCTGGTAACCAAGGATCCGTCCACAGCTTAGTGCCCTTTCCATCCCCTATTTGATGTCTAATGCATCTATGAGCCAGCTTTCTAACTGATAGGATACTTCTCCAAACCCAAGAAGAAGTGGGGTCAACTTCAACCTCCCAAAAGGAAGGACGGATTCTTAATATATTTTTGTCGAAGCAATTGCGCCCACAAAGCATTACTTCCCCGGGCCATTTCCCACATCCTTCTTTCGTCAAACCACGCTGAGCAAAGATGCACGGTTCCAGTCTCCCAACCTTCTCACACCAGACGTCCTGCTTTAACTTCCCCAGCTCCAACTTAGCTGCAGGGCTTAAAAGCGCCTTACTCAACATAGGGGCCACTGCTCATGCTTTTTTTGTTTTTTTTTCTGATTCGATAGGGCTCTGGATGAGGCCCTTACTAAAAAGGGCTGAAGCCCCAACTGATCCACCATATCCGTTGCTATGTTATCCGAACTCCCAGCATCAATGATCATCTTTGCACTGGCCGATTCCGACATAGATTCGGAATACAGCCTTCCGTCTCCTCCTCCTTTCTGCTGACGTTGGCTCACGTTGCCACACAATCTAACGACAGCGAAACTGTCTCCTCTTCTAAGCTTCAGAACCGTTTCCGACTTGAACCTTTAGAGCTTCCCGGGCTCTAGGCTCCACAACGAACGTTCACTCTTCCATCTTCAGCAGCAGGTCTATTCTGCACTCCTCCAGCTGCATTCGTCCGTCTGAACATTGGGACAGTAACGAGCAAAATGCCCCACTCCTCCCCATTCATAACAGTTACCGGGTCTCCTCCGCTGAGCCTTTTCTTATCTCCTTTGCAGCAAGCTCTGCTAGCCTCGCGCTCCAAACGGGTAGCGTCTCGACGTTATCCTTGACGCGGTCCTGGCGCTCTCCCCCTTGACTTTAAGAAGTTTGTAAAAAGGCTCACGTTTTTTGGTTTGGCTTCCTATAAAGCCCTTCTAGGTTGTGGCAACTTTCTACTGCTCTTGAGCTGTCTTGGCATATCTAAAATGGCTTCGAGCATCCGGCTTCACCACTGCTGCCTGCTCTCTTATTTTTCGGCACTTCCCAGTCCACAACGGACCTGATCTTCTCTTGATCCATCTGAATCCTTGCTGATCCAATGGCCAAGAAATAGCACTTTCGTCTGAGCACCGTTTCACAGCTTCTTTTCCTGCTACACCCGGAACACTGTACTCAGCAAAACCTCCAATGAGTGACTATAAACGATTATGTCATCGAGGTTTTCCACTACAAACAGGTCAAGGTAAGGGTTAGAATTCTCCTTTTAAGTGCGGAACAAGACCTGAATTAGGATGATATTCATAGATCAATTACTATTTGTGTACGTTATGGAGTGGAGACTCCATGTTGAAAGCTTTTTCAAATAGCATGAGCGTTGAAAGTATTCAATAAGACTAGAGCGTTAGATTCTTTTTTTTTCATCGGGGAATAAATGGAATGAAGAAAAGAAGAGAGGAGGAAAGTGGTTCACTAGAGTTTGTCTCTTGAAAATGGTTTGATTTCTTTACTTTCTTGAAGGTCTTTTTCTCTATTTTCTTTCATGGTATCAGAGCCAACAAGAGAATTAGGGTGCTGAAACAATAACCCCAAAAAAACCTGCTTGCTTAGAGAATCAAACTGTTCCTGTCTGCTTTTTCTTTTTTTTTTCCGATAGAAATGGAAACTCTTTTGTTATATGCCCTATACCCCAATTCTTTGGTAGATCCTAACACGAATTATGTACACAATGAGGATCACAATCATTGATATGATACAGTTTGGGGTACCAAGCTATCTTATCAATATATTTACAAAAAAGCCTTCGATGTAGTGATGAAATTTTGATACATAATCAATCCTATTTCTTTTTGTTTATTATAAAAATGAATCGAACGAACCCTATATTTAGATTTATCCTTTGAATTACTTATATATATAGATATCCTATGAATGAATTTCGCACCGGAAACTATTCTAGGAGAAGTTCGAATCCGTTCCGTTCGGATATTGATCGGTCTTGGTTTGACATGGTTTACGCGTTACTGGTTCCCGGAAGAGTTAATATCTCCATTAGCTAAACCCTTTCTTACCCTGCCTTTGGACTCGTATTTTGTTTGTACACAATCAACGGAGGCCTTCCCGACATATGTAGCAACGTCTTCAATAGCATGCTCTTACTTCGTCTTTCCTTTAATAAGTTATCAAATTTGGTGCTTTTTTATACCCAGTTGCTATGGGGAACAAAGGACGAAATACAATCGATTCCTCCATTTAAGTGGTTCTCGCTTCTCCTTGTTCCTGTTCCTAACTCCTCCCCGGGTCGTTCCCAATGTTTGGCACTTTCTATACTTCGTGGGTGCAACATCAACAAATTCGCTCATGATCAAGTTACAACCTAAGATCTATGACCATATTATGTTAACTGTTCGTATTTTGTTCATTCCATCGGTATGCTCCCAGGTACCTGTAATTGTGATCCGTTTGCCAGAACCAAGGGGTCTTTCTGTGGAAACCTCCACGAACAATCGTCGTTTTTTGATGGTTTTTCCGCTTCTCACAGCTGCTCTTTCCACACCTCCGGATATCTGGTGCCAAATCGTCGCCCGTTTCCTTATTTCTTTGATAATAGAGTTGGCTATTTTTGTGGCATCGATTGTACAAGTTCGTGAAGAGGGCTGGACGAGTGGAATGAGGGAGAGCGGCTCGATCGACAAAAAAGAAGAGTAGCCCCCCAGCCCTTATAATTTTTTTATCCAGGGGCATCTGTACATCCTCTACTTGACGCTGGTAACTGGGGTACCGTGGCTTCCTTCGTTCGGAACCTTTTTACCCGGAGGGAGCGTAGGGGTCTGCAGGCTCCGTTCACTCCCTTGGAATTCAGCGTGGCAGCGAGCACAAAGTACTGGACTATCAGGAAATCCGTGTATTGGCTCCTTGGACTTGCTCAATCTGTTACGAGCACTAGCCTTTTGCGGCTCTTCAGATGACGTGTCCAATACCAATTTGAACTTCGGAGTCAACATGTTCACCGGCATGGTATCAGGAAATGGATCCTGATCCACCAACATCACATCTTTCTGCTTGCCTGGGAACCTGAGCCCCCCTTTCTCGATTGCATCCTGGATCACATTACGAAAAACAACCCAATTGTTAGTATTATGTCTCCAGGTTTTGTGCCACTTGCAGTCTTTTTTATCTTTCATCTCCTCGGGATTAAGGATCTAATTCCTCTTTGGCTATTAAGGATAGGAATTAACCCAAAAGTTTTCTCCCTCAGGGAGAAATGTTTTCTACTCTTATCGCGGGAAGGAAGTTATAGGGTAAGAAAGACTAAGTAGAGTCTATAGCCCCCATAGGACCAATAGACTGAACTAGTGATATAGGAACAAGTAAGATTGTATTTTATTCTGGGTAAAGATGGCATTCTTCTTCCTTGATCTTCGAGGCATATGAATCTTATCGATATGCCACTAGCTCAGGAAAGATAGACACGCACACCCCCTTTCATTGCCATTACCTGCCTTTCTATCTTAGCTACCATGCCTGGCGCCGGGGAGAAGACTGGGAGTGCTTTCGAGAACAAGAACACATGCACCGGAAATTCATCTGCAGAGCAGCTCCATTGCCTATCCTCTTTGTCCCAAATTCCTCTCCTTGCTCCCTCCACTCAGAGAATCAATAGAAGATAATATAAGAATAGCTCCTCCGGTAGCCGGACTGTCAACTTTCGGTTCTGAATCCGTAGGACACTTCTCTGTTCTCATGTATACCTACACGAGATCTCGAACTTGAAACGAAACATAACTCTCCTCTTTTCTTTTACCTTTCTCTCTATCCTGGGGCCAAACTCACACTTTCTGGAGCTATAGCATACATTGAGCCAGCAGGGGGAGCTTTCTGGAATAGCAAAAGCCTTTGCCTCTATAACTGCCTCCATTCAAAGAAAAGAGAGACATTGATTTCGCCCTTCCACAAGGAAGGGTTGGGTTTGGGTATAGCAGGACTTGAACCTGCGACCATTAGGTTAAAAGCCCAATGCTCTACCAACTGAGCTATACACCCCAAAAAAGATGTAGTAGTAAATAAGGATTGGTGCGGAAAAGAGGGCGGCCCCTTCCTTTTCTTCTCATCATATTTAAGGGGCTTTGGCTCTACGGCCTTACTCAACAAGCACCTTTATTTGTAAGGTTGATTGTTTCCACTCATTGAATATTCTATCTACAAAAGAAGGTCAACGGAGGATACTCAAGTTGCTCTTACTGACACCATCTACGAGAAGGTGAGGTCGTCTTTCTTTCCAGCCGCCATACGGTTCGCCTTAAAGACGGAGAAAGGGAGTAGCGGTTATCTATGTAATTACGGTCTTTGTTGGCCGTTGTTCCGGTCAAGCACTCTCTTTTCTTTGTCCAATTCCGTCTTACCAAACAAGACTTACTTCTGACCAACCCGCGAAGGGTTGTGAGGTTGGACCAGGTACGAAGAATGAATCCATATCAGTGTACGGAAGTTGCTGGCCGGCGGCCGCTCAACTGTTCGAGCGCAATGCAGTGGTGGTTGGTTCCGATTCGACAAGGGTAGAATGCTTGGTCGAAGGGCCAGTAGAGTAGGTAGCAGGCGTGTTCGTTTTGGCTCCCGAGCGAGAACGAGAAAGAAATAGGTGATGCACCATCCTTGCTGCTACGTACGTTGACCTTGACGGATTTATCCAATTTTTCCCACCCCCACTCAAAGGAGGACCACAAGCTCGGGGCTGGGCTCGACGAAAGAGAAAGTATTAACATTAAGAAACTTCTTGGGGTTAGCAGTGAAAGAAAGAGCCCGGCATTCATTTCTTCATTCATATGAATAGCGGAGTCTATTAAAAGAGGGCCCTACCTACATGATTGATAGAATCACTACGTATGGGGGGCGGTCAACTTGATGCGGGAGAGGCATGAGTGCAGTTCGATCTTGTGGTGTATTCGTTTGTAGTGAGTAGGGCCTCTTTCTCGTTGATCAGTTCGCCTACGCTCTATTGAAAGGCCCGGCCCCATTCCTACGGCGGTTTTGTCAACGAACGCGTCTCGGGCCGGATTGACTAACCTAACCCTTACCTTAAGGGGGCCTTGCTTGCCATAGTTGGGTGCTCCGCTTTAGTGTGATTGACGAAGGCTAGGCTAGGTTTGGTAATACCCAAAACAAATGAAAAGAGATCGGGGTCGATAGTTGGCAAGGAACTTGATCTCCCCAAAACAAAAAAAAGGGGCAGCTGCGGTCGAACTCTCATTCTTAAAAAAGTAGGAGGGGCCCTTTTACCAAGTCTACCAGATAGAAGATGATAGAGGGCCAACCATCGTTGCACAAGACCGTCTCACTTCGACTTTCTTCGTAGTGAAATCTGATACGCTCCGGCGATGTTACCTACCAAAGAAAAGGCCTGCTAGGTGATCGAAATCGCTCAGGTCAGTGAGGACTCACTCATCTACTCCTTATCTATCTAATAATTGATTCTATCTACTGAATTCAAAAGGCGACCCGCCGGGCTATAAGATACAGCTGTTGTACTACTTTACTGGTAAGAAAAAGCTAATGTAAGAACTAGAAGAGTCTTGTATGTACGGTAACCCTCTCTTCTTCTATTGGTGGACTGTTGCACAGAAAGGCCGACTGAAGCAACGTTTCTTAGCGCGCTTTTCACTTAGCTTCTGCTAGCGGCGGGCGGCAAGGCCATAAAGTAAATTTGGAAGCCTAAGCCAAGAAGGTACGAACGAAGTGAGGGCCCCTTTAGAGATAGGGTAGGGGGGCGGTTTTCTTGTGGTAGTAATTGCGAACATCTCTCTTTTTCTCTTAGTGTGCACAGTTTGCTTGCATGCCGCCTTAGACACATCTCTCTTTCTTAGTTTCATGCTGGCCTAATGAATGAAAGTCAGTCTTTTAGTAAGCCTATATAAGCATTAGTGTATAAGCAATTCTTTAGTGGCTGCACGGTACGGTGGAGGTTGGTTGAAGATGATGTTCCGCGGCGTTCAGAACCAGCCTTGAAGTTTTTGAATTAGAAAGAACGAAGAAGTAAGGAAATGAAACGACTTTCTCTTGAACTATATCATAAACAGAGCCTCCCCTCCACACCAATCACGAGTTTTTCTCCATTCCTATCGTATATCGTCGTAACGCCCTTAATGCTAGGTTTTGAACAAGACTTTTCATGTCATTCCCATTTAGGTCCGATTCGGATCCCTCCGTTGTTCCCTTTTCCTACCGCACCTTTTCCTCGAAATGAGAAAGAAGATGGTACACTCGAATTGTATTATTTAAGTACTTATTGCTTGCCAAAAATCCTACTTCTACAATTGGTAGGTCACCGGGTTATTCAAATTAGTCGTGTTTCCCGTGGGTTTCCCATGTTACAACTTCCGTACCAATTCGGTCAATCCGGAATGGATCGGGTAAACATTCCATTAGGGAGCCTGGTCTTGACTCTTCTGTGTGGTCTTCATTCTCGTTCGGCTCTTGGAATCACATCCAGCAGTGGTTGGAACAGCTCAAAAAATGCAACCACTTCACCTACTTTATTGCCCCTAACCCTTTCTCATACCTCTATTGAAACAGAATGGTTTCATGTTCCTTCATCGATTAGTTATTCCTCTCCGTTCGTATATCTTTTTCCAAGTTCGGTCTCGATTAGTTTACAAGATTGAATGGCCAATTCTCCCTCGATTCGATTGTTTTTATAGAAAGTGGAGCCGGGCATGGTAGCCAAGTTTGACACATATGGATGCCCTGAATAGGAAAAAAATACGTAGGGGTTGAAACAAACCCGTTAGCAAGTAATCCCTTCTCGCATTCCCCCCCTTATAAAAAGGAATTGATAGAATAGAGATGAATCCCCTAGCTAGCAAGAGCAGAAGCAAGGTAGTGCTAACTCAGCATCGATTCAGCGCATCTGAGAGCGGATCTGGGTCCTCTCGATCAAACGATTGCCTTTTTCTTTTGATCTCATTGCCTCGATTCAATGGGGAAATAAATAGTCCTTGGCCTTACTTTAGAATGAGAATGCGGCGGAGCTTACCTTCATAGATAGCAGATGTGATGTGCCATTGATAATGATGTATATAAGGGAAGTCTGTTTCGATGCTTTGAATAGTAGTTATAGAAGCCTTCTTTCTCTATGAGATTAGTCTGACCCCGGCATTTGTGCTTGTTGAAAGAATTCCATTCAAGCCTTGTTGCCAGAGGGAGATTCGCCCTCTCTTTGAATTGAAGCTGGCTTTCTCCCCCCTCTTCTTTTAGTCGAATCACTTCGTCCCAGGGCACGGAAAAGTCTTTGTGCTTCTATGAATGAATGCTTATCTCGGGACATCCGGAGCGAAAGCACGGTCCAGGTCAGCCTTCAATCTTTCCTCGAGAAAGCTCTCATTTATCTGGTTAGATAGAAAGTGCCCATAGAATCGATCTGAACAAAGAACTCCTTCCTACAGCTATAACTATAACAGGCCGGCATAAGCCTAAAATAGTAGTGAACCCTTTCTAGTGATGTTTACACTTCTCGTGAAACTATTCATTCCTGCTTGATATGTTCTTCGGGCACAATAGAGTTGTAGTTGGATGAGCCCAAAAGGGCAAGGACTAGTACCAAAAGGTAGCATTCCTCCTTCTCTTGGTTTGTTGGTACTGACTCGGTGCGATAAGGTTAGCTCGGTTCTCGCCTGGATCAATTAAGTAGCTCAGGTCAGCCCCTTGGTATGCTAAGATCAGTATCACGCGATTGATCTGGTATGGTTCCGCTCAGCGAGCTCACTTGGCTAGAAAGAGAGCTTCTAGCAAAGAGTTCAATCGATAGCTTGGGAAAGAAAAGGGAATTTCTCTTAAAAGAAAAAAAAGTCTGCGAGATTTGGTCATTTATTTTTTAGAAAGCCATGCCTGCGAGAAAGGGGCCCCCAGGGGGAATTCTTGGAAAGCGCGCCAAGCGAAGAAAGAGCCAGTATTTGATTTGACCAGACCAGATTCAGCAGATTAACCAGCCCCGGATGAACCAGCGTACCCATACGATATGCCAGATCCATCTGATAATAGGTGCCCATCTCCAGATTTCACCATGGGAGTTAGCTTAAATTGAAAGCGCTGGAAAGTCGATTGACGGTAGATTGGACACTGAATTCAGTATCGACGAGGCTTGAGGCCCCGAATTATTTAGGTTTTGATAGCCAAAAGCCTTGACTTGCCTAAAAAGAGGAAGATCTCCAACCTTACCTTAGTAGCTATGAAAGGAATATCTCCTATTGAAACCAACCCCATTTAATTTAAACTCACCTCGAGCTAGGTAGGCACGCAAGAAGACCGAGTCTACCTTTTATTTAGTTAGGCAGGAAGGCAAGCCAAAGCAATTCAACCAACCCGAGGCGACCAACGGGAGGAATTCATTTCATTAAGAAACTCGCCTTCCAAACCAATCCGACTTTGCTTTGTGAGAGCGGAGCGAAGGTAAGGTCATTTACTTTCTAACCTGCTCGGCAGAGAGAGCGCACCCGAAAAAGAAAGCTAGGAACGAAGGATAAGACAAATCAAAATAGCTAGGTTCCTTTATTCCTCGGAAGCGGAATCATTGTAATTTGGCTAAGCTAACGAATAGGAGGAATTCCTCTCTTTCCAGCTCTCCTCGGTCGGGTATCGGGTGGTAATTGACAACCAGACTTCCTCTTCTCACCAGACGAATTATTAGATTCATTCCTATTATCCGGCTTTGAGGCCGTGACCGCACCCAAGGCATCGGTCCTAGCATGACTCTAAGAACCTTGGCTTGGGAACCTTTGACAAAGGATCCGGAAACGTAATTGGAGTAGCTTTAAACTAAGCTTTCCGGTCAACCTCATACTAAATAACCTGATATTGATGACAGCCGACCCTTCGCATCGCAGCAGGAAATCCTCCAGCTGGCTCTGCCTCCCCCACAACCAGCACTTGATACAGCACAGATCCGGGCCCTCGTGGGCTTGGGTTAAAGGCCTTACTACCCCTTTCATCCTACATCAGTCCATGCTTACGCCACTAAGTTAAGAGTGGTCGGCTCTATCTTCCCTTATTTTCCTAGGCCACATACATGTGTTCTATCTCGCGCATGCCTTGGGCGAACCACCTTCAGGAATGCCGTTTGTGATGCACATGTATTGCTGCCTGCCTTCTATCATTGAGAAGATCGCAAGTCAGCCTAGTTGTCTTTGTCTGGACCTGCAGATCTTTCGGTAAACCAATAGCCCTCTGCTTTGAGCTCTTTCGATGCTCTACGTCGATCGATGGGGGAGGTTTGAACAGTGAGGGGCATCAGCATAAGACTACCGCTTTTAGATGATGCAACCCTTTGTTCTTTTTTTCGTGCGAAATGGATTCTTTTCTATTTGAAAACCTTCTTCCTTCCACCAATGCTTCCTCCAACATCCTTTGATTCCGATTTCACCAATCAATGGTGGTCAGGCTATCCCCACCTAAAATAGATTATACTAATCACATTACCCCATTGAGGGAGCGTAACCGACTAAGTGAGCTGTTTAAGTAGCAAATTTTTCTACCTTTTTCAAAACCTTTTTTTTACCTTTTGCAGATAGGCCTTGATTTCGATCTGCTGCGGCATAAACTGAATATGGATATGAAGAGCCTCGTGGGTAATCTTCTACTAGTGCTGGTGGGTGGGCTGGTTCGGATTCAACTGCTTCTTATATAAGGTCTTCTTCTTCAGTGAGCTATACGGGCGTACTATCACTATAGTTTTTCACTACTCGAGGAGAACTATGGGCTACTCCATTCTTTACTTTAAGTTACTAGTTAGTTTAGCTTTCCTGTCCCTACTTCGACAGCTAACGACAAACCCGGCTCAAACCGTTGAGTAGTTGCTTCGCTTCCCGCCGATGAATATACGGGAACACTTCCAGAAGTGAGCTACGGGCTATTCACTCTAAAATCTGTTTATCCTGAACCTGCTAACTACTTGACTGGCTCACGTACTATCGTTCTATTTGAATTCCGTTTCGCCTCAAGCTTGAAAGCGGCTTGGCTTCATACTCTAACGGATTGGACTGAAACCGGCGGCCCGGCCTGCTTCCATCGCCGGAGACGAGACTGAGCTTCATCTGGACTTATTCCCATTGAAATTCTTTCCTTGACTCTATACCCGAACGAGGGGAATTGAATAATACTTGAAAGGAGAAAGAGATACATACTTCTTGTAATACCTGGAACGGACGAACGAAAAGAAAGTAAAGTGTGAAGTTTAGTCTACCGGAGCTCATCTATTCTCTTAGTAAACGATATTCATTTCAATAGGAAGAGAGAAAGTTAGATAAGAATTATCATAGATAAGAGAGATTCGTTCTGCCCTTTGCTTTTATAGTCAAGTGAGGTAGTCCTCTCCCAGGAGCTTAGCCTTGTTTGACCTGAAATGGGTCGGCGACAGCCGGGATACCAGAGGGCATCAATTCCAATCTTACTTCAGAAGCAAAAGTATAAACTGAAACTTTTCTTCTTTCAGTGGGGATCCATGTTCCAGTAATTGGTGTAAAAAGATATGCCTTATGGTCAATGAAGATAGGTTTCTTTCCGAACTAACAGGAAAAGAGATACATGCGAGTTCGACTCTCGTTCTATCCATCCATGTTCAGCAGTCCTTGTTGGATTGGAACTGTTGATGGCAGTACCGCTCAACTACGAGATGCTTGAAAGTCGATGTATCAATGTTCCCAAGAGTAGCATCAAACGGCAAGCCATGCTTCAAGCTAAGTTAATATAGATAGAATTGATTGCTAAACGAACTCTCTCTGTCGAAGATTCTCATTATGAATTTATAACCTGCCTAGCTCTCTTTTAAGTAAGGGATCATACCTATCTATGGAAGAAAGAGGGCCCTGGGAACGAGATTCGAGCGAAAGCCTTACGCGAGAAGTTGCGCGAAGGGGATGGGTCATGGAGAAAGACCAACTTCCTTCTAGTCTGATAGATCGCTTTCTCTTGCGCATTAATGAATGGATCGAGGAATTGCGTATGAAAGGTTTATAGTCTATCTGAGGCTATCTATCTAGTACGATCGATCAAGTCATTCCCTAAACAGGTGTAAGTCTCGGTTTATAAAGTGATATTGATTCTGATGAATTCGAATGATGTTCCATTTTCATTTCTTCTTATGTGCGTGCATCTTTCTTTCTCCCATGCTTTCCGTTGGTCAACAACCAACCACAGCTCTCTTTAGTTCTTCACTACTCGTACAGGCTTGACGGAGTGAAGCTGTCTGGAGGGAATCATTTTTCTCAATCAAGCAAGAATGCCTCAACTGGATAAATTCACTTATTTTTCACAATTCTTCTGGTCATGCCTTTTCCTCTTTACTTTCTATATTCCCATATGCAATGATGGAGATGGAGTACTTGGGATCAGCAGAATTCTAAAACTACGGAACCAACTCGTTTCACACCGGGGGAACAACATCCGGAGCAACGACCCCAACAGTTTGGAAGATATCTTGAGAAAAGGTTTGAGCACTGGTGTATCCTATATGTACTCTAGTTTATTCGAAGTCTCCCAATGGTGTAACGCCGTCGACTTTTTTGGAAAAGGGAGGAAAATGACTTTGATCTCTTGTTTCGGAGAAATAAGTGGCTCACGAGGAATGGAAAGAAACATATTCTATTTAATCTCGAAGTCCTCATATAGCACTTCTTCCAATCCTGGATGGGGGATCACTTGTAGGAATGACATAATGCTAATCCATGTTCTACACGGCCAAGGAAGCATTCTTTTTTAATCTCATTATGACTTGGTCGTTCGGAAGATATTCTTTCTCGATCAGAATAGTGGAATGGAAGGCACTATAAGAAAGATATACTATTTTTCAAATCGCCCCGCGAAGACGGACGTTCAGAAAGGTTATCGAGATTCTCAATCGCTCTTTCTAGTGGGGAGGAATAGTGCGGGAAGGGAGCGAGACCAAGCCGAGCCACTACGAGAGTAAGTCCTTCCCACGTGTCAAGTTGAATAAATAAATTCAGCCTCAACCAGAGAGATCAACCAGCGCCTTTTACTTTATGCCGCCGGCGGCGCAGAACGCACTAATCCGAGATCGGCAAGTTTTCCGAAACCTCACTTTCTGAATGGAATTGTTATTTTACAAAAAAGCTTGCTGAAAATCAAAGAAAGAAGGTCCATTTTACCACGTAGTTCGTCGGTCAAACCAACGATTTTCTTTTCAAAGTAATAGAGAGATCTTTTTCTAGTTAGACTTCTATCAATGAAAGAACCATCCCTTCCTTTTTGTCCTGTCAGATAGAAATAGAAAGAAAATTAGACCCAAAAGAGCCCGGTGGGGGTGAAGGGGGGGGTTTACATACAACCGAGTCAAAGTTGTTTATGATTGAATCTCAGAGGCATTCTTATCATTTGGTAGATCCAAGTCCATGGCCTATTTCGGGTTCACTCGGAGCTTTGGCAACCACCGTAGGAGGTGTGATGTACATGCACCCATTTCAAGGAGGTGCAACACTTCTCAGTTTGGGCCTCATATTTCTCCTATATACCATGTTCGTATGGTGGCGCGATGTTCTACGTGAATCCACGTTGGAAGGACATCATACCAAAGTCGTACAATTAGGACCTCGATATGGTTCTATTCTGTTCATCGTATCGGAGGTTATGTTCTTTTTTGCTCTTTTTTGGGCTTCTTCTCATTCTTCTTTGGCACCTGCGGTAGAGATCGGAGGTATTTGGCCCCCAAAAGGGATTGGGGTTTTAGATCCTTGGGAAATACCTTTTCTTAATACCCCTATTCTCCCTTCATCTGGAGCTGCCGTAACTTGGGCTCATCATGCTATACTCGCGGGGAAGGAAAAACGAGCAGTTTATGCTTTAGTAGCTACCGTTTTACTGGCTCTAGTATTTACTGGCTTTCAAGGAATGGAATATTATCAAGCACCCTTCACTATTTCGGATAGTATTTATGGTTCTACCTTTTTCTTAGCAACTGGCTTTCATGGTTTTCATGTGATTATAGGTACTCTTTTCTTGATCATATGTAGTATTCGGCAATATCTTGGTCATCTGACCAAGGAGCATCACGTTGGCTTTGAAGCAGCTGCATGGTACTGGCATTTTGTAGACGTGGTTCGGTTATTCCCATTTGTCTCTATCTATTGGTGGGGAGGTATATGAAGGAACGAAAGAGTGGATTAAAAAATGAAAGCTCGAAGACAAAGAGAACCGGGCTTTTCCAAAGAATTACTGCAGCTTTCCCACTCCCTTTGATTATCATATACAAAAAAGTCTCTTCCACTTTCCTACCAAATCTCTCTGTATTCTGGCACATAAATGAAGGCATCGAAGAGATTATGGCAGATCATGTTCACCAAGAAATGACCCGAAATTTGATCTTGGTCTATTTGAGATTGTTCCTTTTAATCGTAATCAA
>JAUPFV010000340.1:25000-32500 GCA_036936605.1 Limnanthes douglasii subsp. nivea | reverse complement strand
ACTAATAAAGGTGCTTTTCTTATGAAAGAAAAAGAACTCCCCTTGAGGGAGAACTTGTTTCACGGGACTGCCTAAAGAGACTCCTCGTGTTAAAACAACTATGTAACTTAATGAAGGACTATGGCAGAAAATCCTTAGGCTTAAGCCCGCCCTCTTGGCAGACTATGACCAATTGGATGGTTAGAGAACAGGGCTCCCTATCGAACTTTTTTTCGCCATCAATGGGATCTCTCATGACTCTTAACATTTCTCGTTGTCGGGAACGATGCAGGTGGCATCTACAGCTCGGGTCAACTACTCTTTTTCGTTTACGGTTTCGTATCTCAACAAGCCCTATTTGAGACAAAGGCGGGTTTGGAACTCTCTTCTGGGGTTATCGTAGGGAAGTTGGTTGTATTCCCTAATGTCTTAATATTGACAAATCTTAGGAAATTGGCTACCCATAGGATTCGTGGAGACTAGGCACCTAAGATACTCATAGCTAAGGTGGCGAGAAGCTTTTATGGAATTATTCAGAAGTTGTACTTGCTTTGACCTTTTGCCACAGAGCAAACAACAAAAGACCGATCCAGATTCACCTCACCCTTGACCGTAGATCGTTACCAACAGAGGACCGGGCAGTTGATATCGAAATTCCAGATTCAAAATTCCGGGCTTTCCTTCGCCAATCAAGCGCGGGACGTACTACTGATTGATTCCAGACCAGTTTGGCCGGGGAATCCATTTTCTTCTAATAGAACGAAAAACAAGCACTTTTGAACGGAGAAATCCAGAACTATCCTTTTTAATGAGAAAAGCCCTTTCCTTACTCCTCAATATAGTCTATGAGAACGTTTTTCTGACCAACTCTATTTCCTAGGATAGGCGGGCACCCTTAAAAAGGGGATAAATCGAGTCAAAACAAAAGACCAGTTAATGCAAGAAAATCTCAACTTTCGGGGGCTTCTTCTCTAAAGAGATAGCTGTCAAATGTCATCGCTTCCCTTTCCTCATCCGCACTTCCAGTTCACCTCGCGTTCCTTATCTTCTCTGCGTAACTGCTGTTCTCCCTACGTGCAACCTCCACTCCTTCGCCTTAGGGCGAGTTGCTTAATGCGCCCGGAGTTGTTCTAGTAACTTGCACAAAAGGATTGCGCGGCCGAAATAGCATGAGAGAATGGGTGAACGTTTTCCGAATCTCGATCGGAAAGATCATAGTAGGGAGAGAAACTCGAACACAAGTTCACTCTTTTCCTGTTTGCATGTTGATCTACCCGTCCTCGAGTGGTCTCTTCAGCCCTCACTTCGGATACCTTTTATGACGGGTCCAATGCCCTATATTCTGCGTATGCCCTATCTGAGACAGCTCTCTATGGGCTTTATTCTCAGTTGGACATTTTAGCTGTCTACCAAGTCTTCCTCGTCCCCGTCTTCAGCCCGTGCAGATGAAGCTCTCTTCTTAGGAGTCGGCCATTGCTTCTGATGGGATTGCTCTCGCCCGTTGGGAATGGCGAAAAGTGAAACCCTCGGTTAAGAGTGTTTACGAATAGCTTCCTTCTTCTTGAAGACTTGCCTTGGGGCTTTAGCTCAAGTAAGTCGACTTTTGCTTGCATGCTCAGAAGTTTCCTCTGACGAATGGGAGTAAGCCCTCTTTCGAGTAGTCCTCTTCTGGGCAGTCTGGACTGTCTGGTGCTGTACTAACTTCTTGGCCACCATCCAATCCTCTGGGATCTCTTCGGATGCCTCCGATACCCTTTGTTCCGAAGCTGAACTTGATAAAAGATAGCGCGATTCTTGCTTAACAGCAGTATTTGAATGTGCGCAGAGAGTGGAGTATGCCTAGAGGTATTACCCTTCTTAAACTTAATCGATTGCTCCTTCGCTTGCTTACTCGAGCTTCTCCAACCAGTCGACTAGCCTATATCTGGCCTCTCCCTACTTCATTCCTGATTCCTGTAACCTAGGCCTTCCTTCTTGGAGCTTCAGTCAGCTAACCAGATGTGCGACTAAAGGATTAGCTGTTCCGGACAGAACCGGGCAGAGAATTGGTTGAAGCTGTCCCTGGTGACCCTTCTTGCTCCTTTCTTCCTTTCTTCGCGTGAGTTCTCCCATAAATTAAATTAGAAAAAGGGGAGCGAGTTTGCGAGTTCGTTCCGGTAAGAGATGTGAAAGCCGGATCCAGCCTTGTGCTTGTGTGGAACGCGTATTTGAGTTACTTTTTAATAAATAACTGGAAAAAGGAGCCTTCTAGCTGGCCCCGTCCGCCCTTTCTGTTAGACGAGTGTAATCTTTGCTTTAAGCTGCCTTAAATGTGGTTTCCGAGAGATTCATGGTCGAAAAGAAAAGACTAGCAGCACCATCACTAGTAGCAGATCCTATATACATAGTGGTGTCCGTCTCAGTTCCAGTCCCAGTCGAAGAACCTGTTGAAGCATGGATAAATTACCTATACCTACACGGGGAACCACCTCTACATGGTAAAAAACCACCACTACCTAATGGAGGGCCGCCTAAGGGATAACCTACCGGAGAGTACCTACTAGGAGATAAAAAAAGAAAGGAGCATCCATCGTCTATAGAAAGAAAGCATTAGAGTCAAACCGAATAAGCATCAGTAGCAAAGGTAGCTAGACCAAGTCCATTACCAAATCCTATAGCTTCAATAACATATCCATACCCAGGTGCATATCGATCGTAGATCCAATACCAAAGCCAGAAGAAGATTCAGATAGATATCCAGATCCATACCCATAATATCAAAAATCTCTGGTGAGAGATCGAGATCCAGTCCCGGCTTCTCTTCGTTCGGATCCAGATCTCACGCTAGTTTCTCTATCGTAGCTAAGGCCTCCTCCCCCAAGGAGCCTTAACCGCAGCCACAAGGCTAGACTGGAGGAGCAAGCTCCCACCCCACCAACATGAATATATAGCAATAAAACACCATCATAGTGAAAAAGCCAGTTGCTAGTCACCAGTAAAGACAACGCGATGCCTGAGAGCAAATCACGAGTCATTGGACAGTGGAAAAACGAACTAAATCACTATGGGGCGGGCATTCGCCTTTGGTTTTGCCCTCATAAGCGGTATATGATTCACCGACAGCGTACTCTTCTTTTTGGTCTTTACGAGCTCCTGGTGATGGGCCACCGATTTCTTTATTGACCCATAATTAGCTGTTCACCTGTAATTGCTGCTTTAGATGCAGTGTACCATTCACCCGCGGGGGATGCTGCTAAAACTCAATCTCGATCTGCTGGAAGTCGGATATGAAACGGGCTATGAAACTAAAACGGATGCTTTAACAGGTGAGGTGCTTCAGGTGGTTCAACAGGTGAAGGCTAAACGGCAGGAACTGGTGCATGGATCAACGGGTTATGCTTGAACCAGCGAAGAAAGCAATTGGTTGCAGATGGGTTTATAAGATCAAATAGTTGGACGATGGTTCCGTTGAGCGGCAAAGCTGAGTTAGCTGCATTAAAGCTGGACGAGCAGGCCAGCACAAGTGCCGCACGGACCGCGTTGAGATCGCTAAGTCCGTGACAGCTAGCAAGCAAGCAGCCCCAAAAGCAAGGAAAAAAACACACTAAAGCGCGCTCAACGGCTTTTTTTTTTTTGCTTTTCGCAATGCCGATCAAACTATCCCTCCTCCCAATGGGCATAGGGGTTACGTCATGTACGAAACTTTCTTTATAGTATACCACTTCTGGCTCGTCATGCTGCATCTCTTCCGAGACCAGGACCTTTTCTCACGACTTTCGCCTGTTGCGTACCTTGCTTCCACTACTGTACAAATAGCATTTCCTTCTACATGAATACCTGCTACGGTTTGAGCAGCAAAGGGGGTGCCCCTCTTCGCTTTTTCTTTTTTGCCTTTGAATTCACAAGTACCTGCGTAGGACCAAGAAAGCCCCGGCAAGAGTAGGCCGAACAAGCAACGGAATGAGCGCCTCGCCTTTACTCTAATAAGGGCGTTCGTTAGCGCTTTACTAATAACATAGAAAGGGGCAAGCCAAAACCTACTCCTAACAAGTTGCTGGATCGAAGTAGAACATTCTCCATCCGCCCGCCAGCAGCAGAGGGGGTTCGATTCCCGTTATACGCGATGTGGCGAAAAAGACTGATTCAACAAGATATGCCTTGCCTGCATTAAGATTTAAAACTTGTCGTCTACTTTCAGGAAATGTTCGGAACAGAGAACTTACAATAATACAACGCCGCATTCTCCGAAGATTGAGGAACAAGAAGAGATCTATTAAGAGAAAGATTTATCCGAGAGAAAATCTTAACAGTTACATCCAATTACAAACTACACGAAAGTTGCCCCTTTTTCATGGGGATTTACCCATCACAGAGATGCACAGAGGAAGAGAACGAACTTCATATATCCCTTTTCTACTCAATCCAGAAACAAGATTGGACGTTATTCCGGTTCGTCTCCATTTTCGTGAAACTATTCCTCAAGCAAGGCAACCGATAAGTCATCGAAGGGTTTGTGTGAATAATGGAATGGAAATAATTACTCATTTTCAACTTTCCCACGGTGATATAATATCTTTTCAAGAAAATAACGTGAGAATCCGCGGTGAAGAAATAAGGAGATCTTTCTATATCGAAATATCAGTTGAGAAAATCATAGGCAAATTCCTGGATCACCCGGTAAAAATGTGGAGACGAACCAAAACAGAATGGTTCCACCTACTCAAAACTAAGAGGGGATGCCGCCTACTACTAAAATCCCGGTTTTTTCAACAGTTGCGTTCTTCTATGCAAGAAGAAGACTTAGAAAGAACAAAGAAGTTTGGATCCGAAAAAGTATGCTTAGGCAGTTCCTTCGCTGAGTACAACAGAATGAAGAGGAATTTGTATCATTTCAAATACCTATTCTTATCGAAGAGAAGGAACGATAAAAACCGAAATCTTCCTACTCGAACAAGAAGTCCTATAGTTTACAACTCTTCTTTATATAGTAATTCGACCTATTGCTCCGCATCCCCCCATCAGTTTACTATGAAGAGAAGAATCAAAAGGATCGAACTACCTACTCATTATTCGGAGGTGAATCATAGAACACCAAAAGCTGTGGTATCTTATGGACCTAAGATAGGTCATATCCCTCACGACATAAGATTGAAAGATCCAAACCTTCCTCTTCGGAGCGGAAACGGACGTGGCCAAAACATATAAAGATCGGCGTAGTCGCTCATAGGGACATATCTATCCGGATAGAGGATAGTCTAGATCGATTCATAGATGGATAGAAATCCTGGGTATCCCCGTGGATAGAGATAAAGATAGGGATCCATCTAGATCTTGATTCACTATTTCCATGATGGCCTTTTTATTGATTTTGACGATTGGATTTATCTATGAATGGAAAAGGGGTGCTTCGGATCGGGAGTAATCACTAGTGATAGGGGAAAAATCGGGGGGAAGGACAAAGGAAAGAGCGATGCCTACTTTAAATCAATTGATTCGTCATGGTAGAGAAGAAAAACGGCGCACGGACCGTACTCGAGCTTCGGATCAATGTCCCCAGAAGCAAGGAGTACGCCCGCGTGTTTCAACGAGAACACCGAAAAAACCTAATTCAGCTCCACGTAAGATAGCCAAAGTACGGTTGAGCAATCGACATGATATATTTGCTTACATTCCGGGCGAAGGTCATAATTCGCAGGAACATTCTATGGTCTTAATAAGAGGAGGTAGAGTGAAAGATTCGCCAGGTGTGAAATCCCATTGTATTCGAGGAGTCAAGGATTTGCTGGGAATTCCGGATCGAAGAAGAGGCAGATCCAAATATGGTGCGGAAAAACCAAAATCGATATGAATGGAAGATGCCTCTGGACCTTTTTTTTCTCGGTCAGTCGATGGAACAACCACAACGTTACGCCCCAAAATATAACTATACGGAGCCCTTACGAATGACCTATAATGGAGTCTACTACACTAGCCAAGAAAGAGTGTATTATTGTTCATTCGCCCGTGGAGGAAGAAAAAAAAAGAAAAGTAGCTTTCGCGAGCTAGATTTGAGATTCCGTAAGTAACTCAGTGAGTGCTTTCTAAGAAGGGCTTGGAAAAAGAAAATGAAATACGAACAACCGCGCTGGTCGTAATAGATCGACTTTCATGCTAGTTCTTGCTTCAGCATGAAAGTTCCATTTCAGGGATGGACGACGTACCATGATACTTTCTGTTTTGTCGAGCCCTGCTTTGGTCTCTGGTTTGATGGTTGCACGTGCTAAAAATCCCGTACATTCCGTTTTGTTTCCCATCCCAGTCTTTCGCGACACTTCTGGTTTACTTCTTTTGTTAGGTCTCGACTTCTCCGCTATGATCTTACCAGTAGTTCATATAGGAGCTATAGCCGTTTCATTCCTATTCGTTGTTATGATGTTCCATATTCAAATAGCGGAGATTCACGAAGAAGTCTTGCGCTATTTACCAGTGAGTGGTATTATTGGACTGATCTTTTGGTGGGAAATGTTCTTCATTTTAGATAATGAAACCATTCCATTACTACCAACTCAAAGAAATACGACCTCTCTGAGATATACGGTTTATGCCGGAAAGGTACGAAGTTGGACTAATTTGGAAACATTGGGCAATTTACTTTATACCTACTATTTCGTCTGGTTTTTGGTTCCTAGTCTTATTTTATTAGTAGCCATGATTGGGGCTATTGTACTGACTATGCATAGGACTACTAAGGTGAAAAGACAGGATGTATTCCGACGAAATGCTATTGATTTTAGGAGGACTATAATGAGGAGGACGACAGACCCACTCACGATCTACTAAAGGGCAAGTAGCTTGATATTGGTTCAAATCCAATTCGTGAGCACATGGGCAATGAAGCAAGTCTAAGGCACTTACTTCTATTTCATAAACAATCTTACTATCTCGTATTGTTTGCCGCGTATTCATTTCAAGATTGGATTGAGAAGCCGTGGAGCCAAAGATGCCCCCAATATAGGCACCTAAATGGGCCTTCGGAGCCGGTGATCTGTTCGGCGTAAGATCCTCTCTCTTCTCTCACTTGACGAAGCGCGCGAGCAATTTCTCTTCTCTTTCTATTAGGGGTAGGAGTTACTGAACAGCCACCCTGGGGAATTTAAAAGGCTTAAGAAAATTCCCTTAAGCTCTACGGAAGGCAGGATCAAAGCGATATCTCTATGCTGTTTAGCTCATCTAGCTCATAGGCGGAGAAGCAAGTCACTCACTCACTTTCAAGAGGAATTAACACTTGCCTTGTGATAACTCTTCTTGTTCGCTCTTACGCGTATTAAACGTTATCCCAATAGTAAAGATATGCCACCTCTGTGAAATCATTAATTCAGTTAAGTTCCTGAAATTGAAATCATTAAATCACTTTCTTTAACACTTCGTACCTCGGGTCACTTCTTCACTCTTTCTTTCTTAGCGCACTGCTTTATTGCGCGCATTTGGTGCGCTATTGAATAACATTCCTATAATATAAGTGGTCAAACTATCTCCCCATCTCAAGGAGGTCCTCTACTTTGG
>JAUPFV010000340.1:0-20000 GCA_036936605.1 Limnanthes douglasii subsp. nivea | reverse complement strand
CTGGTTTCGAATGGGAGAGCAAAAGAGGCGAATCTCAATGACCAGACGAATCCGCAGCAAGGGCATCTGCCAATTATGTTACGCCAGTGATTGTAGAAAAAGAGTGAAACGGGCTGCTAGAGACCTTGAAACCTCTATTTTACACCTATTAGTATTAGTATTAGGTATCCTCTCAAACCCAAGCTTTGAAAGTGGCAATACGGCGAAAGCTGCCTAGTTTCTTTCTTCACAGACAGCGTAGTGATAAGAAAATGCTAATGCCGTTGACTCAGATCCAAGACGGAAAGTGGTTGATGACGACTTTGAGTAGGAGGACTAATTCATTACAACAGGTTGAATCCCGAGATCCTTCTTCCCTTGAGCGGCTCCTGAGCCCAGTTCGCCTTTTTAGAGACCTCTCACTCCGGCATCGAAATCTTCAACTTCTGGCTAAGCCGACATAACATATTCAACCACGGATTAAGTCGACATAACATCCTCACGTTCAGTCAGGTTTTTCCAATGGGATTACCTTGCTGGAATTGGATCAAAGTAGGGCTTTATTGGCCTTCGGCTGCGCCTTCTGCTCGAGCTCGCCGTAGGAAACTTTCCGCCGATGCCTTTCTTAGAGGAGTCACTGGTTTTGAAAAACCTTGCTTCGCTTCGCAGACAAGAGTGTGGACAGTCTATTTCATCGCCTCTACTAATGCAAGTGCAGTTCTCGCTGCTCACCTATATCGAGGGGGCTTTTCTTCGTCTCGCCCATGTGTAACAGCACAGCAAATGGTGAACAACGAGCACCAAGCTCTTTTGCCTATGCGCTTACGAGGACTCCTTCACTTAATGACATTCCTTCCAGATCCAGTTTTTTATATTCTGATCGGGTAATTGCATATTCTGATGATTACTGGTTTTGTATAGAACCAGATGCCTTCTGTAGCCGGATGTTCTACCAAAGTTTCAGGCTACACATACGCTCAACGGCTTTCTGGAAGTGAGGGGGATGGCGCATACTCAAACGAGGGGCTTTCCCACACTGATTTACCAACCTCTGGCTGGGGCTTACATCCCTTCCTCCCGACCTGCTGTCTTCTGACTCTTCTCCGGCAATGGCTACGAAATCAAGGGATTGGAGCTCTTCGGTTTCCCTTTTCGATGGTTACGAGTGTGAAATCATTGGTTCTACTTGGCCTAAGGCATTACTTCGGCAGATACCCATTCTCAAGTAGATCTAAGGCGTTCTAGCCGTCTTTCCGTTCGAATCATTCGTCTTTTTCAGTCTCCCGTAGGGGCGCCCTTCATTGGAGAGGCTAGGAAACTCTGTTTTAATAACTTTACCTTTAGGGGTAACCCATGTAGGGGAGTAGCATAGATGGGTAATCTCAATAAAAAAAGGGCCTTTAGAGCCCGCTTCCTAATCCTGATGATCCATCTAGACGCGAAAACCCCCCTTCTTTCTCATTCATGCTGGGCAGAGAGCGGCTATGGCGGTGCACCTATACATCTTGATGAACCTTACACAATGGTAGATCATCCATTATTTGATGGCTCACATTACACACTTAATGAGCTGCTTTATTAATAAATTATTCCAGATCCGTTTTCATAAGTTGAATAAAATAAAAAAGGGTCCCCTTACCTTGGGGTAAGGCATTTTCGGACAAACTAACCATGACCAACTTCCAGTCATGCTTACCGATTAGAACGAGGTGCGTGAATTCGTTTAGCTTTCTTCGGCCGGATGAACATACCTTACGGCCAGGGAATCGGAAATCAGCTCCGCTACCATAGAATGTTCTTCAGTATATTTCGTTTCGGAGCCTTGAGACCAGGCTTATGTCTTTATTTCTGCTTGACCACAAATTAAACTTTCTCTTTAGGCTCCCCCTTGGGTAGAAGCTAAAAAAAAAGATGTAATTGGGATGTTTATGATTGGTTCACATCGGTATAAAATACCTGGATTTGTCCAATCAAAGCACGGGAACAAAGAGTCGAATCACGGGAGTTTACTTGTCCGTCACCCTTTTTTTGAGGAGGAAGCTCGCTTTATTGAATTATTAGACCTTTTCATTTTAAAGTAAAGAGTATAGCATAGGATTCTTATCTTTGTTTATTATTGGAGACTATTGTAATGGTGTAATATTCAATCTTTATTAAGGCTTTTTAGTGGTCTTATGAATTCTCCCTCCGGTGTAGCTGTATTCCAGGAATCTTTGTCCTCATTTGCTTTTATTTGGATTTTTCTTCAAGTCGAATATGAAGAGAGGTGGTATCAGTAAGTGAGAGGTTTCGTTTCTATATTCGTATATAGAGATAGACGTCAGTAAGGTCGGGGCTGGGCCGGGCGGACCCCGGCTTCCGACGTACATAAAGATCAAGCCCTAACGTCGTTCTGTTTGTGCCATTTTATCTGCCAAAACAACAACATTTATGTCGGTCATATAGAAGACCAACGCTTCATTCCGACGGACGACTCAGACTAAAGATACCAATAGTCACCAGATTCATATGGGCTACTGAGGAGTAAGCACTTATCTTCCTACGCTGCTCTTACTTCCTTCACTTACTGTCTTAGAAAGGAAGAAGCAACATTGAGGCACCTACCACCTTGCATTGTCACGCTGCTTTTTGCTCGCTGTCTGGGAGCTCCACTCAATGCCTGCTGACTTACTGGCCACGTTACTGAGTTCTTAGGAGTGAACAAGTAAGATTCGGCAACAAGAGTCGGTTATGGAATAGTATTTTGGTCGGCTTTCTCGTTCTTGAGGACTTTCTGGCCGGTAGGCTTTATAGCGGACCTGCCTTGCTGACAGGGAGGATATGAAATAGATAGTTGCGCTTGCCTTCACTTAGAAACTCTACGCCCCCTATTAAAGTAAGGCATGCTCTCGAAACTAGATTCACTCGTTCTTGTCTCCGGCGATTAACCTATTCCAGAGCAGTTTGCCTATCTCGCACTACTCGAAGCCTTCGTAAACTCATTGTCGAGTCGTAGTGAAGGTTCCTGTGAGGAGATCCTTGTGCCAGTGAAGATTGCTTCCAGTGATCGGGAAATAAAAAATACAAAAACAATTGCTTCGTTTCCAACACTCCGGATAGGCGGAAGGATCCATGTCCATCCCCAACTTCTTTCAATCCACATCGGCAAATTTAGGCTTTCTCTACTGGGAGTCATCAAAGGAGGAAAAGGCATACGCAGGCAGATTCGATAAGCCAAGGAAAAACAAACAACCACCGCTTGGTTTTGACACTCAAGCGACCCGCCAAACATCGATGCAAAGGTTAGATTTCACCACCTCTATCTACCCAACTAGTCCTATTTAATCTAAAAAATCCAACCTGGAAACTGTATCTCCCCCGGAGAACCCTCTAGCTCCAAGCCCCTTTACTAGGTTGGGCAAGCTTGGATGCCCCTACTCCCAACAAGTTGCTGGTCGGGATCGTGAAACTATTGCTCGAAAAGTAAGCTGGTCCTTGTTTGGTCATAAGGATAATCGTTCTTATTAGGTCAGGGGCGGCCGGTCCGGGGGTTACCCGCCATTGGTAATGGCATAGGGTAGGGGAGACAAGGTTACGCGCTGGGTAGCGCTGCGCATCTGTTTCGGGTACAGAGGCGACGAGGGGACCCGGCCACCCAACCCAACAGGTCAGGGTCGGGCCGGCCATAGGTTCGAATCCTGCCACCTTTCTTGTGGATCATCCTTTGGTTACCAGATGATGGGAATAACCAAAGCAGAAATTATGAAATGAGCACGAAATGTCAATAGATGAATTGTTTCATTATTCGTTATTTCCGGGTCTTTTCGTTGCATTCACTTACAACAAGAAAGAACCACCAGCGTTTGGTGCAGCACCTGCTTTTTGGTGCATTCTTCTTTCTTTCCTTGGTCTTTCGTTCCGTCATATTCCTAATAACTTATCCAATTACAACGTATTAACCGCTAATGTACCTTTCTTTTATCAAATCTCAGGGACATGGTCTAATCATGAGGGTAGTATTTTATTATTGTGTCGGATCCCAAATTTTTATGGATTTTTTCTTTGTTACCGGGGTCGACCCCAAAGCCATAATGTCTTAAAACAAGGAGGCCATAGAGATAAATTTTATTTTTTTGTCTCGAACTTCGTGAATAACTCCATTTTATCTCTTCCTCGTTACGAACAAAAAAGTGGGGCTGCGCCCCAGTTGTACACTCCCTTCGTTCTACGAACCCTTGTTGATTCTGAACTTCGTTCGCGAAGGAACCGGACTTTTGACGGATCGGCCCTTTTTTATGCGCCGCTTTACCCTGAAAGGAAAATGAGCTTTGCTCCTCTGGACGCTAGGCGCTCCCGTGGTTCGCGAGAAGGAAAAAGGACTCATCCTTTGTTGCATCTGGCACGAGATGATAAAGAGAGAGCTTCGTCTATCGATGAACAGCGAATTGACGGAGCTCTTGGCATTGCTTTGTTTTTCTCTCCTTTCCTATCAGCGAGTTCCGATCCTTTTGTTCGACATTTCTTCGTTTGTACCGAACCGCTTTCAGAATCAAATCCTGTTCCACAAGATCCTATATCAGCGATACATCCTCCTTGCATTTATGCCGGGGGCATCGCCAGTGCTATGGGCTTTGGCTTATGTAGATCAAAAATGATGAATGGGATTGGGGCACTCCACTCGCCGCCAATGCGGAAGGATGCCGCCGAAAAGAATGGAACGCTGCTTCGCTCTGCTGGATGCGTCGGATCCCATATAACAAGCGAGCTTTTTACCCTAAAATTCAAACATGTGGGCGCAAAATGCTATCCTGCTCTATTGTTACGTAGCAATAGAAGCCCGCTCATGCTGCTTCGGCGGCGCTTTTTCGCCTTCTCTTCGCTCTGGACAGGAGCACTAGTGGACACGGGGAGGGAGCAGGCGAAGCGTGTCGTTCGTAATGGAAAGAAAGAGACCACTACTTCGCCTCTTTGTTGGACCGTCGGCGCGAACACAGTGGTCTCTGACCAGGACCAGGAACCTATTCTAATTTGGATCTTGACATGTTGGTGGTTTTTAACCGTAGGCATCTTGCCTGGAAGTTGGTGGGCTTATCATGAATTAGGTCGGGGTGGCTGGTGGTTTCGGGATCCCGTAGAAAATGCTTCTTCTATGCCTCGGGTATTAGCCACAGCTCGTATTCATTCAGTAATTCTACTCCTTCTTCATTCTTGGACCTCGTTTCTGAATATTGTGACTCTTCCATGCTGTGTCTCAGGAACCTTTTCAATACGGTCCGGATTGCTAGCTCCCGTTCATAGTTTTGCTACAGATGATACACGAGGAATCTTTTTATGGTGGTTCTTCCTGCTAATGACCGGCATATCTATGATTCTTTTCTCCCAGATGAAGCAGCAGGCATCGGTCCGTAGAACCTATAAAAAAGAGATGGTTGTGGCGCGAAGTACTCTTGTGCATCTACGTCACTCGGCTCGCGTGCAACCCCGCCCCTTTATGTTATAATTTAACTTATGGCTGGGCTTGTTATTCAGAGCCAGCAATTGGCTGCCGTGCCGGATTTCGTCCCGCAAAGAAGTGGGGCACTGTGGCGTGGCTGAATGTAGAGCAGTCCGCCCCTACAGCGTTTGATCAGTAGATTATTTATAACTTCGGAAGATGGTCAAGGTAGCTTGCTTCCAAGCCACTGCACTAGATGCGCATGTAGTCGTTGTAGTCGGCTCGTCGCTACTTTTATCTTAAGAATAAGGAAGGCCTACGAGCTCTCTGTTTGGAGACAGAACAACTTCTGAAGCGTATGAAAGCTAGCGGTTTTTTGGGGAAATACCGATTTATCAATAACATAGAATAAACAAGCTTGCTTGGCAGACTGGAAGATAAAGGCAAGCAGCAACATAGAGTGCCTTGACCTGCTCGCTGGGGACATAAGGATTGACATGTGCCGAGACAGCTGTCCCGCGCGCGGATTAAGGAATCCGCAAAGGCTAATGTCATAAGACGAACAGGACTAAAGAAAGAGAAGATTGGTCCTCGTCCACTTGGAAAGCTTGAGCTCATCATAGAGGGACGGAGCCGGTTAGTCAGCATTACACTACCAACGAGCAGCAAACTCCAACTCCTTGCGACTCTAATTGATCAAAACCCAAAAACGGCTACCACCGCCAAAGTTTCCATGCACAGAAGAGAACGTTAGGGTCATTTTGAAGAAATGGCTGGAAGAGAGCTACCTTCTGTGACAACTGTCCCGACTGCTGAAGACGAGAAGCATTAGCGATACAGTTAAATAAAGAGACTTGAATCTTTAGATACCTATATAAATCTTCCCCTAACTCTTCCAGGGGGCTACTTGGGCAAACGATCTGGTCCGACCGCATCTGGTGGTATCGTATAGAAGATCACGGCTGCATTTAGGAGTGATCTTTCCCTCTTCAACAAGCCGGTCACTTTTGAAAGAGAGAGTCTCGACGTGGCGGTGTACGCGTAGCTCTATAGCGGAGCTAGTCACTGGTTACAGCTTTTTTTCCGGAGGCAGCCGAGAATGTTCTAAGGACCAACGACGATCTTATCCTAAAGGAGAAGGAGGAGGAGCTGACCCTATGGATATTTTTAGGGTGTAATTGAATGATTACGAAATATACAATGAGACAAAGCCGGGAGGGGAGAGCAAGAGCACTTAGACAATTCACTTTGAGTACTGGAAAGTCTGCAGGTAGGAATTCCTCAGGGCGTATTACAGTTTTTCACCGAGGGGGTGGATCGAAGCGATTGCAGCGAAAAATTGATCTGAAACGAAGCACCTCGTCCATGGGCATTGTAGAAAGGATAGAATATGACCCTAATCGTTCTTCTCGGATCGCTCCAGTACGATGGAGCGAGGGGGTGCAGCTACGCCGCCAGAGGAAATTGAAGAGGATAGAGGAGTTCGCTCCGCCGCGCAAGATCCTCGAACCTACCACGACCACCATCCGCGGCCTATTTTCGTTCTCTTTCCTGCCCGGGAAGGTGGATCAAAGAAAGGTAGCTTGCTTCTCTCCTGGACTGATGGCGGCTTATGTAGTGGTCGGTCTTCCTACCAGAATGCCTCCTTGGTCTAAGAGCGCCTTTACTAGTAAGGGCGCAGGAAGCAAAATAACTTGCGCGAAGGACGTCTTCTTCTCTGCCTTCTCCTCTCCAAAGGCCAAGGGAGAGACTGCATCCCTTTCCTTCGCTAGCTCCTTTTGTTTCCCGGTAGCTGGGGCAAAGCCCGCTTTCTTCGCTCCGCGAATGAGAGAGAAACCCAGAGGAAAAAACACGTTCTCTCTTTGCGAGGTCCGAAAGTGGAGAACGCATAGCATTCTCCGGGCACATAGGATCAAACGTAAAGCAGCGCTTTCTTGGCAGAGTTTTAGGCGGCAAGATACTTTAGGGCTTGTTGGAGTTGCTGAGCATAACGAATCGAAGCCGAAGACGGATCAAGGTAGCTTGCCTGCCAAGCCGATAGGCGAAAGGCCGAAGGATGGAGCGTGCAAAGTAGATCGTGCACCTGTCGTGTGACCCGTTGGTCCTAAGCAATGTCTTGCGCGAAGCGACCCACCTAGAAGCAGCTCTCCTTTATGTTGGGGGGCACTCAAATGAAACTTCGATCGGATGCAGGTATCCAATCCCGCCGCTGAGATGTCCAGCGGATTCCTGGGCCTTGACGACTGGCCGGCCACCTTTTACGTTAGGAGAGCAAAAGGCCCGGGGCATAGCAGGATGAACCCATGTGAATGAGTGTAAGCTTCGTTGCCCGAACACGATTGGTGCTGACCACACTAGGTGCTACCGCGGTAGCAAGAGAGGCCAGGCGGTGACAATTGAGAGGTTGTCACTGAGCATTCCTAGTCACACGGGAAGAGAGGTCTAATGGCAAGGCCATACGCCCGTTTGGCTCCTCGCGGAGTATAGCTCACATCCAAACATCTGATTGCGGAACGGGGCAACGCCCATGAAGCTCCGGCGGAAAGGGAAGGCCTGCCAGGCCGTATGCCCATGGGTGCAGGATTCTTCGAAAAAGCGCAGGCTGACTCGGAGACCTGGGATCTTGGCTTAGCTACGAATGAAGGGAAGCTCTTCGAGCTTTCTCCGCCAGCGGCTTATGTAGTGATCGGCCTTATAAAGCTCGCTAAGCTTCGCTTCGATCTGGGGGAAAGTATTAGTAGTCGGCATTCGAAAGGCCGACCACTCTATCATAGGCGGGAAGGCCTACGACTACACGGACTCTATACCAAGTCATGAGCGAAGCCAAGCCGCCAACCAAGCCAATGCGCCATCCCTATCCCTTCCCGACGAAGTCCTATGATAGAGTAATAAAGTACTAAAATAAGTACATTAAGGTTACGAAGTCACTTAGCCGTCTACAAAGGGAAAGGCGTCGGTACGGAGTCACCGTCAGCTGTGGATATAGACTAGGCTATAAGGAATGGAGTCTTAAACTATGGACCGAGACTACACTAAGGAACAAGGAAGCTTGACTGAGCAAAGAAGTCAAGGAACGAAGCTGCTTCTCTAATAGTCCCGTAGAATAGGAGGGCGAAGGCTTTTTGAAAAAGTCTTTTTTGTCTGCATTTTTGTTTTTTTAGAGAGAGGGGGCTTCAAGTTCTTAGGAAGAGCCGTACGAGGCAGCTCACGTACGGTTCGGGAGCCGAGCCCCAGCACAGGGGCTTAGGTCAACACTTATATAATAGCCAGTCATCAATTAGAAGCAGGCAAAATGGTGATGAATTGCGATTGGTCCAAACCTTCGACCAGCGACTTATTGCGATCCGCCCAGAATGACCATCCATACTAAGACCTTATTCACACAGCGAATAAAGGTAAAGGCCGAGGGGGCAGTCCGCTAGCTGCTTCTTGGCCACGCCCCCTGCTTATAGATATGAAATACTTGAGAGAAATTCTAAAATAGAAATTGCATACCATTTTCCAATATACGTATAGCAACATGGGTACATGATATTGAATGTCATCCAGCTATTCTAATATTTTATCTATGATTTATTCATTAGAACTCTCATTAGTTTTAGAGAATGCGCTTTCTCTTTGACTATAATCGATAGATAGAGTGAACATATCTCCCGATACAATAAAAGAGGAAAAGAGGCTAAAAGGGGACCGGAAAAGCCCCCTCACGTGAATCAGCCAGCGACTTCTTAGTACTGGCCTTAAATGCCTCATCAATTACATATCCTGAGCTTCGCTTCAGCTCACACAATTCCTTCACTTCTCTCCTTTCACCAATCTCAGAGGGAATCAAAGAAGCAACGGGAAGAGGAGACTAGAGATTTGTCTCAGAAGATTCAAGGGGAAGGAGAGAACTCGTTTAGCATCCCTTCTATATATGAGTTTGTTGCCTGAAGAGGTAAAAGGAATCTTACTCATTCTTCTTACTTATTTGTCGAAGGAAACCACCCTTGCGGGCGGAAACTTAAACCTAATGCCTAATGCCGATGCCCGAAGCTGCCTCCTACCTTACCGTAAGGGAGGGAGGTGTATTCCCCCTCTTTGGAAGCAACTGTTCCCGGGTTCATGTATTAGTAGAGAAAGGTATCGGATCCCTGGCCGGATAGGCAGATTCAACAGATTCGCATACCTATTCAAATTGGGTTCTTTGATCACACCGGGCTCATATTCACCTATGGGAGGACTAATACCTTCTTCGCCTGCCGCCACGCTGACATGCACCAATCACGAACTACTCTCATGTAATCGCTACTCCCACATCCACCTAAGAAGAGGAGTCTTTTTCTTCATTAGATGGCAGCGGCAAGGGGAGAAGCAAGCATAGTTCTGACCCTTATACAATAGGCATTCGTATAGTTAGCCGAGTACTAGTATGAGAAGTAAGGTACAGCGGAATGATAGACAGTAGTCTCGAGTCAAGCTAAATGGAACATAAACTAAGCCATAGAAGAGGCATACTCATTAAGAAAGGGTACCCGCTCACTCATCCACTTTATAGGATGAGAGAACGGAAGCCAAACGTAAGCCAACAACCGAAGTCAAACGTAAGCGACCTCGCAATGGTAGTAAGCAAACTCTTTTACCACTGCTTCATCCCTTGGTACAGACTCTTCTTCCTTGCTTACCTTTCTGAGTGAGATGCTCTCATTGGAGCCCCCAGAAGAAAGATGCTTTCTCTTCTCTACCGATATTCAGTCTTTGTTGTTCACCCCTGAGAAAGAATAAATAGGGTCCACCCTTCGCAGCTGGAGCAAGCAAGGCTTGTATTTTATTTAGAAGCCAGAGTACCCGGCTTTGATTCCACGAAGTCTTTTAGTCAAATTGAAAGATGAGTCGGACGACGAAGGACTAGCTCCAGGGAAAAGTAGCACTTCGGCCCCTGAGGCGGAAGCATCAGATTCCCGATCCGATCGCATATTATCATATATAAAGCTTCCTTACATTCCTAGAGGAAGTAGAGCCAATTAGAAAGAATATTTGATTCGTCGAGAAAAGTATTCCCTTGTATTGCTAAATAGGGGTTCAAAGGATCTCTTTAGAGAACAAGCTCTCCTCAAAAATGTAAAAAATCTCGGGTTTTCATCACTTTTTTCAGTGTCGAGGCATCAGAAAAAGGCCCTTTTTCTTCTTATTTGATTGCTTACTGTGCAATCAATCAAAGAAGACAACCAGAGCTTGAAATATCATAAGAGAAGTGCTGCTTTGCTACCTTGCCTTCTTGGTCTTTGGTCCTATCTACCGGTCTTGCTTGGTTGATTGCTTAGGAATTGCTGTCATCTGTCTCATCCTAGCTCCTCACACTGTCCCAATCCTGAGTCTTCCTCTTGCACGTATTAGGGAGTAAGGATTTAGCAGCTTATTAAATAGGGGCTAAGGTTCAGATGAGGGAAGGAGGGCTCAAATAGGCTAGGCCGACCCTATGATCCAATCCCGCTAATCCAGTACGGGAACTCGGAAGAGTCAATTTTGGTGCTTTGTCAGCCATTACACAATTTGATGACTCGGAGTATGCGAAGAGGAGATTTTAGTGGTTGGAGCAAGGGAAGTAAGCTCAGTAGAAAGAAAATCATAAGAGAAGAAGAGCCTTTTTAGAGATTCAAAAAAGAGCGAAAAGAATCACTTTCCAGTTGAGATCGCATCAGTTCTTTTTGTAGTTTTTTTAAGATTGGCCTTGTGTTCAGTCTATCATTAAGGTAGAGATAGGGCTCTTCAGAGGCGGGTTTCCATAGGAAAGAAAGATCAGATTACGTATCTCCTACCGACTAGCTATTTAGCGAACTCAAAGACTCATTCACCCAGGTCGGGATAGTGTGAATTGATCTCTTAAGATTGAGTTCTTTCCGGCTTCTGACTTCCCTCTTTCGGAGTTCACTTCAAGTTCAAGCCAAGCGAGGTCTTCGTGTAGTAGCTTAAGCGTGCACGCAGTAAACCAGCCAGGAATCTTCCTCTAGAGCTGTGGAATGCAGAAGGCGCCAGCTACTTAGCTAGTGCCATTGGTAAGGTCTCTGCCCTAACTCATAGGTCATAGCCCATTAAGGGAAGGAAGTTCTTCATAGTAGAAGAGAGATTCCAGGGGAAGAATTACCGGTTGCGGTACCGGAGATTCCTGAGATCCATCCTCCTTTATTCTCTGATGAGGAGCGGTTCCGCCAACTAGATAATCAATTTCTTATTTCTCGAATTGGGCTGAATGAAATCAGGCACTTGGCTCAATTCCATACCCTACTAGAAAGGGCCGATCGAAAGGAGTGTGGAAGCGGCATTAGTTGCAGATGGCTATCATCCTGATAGAATGAGAATGCGAATCCACGACCTAAGAGGGATCCTATTCACGCACCCTAATAGGGCCCTCCTTCTTACACCAAATCGCCTTTTAGGTTTTTGGACGGACTCAAATCCAAAGCAATGGCACACGACAGAGTACTCCCTATCTGCAGGTCATGGACGCCATTCGCCGAAAGAATCTTCTTCTTTAATTGCATTTGCATTTTTTGGGCTAGGCCGGCTGGATTGAATCCTTTTTTGATAGAAGGTAAGGGTGTGTTCAAATTAGGTTCTCTTTTCTTTTTCTGATGGTTCCTGGAGTTATAACATTTGAATTTCTCTTACATTCCACGTTCCCGAAATGGATCCTATTAAATATTTCACATTTTCTATGATTATTTCTATTTTAGGTATTCGGGGAATCCTCCTTAATAGACGAAATATTCCTATTATGTCAATGCCAATTGAATCAATGTTATTAGCTGTGAATTCGAACTTTTTGGTATTTTCCGTTTCTTCGGATGATATGATGGGTCAATTATTTGCTTTATTGGTTCTAACGGTGGCAGCTGCGGAATCTGCTATTGGGTTAGCCATTTTCGTTATTACTTTCCGAGTCCGAGGAACTATTGCTGTAGAATTTATTAATAGCATTCAAGGTTAAACATTCCTCCTCTCTAATTAGTAGGATACAAAGTTCTCTTCTTTTTCTTTTTTATTGGTCGGCAGGGTCAGGGCCTTTCTCGCTGGGCGATTCGAAAGTCCTTTCCTAAACCACTTCCCGTTCAGTTGCTGAAAGATAGAGAGAAGCTTTCTAAATGAGATTGAGTTCGACGAATATGGATGCTAGCAAAATTTTCTTTGCTGCTATTCTATCGATTTGTGCATTAAGTTCGAAGAAGATCTCAATCTATAATGAAGAAATGATAGTAGCTCTTTGTTTTATAGGCTTTATCATATTCAGTCGGAAGAGTTTAGGTAAGACTTTCAAAGTGACTCTCGACGGGAGAATCCAGGCTATTCAGGAAGAATCGCAGCAATTCCCCAATCCTAACGAAGTAGTTCCTCCGGAATCCAATGAACAAGAACGATTACTTAGGATCAGCTTGCGAATTTGTGGCACCGTAGTAGAATCATTACCAATGGCACGCTGTGCGCCTAAGTGCGAAAAGACAGTGCAAGCTTTGTTATGCCGAAACCTAAATGTTAAGTCAGCAACACTTCCAAATGCCACTTCTTCCCGTCGCATCCGTCTTCAGGACGATCTAGTCACAGGTTTTCACTTCTCAGTGAGCGAAAGATTTGTCCCCGGGTTGACGTTGAAAGCTTCTATAGTAGAACTCATTCGAGAGGGCTTGGTGGTCTTAAGAATGGTTCGGGCGGGGGGTTCTTCTTAAGAATAAAGAAGACAAATAAATAGAATCTAATTCGTGTTCATGCTAACAGAAGAGCGGATCCAATACCAAGACGACTTCTTTCTCAGGAAGTGCAGCAAGTACTTGAATAATTTATGAATATCATACCCCATGAGTGAGTTGCCAAGTGCCCTCTAGGAGGGCAGTCTACCACAAGATCGAGTTGGAGCCTGGAGCCAAACCCCCAACTATTTAGAGTGGGGCTGGGTTTTGCAGATGGCCCCCCAACTAGCATCTATTAGTTAAGGGGATTAGTTGAACTCAGGAAATCATTTCAGGAACTTATTGAGGCTTATTTCTATTCCATCCTCCAAGGCAGTTTTTCCCTATATTGATTGCTGGGAAAAGGTTGGGGAGCCCCTGTTGTTTTTTTTATTCCAGAAAAAGCGGGAGCCTTGTGCATTGATTATCGGGCGCTCCACAAGGTAACCTAACCATCAAGAACAAGTATCCACTTTGATTGCAGACTTCTTCGCCCTAATCAATAAGCGCGAGATACTTCTCGAAGTTGGATCTACGGTCGGGCTACTACCAGGTGCGTATCGCGGAAGGAGACGAGCCAAAGACGACCTGTGTGACAAGCAACCTTACTAAAAAAGGGGCCTTTGATTTGGCCTTTTGGACTCACCAATACCCCTGCCACGTTCTGCACCCTCCACAATGAGCTATTCCACCCGTACTTAGACGACTGGTGGTATACTTTGATCGTGGGCTATAGCTATTCGTTAAACGACCACGTTAGCAACCTCCGGACCGTTCCGTTTTTAATAAGGTATTTAAGGAAGAATCACCTCTATGTAAAGAAAGATAAATGCTCCTTTGGACAGACGGAGATCCTATTCCTATGGCATTGGATGGGCATCAGAGCCTTCGAGGAGTGGCAAGCACCTACCAAGCCAAGGTGAGTGAGCTAAGATCGTTTTTAGGGCTCGTGAACTATTACCGAAGATTCATCGTAAGTGACTCGAAGAGGGCTGCTCAACTCTAAAATATCCTAAAGAAGAACGTACGGACCGATCATGGCACTGCACTGATCGGAAGAGTGTCAAAGATTGAGGACCTAAGGCAGTGATTGATGACCCCGTATTGCAGTTGCCAGATAAGCCATTTGAAATACACACGGATGCGTCAGACTATGCCATAGGCGGTGTGCAAGTACAATAAGGTAACCCACAGTAGCATATGAGACCGAGAGGCGTGGTCCAAGAGAAGGAGATGACAGCAATAGTGCACTACTTGAGAACGTGGAGGCGGGCGGGTCACGATTCGTGGGCAAGACGGATAATGTGGCGACGAGTGACTTCCTGACCCAGAAGAACGCCAAAACAGGGACGATGGCGCAAGCAAGACAAACTTGGCAAGTTTGATTGATATGGTGCTTGAGTATAAGCTTGGACAGACCAACCAGGTCGCGGATGCCTTAAGACAGAGCTGGCGGCATTTAAGTGTGAGGCAGTGGCAGCCACCAGCAGAGTCACGAGTACCCTACCGCATCGTATTCGAGATGGGCTCTTGGTCACAAAAGGAAATCAACTTTTTTTCAAAACCTTTCTTTTTGAACATTTTTGTTTCCTGTGAAGGACTTTTCAAAGACAATAAGCATGTATAGGAATTACCTGACGATGCCAAACCAAAGCAGCTTGTTCCAACCGCATTGTTTTTCTGAAAGCATTCCAATCGGATTTCTATGTAATGTATATTCCCTTGTAGGAGTTTTATTCCATATCGCCTTATCTTCCGTACCTTCGGCCGAAAATTCCACCTCTTTGATGTTGTCCAAGGCATGTGATATTTCCACAGTAATTGGGGGTGGCAACCTACAAGTGTTCCCTTGATGGTTTCTCAATTTATCCACTCAAAAATAACCCTCTCAAAAAGATCTCTTACATAAAAAAAACCACTCTTCCCTCTGGTAACCAAGGATCCGTCCACAGCTTAGTGCCCTTTCCATCCCCTATTTGATGTCTAATGCATCTATGAGCCAGCTTTCTAACTGATAGGATACTTCTCCAAACCCAAGAAGAAGTGGGGTCAACTTCAACCTCCCAAAAGGAAGGACGGATTCTTAATATATTTTTGTCGAAGCAATTGCGCCCACAAAGCATTACTTCCCCGGGCCATTTCCCACATCCTTCTTTCGTCAAACCACGCTGAGCAAAGATGCACGGTTCCAGTCTCCCAACCTTCTCACACCAGACGTCCTGCTTTAACTTCCCCAGCTCCAACTTAGCTGCAGGGCTTAAAAGCGCCTTACTCAACATAGGGGCCACTGCTCATGCTTTTTTTGTTTTTTTTTCTGATTCGATAGGGCTCTGGATGAGGCCCTTACTAAAAAGGGCTGAAGCCCCAACTGATCCACCATATCCGTTGCTATGTTATCCGAACTCCCAGCATCAATGATCATCTTTGCACTGGCCGATTCCGACATAGATTCGGAATACAGCCTTCCGTCTCCTCCTCCTTTCTGCTGACGTTGGCTCACGTTGCCACACAATCTAACGACAGCGAAACTGTCTCCTCTTCTAAGCTTCAGAACCGTTTCCGACTTGAACCTTTAGAGCTTCCCGGGCTCTAGGCTCCACAACGAACGTTCACTCTTCCATCTTCAGCAGCAGGTCTATTCTGCACTCCTCCAGCTGCATTCGTCCGTCTGAACATTGGGACAGTAACGAGCAAAATGCCCCACTCCTCCCCATTCATAACAGTTACCGGGTCTCCTCCGCTGAGCCTTTTCTTATCTCCTTTGCAGCAAGCTCTGCTAGCCTCGCGCTCCAAACGGGTAGCGTCTCGACGTTATCCTTGACGCGGTCCTGGCGCTCTCCCCCTTGACTTTAAGAAGTTTGTAAAAAGGCTCACGTTTTTTGGTTTGGCTTCCTATAAAGCCCTTCTAGGTTGTGGCAACTTTCTACTGCTCTTGAGCTGTCTTGGCATATCTAAAATGGCTTCGAGCATCCGGCTTCACCACTGCTGCCTGCTCTCTTATTTTTCGGCACTTCCCAGTCCACAACGGACCTGATCTTCTCTTGATCCATCTGAATCCTTGCTGATCCAATGGCCAAGAAATAGCACTTTCGTCTGAGCACCGTTTCACAGCTTCTTTTCCTGCTACACCCGGAACACTGTACTCAGCAAAACCTCCAATGAGTGACTATAAACGATTATGTCATCGAGGTTTTCCACTACAAACAGGTCAAGGTAAGGGTTAGAATTCTCCTTTTAAGTGCGGAACAAGACCTGAATTAGGATGATATTCATAGATCAATTACTATTTGTGTACGTTATGGAGTGGAGACTCCATGTTGAAAGCTTTTTCAAATAGCATGAGCGTTGAAAGTATTCAATAAGACTAGAGCGTTAGATTCTTTTTTTTTCATCGGGGAATAAATGGAATGAAGAAAAGAAGAGAGGAGGAAAGTGGTTCACTAGAGTTTGTCTCTTGAAAATGGTTTGATTTCTTTACTTTCTTGAAGGTCTTTTTCTCTATTTTCTTTCATGGTATCAGAGCCAACAAGAGAATTAGGGTGCTGAAACAATAACCCCAAAAAAACCTGCTTGCTTAGAGAATCAAACTGTTCCTGTCTGCTTTTTCTTTTTTTTTTCCGATAGAAATGGAAACTCTTTTGTTATATGCCCTATACCCCAATTCTTTGGTAGATCCTAACACGAATTATGTACACAATGAGGATCACAATCATTGATATGATACAGTTTGGGGTACCAAGCTATCTTATCAATATATTTACAAAAAAGCCTTCGATGTAGTGATGAAATTTTGATACATAATCAATCCTATTTCTTTTTGTTTATTATAAAAATGAATCGAACGAACCCTATATTTAGATTTATCCTTTGAATTACTTATATATATAGATATCCTATGAATGAATTTCGCACCGGAAACTATTCTAGGAGAAGTTCGAATCCGTTCCGTTCGGATATTGATCGGTCTTGGTTTGACATGGTTTACGCGTTACTGGTTCCCGGAAGAGTTAATATCTCCATTAGCTAAACCCTTTCTTACCCTGCCTTTGGACTCGTATTTTGTTTGTACACAATCAACGGAGGCCTTCCCGACATATGTAGCAACGTCTTCAATAGCATGCTCTTACTTCGTCTTTCCTTTAATAAGTTATCAAATTTGGTGCTTTTTTATACCCAGTTGCTATGGGGAACAAAGGACGAAATACAATCGATTCCTCCATTTAAGTGGTTCTCGCTTCTCCTTGTTCCTGTTCCTAACTCCTCCCCGGGTCGTTCCCAATGTTTGGCACTTTCTATACTTCGTGGGTGCAACATCAACAAATTCGCTCATGATCAAGTTACAACCTAAGATCTATGACCATATTATGTTAACTGTTCGTATTTTGTTCATTCCATCGGTATGCTCCCAGGTACCTGTAATTGTGATCCGTTTGCCAGAACCAAGGGGTCTTTCTGTGGAAACCTCCACGAACAATCGTCGTTTTTTGATGGTTTTTCCGCTTCTCACAGCTGCTCTTTCCACACCTCCGGATATCTGGTGCCAAATCGTCGCCCGTTTCCTTATTTCTTTGATAATAGAGTTGGCTATTTT
Source organism: Limnanthes douglasii subsp. nivea (assembly GCA_036936605.1). NCBI lineage: Eukaryota > Viridiplantae > Streptophyta > Magnoliopsida > Brassicales > Limnanthaceae > Limnanthes > Limnanthes douglasii. Next base: position 2,317 of record JAUPFV010000340.1, on the reverse strand, counting down.
TGTGGCATCGATTGTACAAGTTCGTGAAGAGGGCTGGACGAGTGGAATGAGGGAGAGCGGCTCGATCGACAAAAAAGAAGAGTAGCCCCCCAGCCCTTATAATTTTTTTATCCAGGGGCATCTGTACATCCTCTACTTGACGCTGGTAACTGGGGTACCGTGGCTTCCTTCGTTCGGAACCTTTTTACCCGGAGGGAGCGTAGGGGTCTGCAGGCTCCGTTCACTCCCTTGGAATTCAGCGTGGCAGCGAGCACAAAGTACTGGACTATCAGGAAATCCGTGTATTGGCTCCTTGGACTTGCTCAATCTGTTACGAGCACTAGCCTTTTGCGGCTCTTCAGATGACGTGTCCAATACCAATTTGAACTTCGGAGTCAACATGTTCACCGGCATGGTATCAGGAAATGGATCCTGATCCACCAACATCACATCTTTCTGCTTGCCTGGGAACCTGAGCCCCCCTTTCTCGATTGCATCCTGGATCACATTACGAAAAACAACCCAATTGTTAGTATTATGTCTCCAGGTTTTGTGCCACTTGCAGTCTTTTTTATCTTTCATCTCCTCGGGATTAAGGATCTAATTCCTCTTTGGCTATTAAGGATAGGAATTAACCCAAAAGTTTTCTCCCTCAGGGAGAAATGTTTTCTACTCTTATCGCGGGAAGGAAGTTATAGGGTAAGAAAGACTAAGTAGAGTCTATAGCCCCCATAGGACCAATAGACTGAACTAGTGATATAGGAACAAGTAAGATTGTATTTTATTCTGGGTAAAGATGGCATTCTTCTTCCTTGATCTTCGAGGCATATGAATCTTATCGATATGCCACTAGCTCAGGAAAGATAGACACGCACACCCCCTTTCATTGCCATTACCTGCCTTTCTATCTTAGCTACCATGCCTGGCGCCGGGGAGAAGACTGGGAGTGCTTTCGAGAACAAGAACACATGCACCGGAAATTCATCTGCAGAGCAGCTCCATTGCCTATCCTCTTTGTCCCAAATTCCTCTCCTTGCTCCCTCCACTCAGAGAATCAATAGAAGATAATATAAGAATAGCTCCTCCGGTAGCCGGACTGTCAACTTTCGGTTCTGAATCCGTAGGACACTTCTCTGTTCTCATGTATACCTACACGAGATCTCGAACTTGAAACGAAACATAACTCTCCTCTTTTCTTTTACCTTTCTCTCTATCCTGGGGCCAAACTCACACTTTCTGGAGCTATAGCATACATTGAGCCAGCAGGGGGAGCTTTCTGGAATAGCAAAAGCCTTTGCCTCTATAACTGCCTCCATTCAAAGAAAAGAGAGACATTGATTTCGCCCTTCCACAAGGAAGGGTTGGGTTTGGGTATAGCAGGACTTGAACCTGCGACCATTAGGTTAAAAGCCCAATGCTCTACCAACTGAGCTATACACCCCAAAAAAGATGTAGTAGTAAATAAGGATTGGTGCGGAAAAGAGGGCGGCCCCTTCCTTTTCTTCTCATCATATTTAAGGGGCTTTGGCTCTACGGCCTTACTCAACAAGCACCTTTATTTGTAAGGTTGATTGTTTCCACTCATTGAATATTCTATCTACAAAAGAAGGTCAACGGAGGATACTCAAGTTGCTCTTACTGACACCATCTACGAGAAGGTGAGGTCGTCTTTCTTTCCAGCCGCCATACGGTTCGCCTTAAAGACGGAGAAAGGGAGTAGCGGTTATCTATGTAATTACGGTCTTTGTTGGCCGTTGTTCCGGTCAAGCACTCTCTTTTCTTTGTCCAATTCCGTCTTACCAAACAAGACTTACTTCTGACCAACCCGCGAAGGGTTGTGAGGTTGGACCAGGTACGAAGAATGAATCCATATCAGTGTACGGAAGTTGCTGGCCGGCGGCCGCTCAACTGTTCGAGCGCAATGCAGTGGTGGTTGGTTCCGATTCGACAAGGGTAGAATGCTTGGTCGAAGGGCCAGTAGAGTAGGTAGCAGGCGTGTTCGTTTTGGCTCCCGAGCGAGAACGAGAAAGAAATAGGTGATGCACCATCCTTGCTGCTACGTACGTTGACCTTGACGGATTTATCCAATTTTTCCCACCCCCACTCAAAGGAGGACCACAAGCTCGGGGCTGGGCTCGACGAAAGAGAAAGTATTAACATTAAGAAACTTCTTGGGGTTAGCAGTGAAAGAAAGAGCCCGGCATTCATTTCTTCATTCATATGAATAGCGGAGTCTATTAAAAGAGGGCCCTACCTACATGATTGATAGAATCACTACGTATGGGGGGCGGTCAACTTGATGCGGGAGAGGCATGAGTGCAGTTCGATCTTGTGGTGT
>JAUPFV010000034.1:372500-375000 GCA_036936605.1 Limnanthes douglasii subsp. nivea | reverse complement strand
CTAAAAAATTCCTATTTTTCCACATTGGGTAAAAAATACCGAAACTTTACCATCTCACGGATATCGGAAAATATTGTGGAATAAAAAAAATCACATGATTCGGACATCCGAAGCCAAAGGTACGGACTTGCAAAGGTTTGGAGCTACGGTTTTAAAAAAAACCGAAATAACCCGGATTTATAGGAACAAACCAAAAGGTAATAATTTACCGAAACTTCACCATCGCTTAGATACCGAAAAATAATGCGGAATGAAAAAATAATTCGGAAAATTCCGACATCCTAACCCAAAGTTACGGACTTGCAGGTGTGATGGCAAAAAAATCATGAGTTATAAAATAAAGTCCTATTTTTCGGCGTTGGTTAAAAAATACCGAAACTTTACCATATCGTTGTTTCTACCACGCGGTAAACTCTACCAAGCTCCACGAATTTACTTCGAAAGGAGGGACAAAAAATAATTAAAGAAAAAAAAGCGACCAGCGAGGTTCGAACCCACACCGTTGGGATATAAAAAGTCACTACGTCACTAACCGCTACACCAAACCTACATTGACGATAAAGCTCGTATCCACTAGTATACAAACATACGGTAAGACTTCCTTAAATTGGGGCTTTCCGAAATTGATTCGATATTCGGATAGTGTCGGCCATAAAATATGAAGCTATGCGGTGAAATCGGAATTCAAATCGAAAAATCGAGCCAATATTAGGGTTTCTATTTCCTAAAATCCCTAAATAATTCTAAAAATCTAAAATTAACATGCAAAACGGCGTTTTTTTGGGTCCACACTTCGGTTAATCACCGTAGGTAATTAACCAGCGCGTAGATCTCGAAAAACTGCATGGAATCCATATATAGAAATCCGCATTCGGACAACCGATAAATCCATACAAGATATTGGAACCGAGCCATTGTTGGCCGGTTTTTTGCTGGCCAGCAATGTGGCGCAAGTGGCCGGCCAATGTGGCGCCATTGGCCAGCATTGTGGCGCCATTGGCCGGTATTGTTGCACCAGTGACCGGCCAATGTGGCACCAGTGGCCGGCCAGTGTGGCACCACTGTGGCCAGCAATGTGGCGCCAGTGGCCGGCCACTTCGGCCAGCAATGTGGCGCCAGTGGCCAGCAATGTGGCGCCAGTGGCCAGCATTGTGGCGCCAGAGCCAGCATTTGAGGCGCCAGTGGCCAGTGCTGTGGCACCAGTGGCCAGCAATGTGGCGCCAGTGGCCAGCATTGCGGCGCCAGAGCCAGCATTTGAGGCGCCAGTGGCCGGCCAATGTGGTGCAAGTGGCCCGCATTGTGGCGCCAGTGGCAGGCCACACTGGGCTGTGTGGTGCCAGCAGCGCCCCAAATTGGGCCAAAGCATATAAAAAATGTGATATCTTTTTTTCTACTCGTGCAAAACTCAAAATACTTTCCATCATACAATCCTTATAACATGTAGGATTTTTAAGAGTCGAGTTTGTAATTTTTAAACCAAAAGTAAATTTGTTATGATTTTTCTAACGTTTTTCGTTAAAAAAATATATATAAAATACTTATGGTTTGAATTTTTAGTTCAAACTTTGTGAACACTTGTTTTTATCCATTGTTAACATAACTGCAAAGTTTCATAACCAAATTCCTTCGGATTCCCCACTTTTGAAGGTAGGGTGATGGTTCAAACATAAAAGCACTACCTAGTGTTTTAGCTAAAACAGCCTATTAAGCTACTTAGGGGGGGTGAGCCAACTGGTGAAAGTTGGAGTTGCCCCAAAGGTGCTTGTTTTAGCCGGCAAGCACCGAATGTCGCACATACTAGTGCGGCATTGGTAGCCTTTGTAGCCTTTTAAGCACAAATTGTCCGAGGTGGGAAGTAAAAGACCAAAATACCCCTCTTACGGCTAAAGGACAATTTGTGCTTAACGAGTGAGGAAGCGGGCGGATTCCTCCCGATGCGAAGGTGGGGATTAGTAGGAACTCGTTTTTGTGGTGGATGTGTTGCGGTTTTGGCCTTCCATAGGAAAAGACCAAAATACCCCTACGACAAAAAGTAAGAGGTAGTCTATGGTTTTGCGTTGTTGCATTCCACAGACCCTCTTATGATTCCTAGTAGTCCTAGTTGGCCCTACTTTTCACCGAAGAGGGTAGGGCAGTCGGTCATAGAGAGGGGTTGGAGCTATTGGTTATTACGATTCCAAATCATTTTAATCAGCAGCAATGGTGGGATTTGCCTTTAGACGATGGTTGTTTGCGGGCGTTGGAAGGGGTACGTAGCATAAATTTTTGGGACGGATCGGAGATGCTGTCGCTATAAGTCTCTAAACATCGAATGACGGGACGCGGAGACGTGATTCTGGAGGTGTTTAGAGCCGGTCCTTCGGAGATCTACGGCATGATTTTTGCTACTGCCAACTGAAATTCCCACAAACATACTTGATAACAGGTGTATCCTATTGTTGTGAATGATTCGTGATGCGGGATTGTGAAGTACGCCGTAGTTGCGCCTCGTATGGATGAT
>JAUPFV010000034.1:345000-347500 GCA_036936605.1 Limnanthes douglasii subsp. nivea | reverse complement strand
GTAAACTACCGGTGTCGAAAAACTCACAAACACAATCAATCAAATCTGTGCCCACAATATCCCAATTCTTTTTGAAGAAAGCCGAGGTGTAGCCGTCCGGTCCCGGGGCCTTGTCATTCCCGATATCAAAGAGTGCAGTCCGGATTTCATCACCTTCCACAGGTTTAAGAAGCTGCTCATAAAACTGATCCTCAACTAGTGGTCCGTGACTCATGACTGTCGGGTCAATGGGGGTGCTTGTCCGGGATGTGCCAAAAAGGTGTGTGTAGAAATCTACAAGGAGGGAGGCGACTTCTATTGGGGATGTGGTGCGGGTGCCGTCATCTCGGACGATGTATGATATGTTTTTTCTTGCATTGTCTCGGTTGATTAAGCTGTGGAAGTATTTCGTACCTCTATCTCCATCAACTAAGTGGGTAGTCCGCATACGCTGTTGGAGAAAACTCTTCTCGGCATCAAGGAGGAAGTTCGCACGAGCCCGTAATCTGTGAACCTCCTCTTTTAAAGTAGTGTTGTCAGGATCAGCCATAAGAGAGGATAAAGCCTCTTTAAATTCTGAATTTGCAGTAGCCGTTCGCTCAAGAATACCCCCGTACTCAGCTTTATTCAATTCTCTTAATGGACGTTTTAGGGCTTTCAACTTCTGCGCAAGTATATATTGTTTCGTACCATCAATAAACTGCCCCCATGAACTTTGTACGATACTAGCAAACCTGGGATGTTTAAGCCACATGTTGAAGAATCTGAATGGCCGACAACCATGCTGAAAGTCTCGAATAACCGATGCAATAACTGGGCTATGGTCGGATACGGGTTCCATCGGAAGGAACGATGCTCTACATATGAGATTCCTATCACTCCACCCATGATTTATAAGGACTCGGTCAAGCTTAGCCCAAACAGTATTATTTGTCCAAGTGAAGAAAGGACCTGTGGAAGGTGCATCAACAAGACCATGAGATATTCGAAAATTATTTAAATCAATTAACTCACTATTTCGAAGAGGAGCAGCCTTAATTCGGTCCCCTGGTGCACAATACGTGTTATAATCTCCCATAATCATCCAAGGTAAACGAATGTTGGCCCCGATGGTGGTTAGGTGCTCCCAAAGAACTCTCCTTTGCGGTACTGTATACAAAGGGTAAACGAAGGTAACATAAAAAGTTTCTTGGGTGACGTTGCAATGGACTTGAAAGTGGATGTGTTGTCTTCCAATTTCAATCACTGTACAAGATACCCTACTAGCATCCCAAACAACAACGATGCGTCCTCCAGGAATAACATCAAGATTAGAAACATGATTCCATTTTAAGAAACGAGTAGACATAAAGTTGGCTAAACGATCTTGCGAGAATTTCGTTTCTAACAGGCAAAACAGGGGCAAAGAATTTTTTCTTACGAGTTTACAAACCGTGGAGAGAGAAGCGCCTCGATCTGCACGCCCGCATAGGCCCCTGATGTTCCAACTAAGGATCTTCATTTATTAACCGAGGAGTTTATGGGCACTCCGCGCCTCGCGTTTTTCTTTGTCTTTTTGCTTTGCACCTTTTGCCAAGGCTGATCAGAATGCTCGGCAGGCCTGTTTGGTAGATGTGTAAAATCATCATTTGTTTGATGTTCAAATGTTGGATCCCAGTCTCGAGTATCTGCCAGGGGATTGCTCAAGATTGATGGTGCCTCAAATTCATCATCATGTTCCATGGGGGTGTCAATCATGGTTTCAGTTGTATAGGACTTGTTACCTCCCTTGTCTTGAGGTTTGTTATCAGCTGCCATCTGTTTGTCTTTGGTGCTAGTTTTATGGGATGGTTTTGTTTGTTGGCCAGTTTGCTTCGGCTGTGTGCTAACTGACGGTTTTTTCTGTGGGGTAGCATTTGCATGGGCTTTTCGATGCTCCCGGTGCTCATTTGTTTGTGGCTGTTCACCATTTTGTGGCATTCTTTGCCCTTTCATTGCATCCTTTTTTTGTGTACTGGTATTTGGTTTAGGTGGACAACACAGGTGGTTGTGCCCAAAGCATTGACATGTATGGCAAAATAAAGGGTAGTTCTCGTACTCCACCGTTTGTTCATAGCGCTTCCCGCAAGGCAAATTGACACCAAACTTTGTAATTGGTTCTTTACTCACATCAATCTCAATCAAAACACGTGCGTAGGCCATCCTGGACTTGTCACAAGTAAATTGGTCAGTATATAAAGGCTTACCAACCTTGGAGGCGATCTTGCTAAGGCCAGATTCACTCCAGAAACCCAAGGGAATGTCACGGAGCACAACCCAAGTTGGGATCTTTGTGAAGAGATCATCTGTGAGCATTGTGCCTCTCTCAATCTGCTTTAATAAGAGTGTCTTTCCATAAATGGTATACGGGCCACCTTGAAGAACTTTCAGCAAATCTTGTTCATTAGAGAACTTGAAGACGGTCCACCCTTTGCCATAAGGCAAAACCCTGCATCCAACACCCCAAGATTTCGTTATTGAGTCAAGTGCAAGCTTACCAGGG
>JAUPFV010000034.1:292500-295000 GCA_036936605.1 Limnanthes douglasii subsp. nivea | reverse complement strand
CACGTAGATATCGAAAAATAATGCGTTTTGAAAAAAAGATCGGACAATTCCGACATCCGAAGCCAAAGTTACGGACTTGCAAAGGTGATGGTAAAAAAATCGTAAGCTATAACCCACCGGTTTAGCTAAAAAATTCCTATTTTTCCACATTGGGTAAAAAATACCGAAACTTTACCATCTCACGGATATCGGAAAATATTGTGGAATAAAAAAAATCACATGATTCGGACATCCGAAGCCAAAGGTACGGACTTGCAAAGGTTTGGAGCTACGGTTTTAAAAAAAACCGAAATAACCCGGATTTATAGGAACAAACCAAAAGGTAATAATTTACCGAAACTTCACCATCGCTTAGATACCGAAAAATAATGCGGAATGAAAAAATAATTCGGAAAATTCCGACATCCTAACCCAAAGTTACGGACTTGCAGGTGTGATGGCAAAAAAATCATGAGTTATAAAATAAAGTCCTATTTTTCGGCGTTGGTTAAAAAATACCGAAACTTTACCATATCGTTGTTTCTACCACGCGGTAAACTCTACCAAGCTCCACGAATTTACTTCGAAAGGAGGGACAAAAAATAATTAAAGAAAAAAAAGCGACCAGCGAGGTTCGAACCCACACCGTTGGGATATAAAAAGTCACTACGTCACTAACCGCTACACCAAACCTACATTGACGATAAAGCTCGTATCCACTAGTATACAAACATACGGTAAGACTTCCTTAAATTGGGGCTTTCCGAAATTGATTCGATATTCGGATAGTGTCGGCCATAAAATATGAAGCTATGCGGTGAAATCGGAATTCAAATCGAAAAATCGAGCCAATATTAGGGTTTCTATTTCCTAAAATCCCTAAATAATTCTAAAAATCTAAAATTAACATGCAAAACGGCGTTTTTTTGGGTCCACACTTCGGTTAATCACCGTAGGTAATTAACCAGCGCGTAGATCTCGAAAAACTGCATGGAATCCATATATAGAAATCCGCATTCGGACAACCGATAAATCCATACAAGATATTGGAACCGAGCCATTGTTGGCCGGTTTTTTGCTGGCTAGCAATGTGGCGCAAGTGGCCGGCCAATGTGGCGCCATTGGCCAGCATTGTGGCGCCATTGGCCGGTATTGTTGCACCAGTGACCGGCCAATGTGGCACCAGTGGCCGGCCAGTGTGGCACCACTGTGGCCAGCAATGTGGCGCCAGTGGCCGGCCACTTCGGCCAGCAATGTGGCGCCAGTGGCCAGCAATGTGGCGCCAGTGGCCAGCATTGTGGCGCCAGAGCCAGCATTTGAGGCGCCAGTGGCCAGTGCTGTGGCACCAGTGGCCAGCAATGTGGCGCCAGTGGCCAGCATTGCGGCGCCAGAGCCAGCATTTGAGGCGCCAGTGGCCGGCCAATGTGGTGCAAGTGGCCCGCATTGTGGCGCCAGTGGCAGGCCACACTGGGCTGTGTGGTGCCAGCAGCGCCCCAAATTGGGCCAAAGCATATAAAAAATGTGATATCTTTTTTTCTACTCGTGCAAAACTCAAAATACTTTCCATCATACAATCCTTATAACATGTAGGATTTTTAAGAGTCGAGTTTGTAATTTTTAAACCAAAAGTAAATTTGTTATGATTTTTCTAACGTTTTTCGTTAAAAAAATATATATAAAATACTTATGGTTTGAATTTTTAGTTCAAACTTTGTGAACACTTGTTTTTATCCATTGTTAACATAACTGCAAAGTTTCATAACCAAATTCCTTCGGATTCCCCACTTTTGAAGGTAGGGTGATGGTTCAAACATAAAAGCACTACCTAGTGTTTTAGCTAAAACAGCCTATTAAGCTACTTAGGGGGGGTGAGCCAACTGGTGAAAGTTGGAGTTGCCCCAAAGGTGCTTGTTTTAGCCGGCAAGCACCGAATGTCGCACATACTAGTGCGGCATTGGTAGCCTTTGTAGCCTTTTAAGCACAAATTGTCCGAGGTGGGAAGTAAAAGACCAAAATACCCCTCTTACGGCTAAAGGACAATTTGTGCTTAACGAGTGAGGAAGCGGGCGGATTCCTCCCGATGCGAAGGTGGGGATTAGTAGGAACTCGTTTTTGTGGTGGATGTGTTGCGGTTTTGGCCTTCCATAGGAAAAGACCAAAATACCCCTACGACAAAAAGTAAGAGGTAGTCTATGGTTTTGCGTTGTTGCATTCCACAGACCCTCTTATGATTCCTAGTAGTCCTAGTTGGCCCTACTTTTCACCGAAGAGGGTAGGGCAGTCGGTCATAGAGAGGGGTTGGAGCTATTGGTTATTACGATTCCAAATCATTTTAATCAGCAGCAATGGTGGGATTTGCCTTTAGACGATGGTTGTTTGCGGGCGTTGGAAGGGGTACGTAGCATAAATTTTTGGGACGGATCGGAGATGCTGTCGCTATAAGTCTCTAAACATCGAATGACGGGACGCGGAGACGTGATTCTGGAGGTGTTTAGAGCCGGTCCTTCGGAGATCTACGGCA
>JAUPFV010000034.1:250000-252500 GCA_036936605.1 Limnanthes douglasii subsp. nivea | reverse complement strand
CAAAGTTACGGACTTGCAGGTGTGATGGCAAAAAAATCATGAGTTATAAAATAAAGTCCTATTTTTCGGCGTTGGTTAAAAAATACCGAAACTTTACCATATCGTTGTTTCTACCACGCGGTAAACTCTACCAAGCTCCACGAATTTACTTCGAAAGGAGGGACAAAAAATAATTAAAGAAAAAAAAGCGACCAGCGAGGTTCGAACCCACACCGTTGGGATATAAAAAGTCACTACGTCACTAACCGCTACACCAAACCTACATTGACAATAAAGCTCGTATCCACTAGTATACAAACATACGGTAAGACTTCCTTAAATTGGGGCTTTCCGAAATTGATTCGATATTCGGATAGTGTCGGCCATAAAATATGAAGCTATGCGGTGAAATCGGAATTCAAATCGAAAAATCGAGCCAATATTAGGGTTTCTATTTCCTAAAATCCCTAAATAATTCTAAAAATCTAAAATTAACATGCAAAACGGCGTTTTTTTGGGTCCACACTTCGGTTAATCACCGTAGGTAATTAACCAGCGCGTAGATCTCGAAAAACTGCATGGAATCCATATATAGAAATCCGCATTCGGACAACCGATAAATCCATACAAGATATTGGAACCGAGCCATTGTTGGCCGGTTTTTTGCTGGCCAGCAATGTGGCGCAAGTGGCCGGCCAATGTGGCGCCATTGGCCAGCATTGTGGCGCCATTGGCCGGTATTGTTGCACCAGTGACCGGCCAATGTGGCACCAGTGGCCGGCCAGTGTGGCACCACTGTGGCCAGCAATGTGGCGCCAGTGGCCGGCCACTTCGGCCAGCAATGTGGCGCCAGTGGCCAGCAATGTGGCGCCAGTGGCCAGCATTGTGGCGCCAGAGCCAGCATTTGAGGCGCCAGTGGCCAGTGCTGTGGCACCAGTGGCCAGCAATGTGGCGCCAGTGGCCAGCATTGCGGCGCCAGAGCCAGCATTTGAGGCGCCAGTGGCCGGCCAATGTGGTGCAAGTGGCCCGCATTGTGGCGCCAGTGGCAGGCCACACTGGGCTGTGTGGTGCCAGCAGCGCCCCAAATTGGGCCAAAGCATATAAAAAATGTGATATCTTTTTTTCTACTCGTGCAAAACTCAAAATACTTTCCATCATACAATCCTTATAACATGTAGGATTTTTAAGAGTCGAGTTTGTAATTTTTAAACCAAAAGTAAATTTGTTATGATTTTTCTAACGTTTTTCGTTAAAAAAATATATATAAAATACTTATGGTTTGAATTTTTAGTTCAAACTTTGTGAACACTTGTTTTTATCCATTGTTAACATAACTGCAAAGTTTCATAACCAAATTCCTTCGGATTCCCCACTTTTGAAGGTAGGGTGATGGTTCAAACATAAAAGCACTACCTAGTGTTTTAGCTAAAACAGCCTATTAAGCTACTTAGGGGGGGTGAGCCAACTGGTGAAAGTTGGAGTTGCCCCAAAGGTGCTTGTTTTAGCCGGCAAGCACCGAATGTCGCACATACTAGTGCGGCATTGGTAGCCTTTGTAGCCTTTTAAGCACAAATTGTCCGAGGTGGGAAGTAAAAGACCAAAATACCCCTCTTACGGCTAAAGGACAATTTGTGCTTAACGAGTGAGGAAGCGGGCGGATTCCTCCCGATGCGAAGGTGGGGATTAGTAGGAACTCGTTTTTGTGGTGGATGTGTTGCGGTTTTGGCCTTCCATAGGAAAAGACCAAAATACCCCTACGACAAAAAGTAAGAGGTAGTCTATGGTTTTGCGTTGTTGCATTCCACAGACCCTCTTATGATTCCTAGTAGTCCTAGTTGGCCCTACTTTTCACCGAAGAGGGTAGGGCAGTCGGTCATAGAGAGGGGTTGGAGCTATTGGTTATTACGATTCCAAATCATTTTAATCAGCAGCAATGGTGGGATTTGCCTTTAGACGATGGTTGTTTGCGGGCGTTGGAAGGGGTACGTAGCATAAATTTTTGGGACGGATCGGAGATGCTGTCGCTATAAGTCTCTAAACATCGAATGACGGGACGCGGAGACGTGATTCTGGAGGTGTTTAGAGCCGGTCCTTCGGAGATCTACGGCATGATTTTTGCTACTGCCAACTGAAATTCCCACAAACATACTTGATAGCAGGTGTATCCTATTGTTGTGAATGATTCGTGATGCGGGATTGTGAAGTACGCCGTAGTTGCGCCTCGTATGGATGATCGGCTTCTATTCGGTAGGGAAAGGCAAGGGTAGATTATCACGCTACGAATCCTGTTGTTGATTTGCAAACTATCTGCAAATCTTTTGGATTCGAAGCTGAAAGTCATCATCTTGTCGTTCCTGCAAAACGGGGGAGGGGTCGGAAGAAAAAGTTGTGGCCATTGGTTTTCATGATTTGAAAGCGCATGAGTCTGCAGCAATGGTAGGATTTGCCTTTAGACGATGGTTGCTTGTGGGCGTTGGAAGGGGTATGTAGCATAAATTTTTGGGACGGATCGGAGATGCTG
>JAUPFV010000034.1:197500-200000 GCA_036936605.1 Limnanthes douglasii subsp. nivea | reverse complement strand
TATAGGAACAAACCAAAAGGTAATAATTTACCGAAACTTCACCATCGCTTAGATACCGAAAAATAATGCGGAATGAAAAAATAATTCGGAAAATTCCGACATCCTAACCCAAAGTTACGGACTTGCAGGTGTGATGGCAAAAAAATCATGAGTTATAAAATAAAGTCCTATTTTTCGGCGTTGGTTAAAAAATACCGAAACTTTACCATATCGTTGTTTCTACCACGCGGTAAACTCTACCAAGCTCCACGAATTTACTTCGAAAGGAGGGACAAAAAATAATTAAAGAAAAAAAAGCGACCAGCGAGGTTCGAACCCACACCGTTGGGATATAAAAAGTCACTACGTCACTAACCGCTACACCAAACCTACATTGACGATAAAGCTCGTATCCACTAGTATACAAACATACGGTAAGACTTCCTTAAATTGGGGCTTTCCGAAATTGATTCGATATTCGGATAGTGTCGGCCATAAAATATGAAGCTATGCGGTGAAATCGGAATTCAAATCGAAAAATCGAGCCAATATTAGGGTTTCTATTTCCTAAAATCCCTAAATAATTCTAAAAATCTAAAATTAACATGCAAAACGGCGTTTTTTTGGGTCCACACTTCGGTTAATCACCGTAGGTAATTAACCAGCGCGTAGATCTCGAAAAACTGCATGGAATCCATATATAGAAATCCGCATTCGGACAACCGATAAATCCATACAAGATATTGGAACCGAGCCATTGTTGGCCGGTTTTTTGCTGGCCAGCAATGTGGCGCAAGTGGCCGGCCAATGTGGCGCCATTGGCCAGCATTGTGGCGCCATTGGCCGGTATTGTTGCACCAGTGACCGGCCAATGTGGCACCAGTGGCCGGCCAGTGTGGCACCACTGTGGCCAGCAATGTGGCGCCAGTGGCCGGCCACTTCGGCCAGCAATGTGGCGCCAGTGGCCAGCAATGTGGCGCCAGTGGCCAGCATTGTGGCGCCAGAGCCAGCATTTGAGGCGCCAGTGGCCAGTGCTGTGGCACCAGTGGCCAGCAATGTGGCGCCAGTGGCCAGCATTGCGGCGCCAGAGCCAGCATTTGAGGCGCCAGTGGCCGGCCAATGTGGTGCAAGTGGCCCGCATTGTGGCGCCAATGGCAGGCCACACTGGGCTGTGTGGTGCCAGCAGCGCCCCAAATTGGGCCAAAGCATATAAAAAATGTGATATCTTTTTTTCTACTCGTGCAAAACTCAAAATACTTTCCATCATACAATCCTTATAACATGTAGGATTTTTAAGAGTCGAGTTTGTAATTTTTAAACCAAAAGTAAATTTGTTATGATTTTTCTAACGTTTTTCGTTAAAAAAATATATATAAAATACTTATGGTTTGAATTTTTAGTTCAAACTTTGTGAACACTTGTTTTTATCCATTGTTAACATAACTGCAAAGTTTCATAACCAAATTCCTTCGGATTCCCCACTTTTGAAGGTAGGGTGATGGTTCAAACATAAAAGCACTACCTAGTGTTTTAGCTAAAACAGCCTATTAAGCTACTTAGGGGGGGTGAGCCAACTGGTGAAAGTTGGAGTTGCCCCAAAGGTGCTTGTTTTAGCCGGCAAGCACCGAATGTCGCACATACTAGTGCGGCATTGGTAGCCTTTGTAGCCTTTTAAGCACAAATTGTCCGAGGTGGGAAGTAAAAGACCAAAATACCCCTCTTACGGCTAAAGGACAATTTGTGCTTAACGAGTGAGGAAGCGGGCGGATTCCTCCCGATGCGAAGGTGGGGATTAGTAGGAACTCGTTTTTGTGGTGGATGTGTTGCGGTTTTGGCCTTCCATAGGAAAAGACCAAAATACCCCTACGACAAAAAGTAAGAGGTAGTCTATGGTTTTGCGTTGTTGCATTCCACAGACCCTCTTATGATTCCTAGTAGTCCTAGTTGGCCCTACTTTTCACCGAAGAGGGTAGGGCAGTCGGTCATAGAGAGGGGTTGGAGCTATTGGTTATTACGATTCCAAATCATTTTAATCAGCAGCAATGGTGGGATTTGCCTTTAGACGATGGTTGTTTGCGGGCGTTGGAAGGGGTACGTAGCATAAATTTTTGGGACGGATCGGAGATGCTGTCGCTATAAGTCTCTAAACATCGAATGACGGGACGCGGAGACGTGATTCTGGAGGTGTTTAGAGCCGGTCCTTCGGAGATCTACGGCATGATTTTTGCTACTGCCAACTGAAATTCCCACAAACATACTTGATAACAGGTGTATCCTATTGTTGTGAATGATTCGTGATGCGGGATTGTGAAGTACGCCGTAGTTGCGCCTCGTATGGATGATCGGCTTCTATTCGGTAGGGAAAGGCAAGGGTAGATTATCACGCTACGAATCCTGTTGTTGATTTGCAAACTATCTGCAAATCTTTTGGATTCGAAGCTGAAAGTCATCATCTTGTCGTTCCTGCAAAACGGGGGAGGGGTCGGAAGAAAAAGTTGTGGCCATTGGTTTTCATGATTTG
>JAUPFV010000034.1:155000-157500 GCA_036936605.1 Limnanthes douglasii subsp. nivea | reverse complement strand
TGGAATAAAAAAAATCACATGATTCGGACATCCGAAGCCAAAGGTACGGACTTGCAAAGGTTTGGAGCTACGGTTTTAAAAAAAACCGAAATAACCCGGATTTATAGGAACAAACCAAAAGGTAATAATTTACCGAAACTTCACCATCGCTTAGATACCGAAAAATAATGCGGAATGAAAAAATAATTCGGAAAATTCCGACATCCTAACCCAAAGTTACGGACTTGCAGGTGTGATGGCAAAAAAATCATGAGTTATAAAATAAAGTCCTATTTTTCGGCGTTGGTTAAAAAATACCGAAACTTTACCATATCGTTGTTTCTACCACGCGGTAAACTCTACCAAGCTCCACGAATTTACTTCGAAAGGAGGGACAAAAAATAATTAAAGAAAAAAAAGCGACCAGCGAGGTTCGAACCCACACCGTTGGGATATAAAAAGTCACTACGTCACTAACCGCTACACCAAACCTACATTGACGATAAAGCTCGTATCCACTAGTATACAAACATACGGTAAGACTTCCTTAAATTGGGGCTTTCCGAAATTGATTCGATATTCGGATAGTGTCGGCCATAAAATATGAAGCTATGCGGTGAAATCGGAATTCAAATCGAAAAATCGAGCCAATATTAGGGTTTCTATTTCCTAAAATCCCTAAATAATTCTAAAAATCTAAAATTAACATGCAAAACGGCGTTTTTTTGGGTCCACACTTCGGTTAATCACCGTAGGTAATTAACCAGCGCGTAGATCTCGAAAAACTGCATGGAATCCATATATAGAAATCCGCATTCGGACAACCGATAAATCCATACAAGATATTGGAACCGAGCCATTGTTGGCCGGTTTTTTGCTGGCCAGCAATGTGGCGCAAGTGGCCGGCCAATGTGGCGCCATTGGCCAGCATTGTGGCGCCATTGGCCGGTATTGTTGCACCAGTGACCGGCCAATGTGGCACCAGTGGCCGGCCAGTGTGGCACCACTGTGGCCAGCAATGTGGCGCCAGTGGCCGGCCACTTCGGCCAGCAATGTGGCGCCAGTGGCCAGCAATGTGGCGCCAGTGGCCAGCATTGTGGCGCCAGAGCCAGCATTTGAGGCGCCAGTGGCCAGTGCTGTGGCACCAGTGGCCAGCAATGTGGCGCCAGTGGCCAGCATTGCGGCGCCAGAGCCAGCATTTGAGGCGCCAGTGGCCGGCCAATGTGGTGCAAGTGGCCCGCATTGTGGCGCCAGTGGCAGGCCACACTGGGCTGTGTGGTGCCAGCAGCGCCCCAAATTGGGCCAAAGCATATAAAAAATGTGATATCTTTTTTTCTACTCGTGCAAAACTCAAAATACTTTCCATCATACAATCCTTATAACATGTAGGATTTTTAAGAGTCGAGTTTGTAATTTTTAAACCAAAAGTAAATTTGTTATGATTTTTCTAACGTTTTTCGTTAAAAAAATATATATAAAATACTTATGGTTTGAATTTTTAGTTCAAACTTTGTGAACACTTGTTTTTATCCATTGTTAACATAACTGCAAAGTTTCATAACCAAATTCCTTCGGATTCCCCACTTTTGAAGGTAGGGTGATGGTTCAAACATAAAAGCACTACCTAGTGTTTTAGCTAAAACAGCCTATTAAGCTACTTAGGGGGGGTGAGCCAACTGGTGAAAGTTGGAGTTGCCCCAAAGGTGCTTGTTTTAGCCGGCAAGCACCGAATGTCGCACATACTAGTGCGGCATTGGTAGCCTTTGTAGCCTTTTAAGCACAAATTGTCCGAGGTGGGAAGTAAAAGACCAAAATACCCCTCTTACGGCTAAAGGACAATTTGTGCTTAACGAGTGAGGAAGCGGGCGGATTCCTCCCGATGCGAAGGTGGGGATTAGTAGGAACTCGTTTTTGTGGTGGATGTGTTGCGGTTTTGGCCTTCCATAGGAAAAGACCAAAATACCCCTACGACAAAAAGTAAGAGGTAGTCTATGGTTTTGCGTTGTTGCATTCCACAGACCCTCTTATGATTCCTAGTAGTCCTAGTTGGCCCTACTTTTCACCGAAGAGGGTAGGGCAGTCGGTCATAGAGAGGGGTTGGAGCTATTGGTTATTACGATTCCAAATCATTTTAATCAGCAGCAATGGTGGGATTTGCCTTTAGACGATGGTTGTTTGCGGGCGTTGGAAGGGGTACGTAGCATAAATTTTTGGGACGGATCGGAGATGCTGTCGCTATAAGTCTCTAAACATCGAATGACGGGACGCGGAGACGTGATTCTGGAGGTGTTTAGAGCCGGTCCTTCGGAGATCTACGGCATGATTTTTGCTACTGCCAACTGAAATTCCCACAAACATACTTGATAACAGGTGTATCCTATTGTTGTGAATGATTCGTGATGCGGGATTGTGAAGTACGCCGTAGTTGCGCCTCGTATGGATGATCGGCTTCTATTCGGTAGGGAAAGGCAAGGGTAGATTATCACGCTACGAATCCTGTTGTTGATTTGCAAACTATCTG
>JAUPFV010000034.1:102500-105000 GCA_036936605.1 Limnanthes douglasii subsp. nivea | reverse complement strand
GCCAAAGTTACGGACTTGCAAAGGTGATGGTAAAAAAATCGTAAGCTATAACCCACCGGTTTAGCTAAAAAATTCCTATTTTTCCACATTGGGTAAAAAATACCGAAACTTTACCATCTCACAGGATATCGGAAAATATTGTGGAATAAAAAAAATCACATGATTCGGACATCTGAAGCCAAAGGTACGGACTTGCAAAGGTTTGGAGCTACGGTTTTAAAAAAAACCGAAATAACCCGGATTTATAGGAACAAACCAAAAGGTAATAATTTACCGAAACTTCACCATCGCTTAGATACCGAAAAATAATGCGGAATGAAAAAATAATTCGGAAAATTCCGACATCCCTA
Organism: Limnanthes douglasii subsp. nivea; assembly: GCA_036936605.1. Taxonomy (NCBI): domain Eukaryota; kingdom Viridiplantae; phylum Streptophyta; class Magnoliopsida; order Brassicales; family Limnanthaceae; genus Limnanthes; species Limnanthes douglasii. The sequence continues at coordinate 104,650 of JAUPFV010000034.1, read as the reverse complement.
ACCCAAAGTTACGGACTTGCAGGTGTGATGGCAAAAAAATCATGAGTTATAAAATAAAGTCCTATTTTTCGGCGTTGGTTAAAAAATACCGAAACTTTACCATATCGTTGTTTCTACCACGCGGTAAACTCTACCAAGCTCCACGAATTTACTTCGAAAGGAGGGACAAAAAATAATTAAAGAAAAAAAAGCGACCAGCGAGGTTCGAACCCACACCGTTGGGATATAAAAAGTCACACGTCACTAACCGCTACACCAAACCTACATTGACGATAAAGCTCGTATCCACTAGTATACAAACATACGGTAAGACTTCCTTAAATTGGGGCTTTCCGAAATTGATTCGATATTCGGATAGTGTCGGCCATAAAATATGAAGCTATGCGGTGAAATCGGAATTCAAATCGAAAAATCGAGCCAATATTAGGGTTTCTATTTCCTAAAATCCCTAAATAATTCTAAAAATCTAAAATTAACATGCAAAACGGCGTTTTTTTGGGTCCACACTTCGGTTAATCACCGTAGGTAATTAACCAGCGCGTAGATCTCGAAAAACTGCATGGAATCCATATATAGAAATCCGCATTCGGACAACCGATAAATCCATACAAGATATTGGAACCGAGCCATTGTTGGCCGGTTTTTTGCTGGCCAGCAATGTGGCGCAAGTGGCCGGCCAATGTGGCGCCATTGGCCAGCATTGTGGCGCCATTGGCCGGTATTGTTGCACCAGTGACCGGCCAATGTGGCACCAGTGGCCGGCCAGTGTGGCACCACTGTGGCCAGCAATGTGGCGCCAGTGGCCGGCCACTTCGGCCAGCAATGTGGCGCCAGTGGCCAGCAATGTGGCGCCAGTGGCCAGCATTGTGGCGCCAGAGCCAGCATTTGAGGCGCCAGTGGCCAGTGCTGTGGCACCAGTGGCCAGCAATGTGGCGCCAGTGGCCAGCATTGCGGCGCCAGAGCCAGCATTTGAGGCGCCAGTGGCCGGCCAATGTGGTGCAAGTGGCCCGCATTGTGGCGCCAGTGGCAGGCCACACTGGGCTGTGTGGTGCCAGCAGCGCCCCAAATTGGGCCAAAGCATATAAAAAATGTGATATCTTTTTTTCTACTCGTGCAAAACTCAAAATACTTTCCATCATACAATCCTTATAACATGTAGGATTTTTAAGAGTCGAGTTTGTAATTTTTAAACCAAAAGTAAATTTGTTATGATTTTTCTAACGTTTTTCGTTAAAAAAATATATATAAAATACTTATGGTTTGAATTTTTAGTTCAAACTTTGTGAACACTTGTTTTTATCCATTGTTAACATAACTGCAAAGTTTCATAACCAAATTCCTTCGGATTCCCCACTTTTGAAGGTAGGGTGATGGTTCAAACATAAAAGCACTACCTAGTGTTTTAGCTAAAACAGCCTATTAAGCTACTTAGGGGGGGTGAGCCAACTGGTGAAAGTTGGAGTTGCCCCAAAGGTGCTTGTTTTAGCCGGCAAGCACCGAATGTCGCACATACTAGTGCGGCATTGGTAGCCTTTGTAGCCTTTTAAGCACAAATTGTCCGAGGTGGGAAGTAAAAGACCAAAATACCCCTCTTACGGCTAAAGGACAATTTGTGCTTAACGAGTGAGGAAGCGGGCGGATTCCTCCCGATGCGAAGGTGGGGATTAGTAGGAACTCGTTTTTGTGGTGGATGTGTTGCGGTTTTGGCCTTCCATAGGAAAAGACCAAAATACCCCTACGACAAAAAGTAAGAGGTAGTCTATGGTTTTGCGTTGTTGCATTCCACAGACCCTCTTATGATTCCTAGTAGTCCTAGTTGGCCCTACTTTTCACCGAAGAGGGTAGGGCAGTCGGTCATAGAGAGGGGTTGGAGCTATTGGTTATTACGATTCCAAATCATTTTAATCAGCAGCAATGGTGGGATTTGCCTTTAGACGATGGTTGTTTGCGGGCGTTGGAAGGGGTACGTAGCATAAATTTTTGGGACGGATCGGAGATGCTGTCGCTATAAGTCTCTAAACATCGAATGACGGGACGCGGAGACGTGATTCTGGAGGTGTTTAGAGCCGGTCCTTCGGAGATCTACGGCATGATTTTTGCTACTGCCAACTGAAATTCCCACAAACATACTTGATAACAGGTGTATCCTA
>JAUPFV010000034.1:50000-52500 GCA_036936605.1 Limnanthes douglasii subsp. nivea | reverse complement strand
GGTTGGTCTTCAAAAGTCCTATTTTTCGACGTTGTTAAAAAAGTCCGAAATTTTACCATCACGTAGATATCGAAAAATAATGCGTTTTGAAAAAAATATCGGACAATTCCGACATCCGAAGCCAAAGTTACGGACTTGCAAAGGTGATGGTAAAAAAATCGTAAGCTATAACCCACCGGTTTAGCTAAAAAATTCCTATTTTTCCACATTGGGTAAAAAATACCGAAACTTTACCATCTCACGGATATCGGAAAATATTGTGGAATAAAAAAAATCACATGATTCGGACATCCGAAGCCAAAGGTACGGACTTGCAAAGGTTTGGAGCTACGGTTTTAAAAAAAACCGAAATAACCCGGATTTATAGGAACAAACCAAAAGGTAATAATTTACCGAAACTTCACCATCGCTTAGATACCGAAAAATAATGCGGAATGAAAAAATAATTCGGAAAATTCCGACATCCTAACCCAAAGTTACGGACTTGCAGGTGTGATGGCAAAAAAATCATGAGTTATAAAATAAAGTCCTATTTTTCGGCGTTGGTTAAAAAATACCGAAACTTTACCATATCGTTGTTTCTACCACGCGGTAAACTCTACCAAGCTCCACGAATTTACTTCGAAAGGAGGGACAAAAAATAATTAAAGAAAAAAAAGCGACCAGCGAGGTTCGAACCCACACCGTTGGGATATAAAAAGTCACTACGTCACTAACCGCTACACCAAACCTACATTGACGATAAAGCTCGTATCCACTAGTATACAAACATACGGTAAGACTTCCTTAAATTGGGGCTTTCCGAAATTGATTCGATATTCGGATAGTGTCGGCCATAAAATATGAAGCTATGCGGTGAAATCGGAATTCAAATCGAAAAATCGAGCCAATATTAGGGTTTCTATTTCCTAAAATCCCTAAATAATTCTAAAAATCTAAAATTAACATGCAAAACGGCGTTTTTTTGGGTCCACACTTCGGTTAATCACCGTAGGTAATTAACCAGCGCGTAGATCTCGAAAAACTGCATGGAATCCATATATAGAAATCCGCATTCGGACAACCGATAAATCCATACAAGATATTGGAACCGAGCCATTGTTGGCCGGTTTTTTGCTGGCCAGCAATGTGGCGCAAGTGGCCGGCCAATGTGGCGCCATTGGCCAGCATTGTGGCGCCATTGGCCGGTATTGTTGCACCAGTGACCGGCCAATGTGGCACCAGTGGCCGGCCAGTGTGGCACCACTGTGGCCAGCAATGTGGCGCCAGTGGCCGGCCACTTCGGCCAGCAATGTGGCGCCAGTGGCCAGCAATGTGGCGCCAGTGGCCAGCATTGTGGCGCCAGAGCCAGCATTTGAGGCGCCAGTGGCCAGTGCTGTGGCACCAGTGGCCAGCAATGTGGCGCCAGTGGCCAGCATTGCGGCGCCAGAGCCAGCATTTGAGGCGCCAGTGGCCGGCCAATGTGGTGCAAGTGGCCCGCATTGTGGCGCCAGTGGCAGGCCACACTGGGCTGTGTGGTGCCAGCAGCGCCCCAAATTGGGCCAAAGCATATAAAAAATGTGATATCTTTTTTTCTACTCGTGCAAAACTCAAAATACTTTCCATCATACAATCCTTATAACATGTAGGATTTTTAAGAGTCGAGTTTGTAATTTTTAAACCAAAAGTAAATTTGTTATGATTTTTCTAACGTTTTTCGTTAAAAAAATATATATAAAATACTTATGGTTTGAATTTTTAGTTCAAACTTTGTGAACACTTGTTTTTATCCATTGTTAACATAACTGCAAAGTTTCATAACCAAATTCCTTCGGATTCCCCACTTTTGAAGGTAGGGTGATGGTTCAAACATAAAAGCACTACCTAGTGTTTTAGCTAAAACAGCCTATTAAGCTACTTAGGGGGGGTGAGCCAACTGGTGAAAGTTGGAGTTGCCCCAAAGGTGCTTGTTTTAGCCGGCAAGCACCGAATGTCGCACATACTAGTGCGGCATTGGTAGCCTTTGTAGCCTTTTAAGCACAAATTGTCCGAGGTGGGAAGTAAAAGACCAAAATACCCCTCTTACGGCTAAAGGACAATTTGTGCTTAACGAGTGAGGAAGCGGGCGGATTCCTCCCGATGCGAAGGTGGGGATTAGTAGGAACTCGTTTTTGTGGTGGATGTGTTGCGGTTTTGGCCTTCCATAGGAAAAGACCAAAATACCCCTACGACAAAAAGTAAGAGGTAGTCTATGGTTTTGCGTTGTTGCATTCCACAGACCCTCTTATGATTCCTAGTAGTCCTAGTTGGCCCTACTTTTCACCGAAGAGGGTAGGGCAGTCGGTCATAGAGAGGGGTTGGAGCTATTGGTTATTACGATTCCAAATCATTTTAATCAGCAGCAATGGTGGGATTTGCCTTTAGACGATGGTTGTTTGCGGGCGTTGGAAGGGGTACGTAGCATAAATTTTTGGGACGGATCGGAGATGCTGTCGCTATAAGTCTCTAAACATCGAATGAC
>JAUPFV010000034.1:27500-30000 GCA_036936605.1 Limnanthes douglasii subsp. nivea | reverse complement strand
AGATCGGACAATTCCGACATCCGAAGCCAAAGTTACGGACTTGCAAAGGTGATGGTAAAAAAATCGTAAGCTATAACCCACCGGTTTAGCTAAAAAATTCCTATTTTTCCACATTGGGTAAAAAATACCGAAACTTTACCATCTCACGGATATCGGAAAATATTGTGGAATAAAAAAAATCACATGATTCGGACATCCGAAGCCAAAGGTACGGACTTGCAAAGGTTTGGAGCTACGGTTTTAAAAAAAACCGAAATAACCCGGATTTATAGGAACAAACCAAAAGGTAATAATTTACCGAAACTTCACCATCGCTTAGATACCGAAAAATAATGCGGAATGAAAAAATAATTCGGAAAATTCCGACATCCTAACCCAAAGTTACGGACTTGCAGGTGTGATGGCAAAAAAATCATGAGTTATAAAATAAAGTCCTATTTTTCGGCGTTGGTTAAAAAATAACGAAACTTTACCATATCGTTGTTTCTACCACGCGGTAAACTCTACCAAGCTCCACGAATTTACTTCGAAAGGAGGGACAAAAAATAATTAAAGAAAAAAAAGCGACCAGCGAGGTTCGAACCCACACCGTTGGGATATAAAAAGTCACTACGTCACTAACCGCTACACCAAACCTACATTGACGATAAAGCTCGTATCCACTAGTATACAAACATACGGTAAGACTTCCTTAAATTGGGGCTTTCCGAAATTGATTCGATATTCGGATAGTGTCGGCCATAAAATATGAAGCTATGCGGTGAAATCGGAATTCAAATCGAAAAATCGAGCCAATATTAGGGTTTCTATTTCCTAAAATCCCTAAATAATTCTAAAAATCTAAAATTAACATGCAAAACGGCGTTTTTTTGGGTCCACACTTCGGTTAATCACCGTAGGTAATTAACCAGCGCGTAGATCTCGAAAAACTGCATGGAATCCATATATAGAAATCCGCATTCGGACAACCGATAAATCCATACAAGATATTGGAACCGAGCCATTGTTGGCCGGTTTTTTGCTGGCCAGCAATGTGGCGCAAGTGGCCGGCCAATGTGGCGCCATTGGCCAGCATTGTGGCGCCATTGGCCGGTATTGTTGCACCAGTGACCGGCCAATGTGGCACCAGTGGCCGGCCAGTGTGGCACCACTGTGGCCAGCAATGTGGCGCCAGTGGCCGGCCACTTCGGCCAGCAATGTGGCGCCAGTGGCCAGCAATGTGGCGCCAGTGGCCAGCATTGTGGCGCCAGAGCCAGCATTTGAGGCGCCAGTGGCCAGTGCTGTGGCACCAGTGGCCAGCAATGTGGCGCCAGTGGCCAGCATTGCGGCGCCAGAGCCAGCATTTGAGGCGCCAGTGGCCGGCCAATGTGGTGCAAGTGGCCCGCATTGTGGCGCCAGTGGCAGGCCACACTGGGCTGTGTGGTGCCAGCAGCGCCCCAAATTGGGCCAAAGCATATAAAAAATGTGATATCTTTTTTTCTACTCGTGCAAAACTCAAAATACTTTCCATCATACAATCCTTATAACATGTAGGATTTTTAAGAGTCGAGTTTGTAATTTTTAAACCAAAAGTAAATTTGTTATGATTTTTCTAACGTTTTTCGTTAAAAAAATATATATAAAATACTTATGGTTTGAATTTTTAGTTCAAACTTTGTGAACACTTGTTTTTATCCATTGTTAACATAACTGCAAAGTTTCATAACCAAATTCCTTCGGATTCCCCACTTTTGAAGGTAGGGTGATGGTTCAAACATAAAAGCACTACCTAGTGTTTTAGCTAAAACAGCCTATTAAGCTACTTAGGGGGGGTGAGCCAACTGGTGAAAGTTGGAGTTGCCCCAAAGGTGCTTGTTTTAGCCGGCAAACACCGAATGTCGCACATACTAGTGCGGCATTGGTAGCCTTTGTAGCCTTTTAAGCACAAATTGTCCGAGGTGGGAAGTAAAAGACCAAAATACCCCTCTTACGGCTAAAGGACAATTTGTGCTTAACGAGTGAGGAAGCGGGCGGATTCCTCCCGATGCGAAGGTGGGGATTAGTAGGAACTCGTTTTTGTGGTGGATGTGTTGCGGTTTTGGCCTTCCATAGGAAAAGACCAAAATACCCCTACGACAAAAAGTAAGAGGTAGTCTATGGTTTTGCGTTGTTGCATTCCACAGACCCTCTTATGATTCCTAGTAGTCCTAGTTGGCCCTACTTTTCACCGAAGAGGGTAGGGCAGTCGGTCATAGAGAGGGGTTGGAGCTATTGGTTATTACGATTCCAAATCATTTTAATCAGCAGCAATGGTGGGATTTGCCTTTAGACGATGGTTGTTTGCGGGCGTTGGAAGGGGTACGTAGCATAAATTTTTGGGACGGATCGGAGATGCTGTCGCTATAAGTCTCTAAACATCGAATGACGGGACGCGGAGACGTGATTCTGGAGGTGTTTAGAGCCGGTCCTTCGGAGATCTACGGCATGATTTTTGCTACTGCCAACTGAAATTCCCACAAAC
>JAUPFV010000339.1:65000-68076 GCA_036936605.1 Limnanthes douglasii subsp. nivea | reverse complement strand
AACTCCAACCACTAGGCTAAGGTATAATGTTATAATAAAACATGTATATTATGTTATACAACCATAGCGAGGTCCGTAATAAGCGGCAAAGCACGGTGTCCGGATTTTTTATAAGAACGAACCGAAGGGTTAAAAAACACGGGACAACATACTATGTAGATAGATGTAAAAAAAAATCAAGTTATTCCGATATCTAAACCCAAAGCTACGGACTTGCAAGTTTTGAAGCTCCAATATAGAAAAAGCTCAAAACTAGTAGACGGATTCTCTGGAGACGAATAAAAGGGTTTGAAAACGTCGAGGGCGGAACGTCACATAAGTGTCCCAAAAATCATGCGGAATTAGAGAGATCTTGTGTTATGGTAAAAAAAATTGTGAGCTATATATATAACCCACCGGTTGGTCTCCAAAAGTCCTATTTTTCGACGTTTTTAAAAAAGTCCGAAATTTTACCATCACGTAGATATCGAAAAATAATGCGTTGTGAAAAAAAGATCGGACAATTCCGACATCCGAAGCCAAAGTTACGGACTTGCAAAGGTGATGGTAAAAAAATCGTAAGCTATAACCCACCGGTTTAGCTAAAAAAGTCATATTTTTCCACATTGGGTAAATAATACCGAAACTTTACCATCGCATGGATATCGGAAAATATTGTGGAATAAAAAAAAATCACATGATTCGGACATCCGAAGCCAAAGGTATGGACTTGCAAAGGTTTGGAGCTACGGTTTTAAGAAAAAACGAAATACAAGTTGCCCGGATTTATAGGAACGAACAAACCAAAGGGTAAAAAATTACCGAAACTTCACCATCGCTTAGATACCGAAAAATAATGCGGAATGAAAAAATAATTCGGAAGATTCCGACATCCTTAGCCAAAGTTATGGACTTGAAAGTGTGATGGTAAAAAAATCGTGAGTTATAAAATAAAGTCATATTTTTCGGCGTTGGTTAAAAAATACCGAAACTTTACCATAGCGTTGTTTCTACCACGCGGTAAACTCTACCAAGCACCACGAATTTACTCCGAAAGGAGGGACGAAAAATAATTAAAGAAAAAAAAGCGACCAGCGAGGTTCGAACCCACGCCGTTGGGATATAAAAAGTCACTACTTCACTAACCGCTACACCAAACCTACATTGACGATATAGCTCGTATCCACTAGTATACAAACATACGGTAAGACTTCCATAAATTGGGGCTTTCCAAAATTGATTCGATATTCGGATAGTGTCGGCCATAAAATATGAAGCTATGCGGTGAAATCGGAATTCAAATCGAAAAATCGAGCCAATTTTAGGGTTTCTATTTCCTAAAATCCCTAAATAATTCTAAAAATCTAAAATTAACATGCAAAACGGCGTTTTTTTGGGTCCACACTTCGGTTAATCACCGTAGGTAATTAACCACCGCGTAGATCTCGAAAAACTGCATGGAATCCATATATAGAAATCCGCATTCGGACAACCGAGATATGGGAACCGAGCCATTGTTGGCCGGTTTTTTGCTGTCCAGCAATGTGGCGCCAATGGCCGGCCAATGTGGCACCAGTGGCCGGCCAGTGTGGCACCACTGTGGCCGGCAATGTGGCGCCAGTGGCCGGCCATTGTGGCCAGCATTTGAGGCGCCAGTGGCCAGTGCTGTGGCACCAGTGGCCAGCCAATGTGGTACCAGTGGCCAGCAATGTGGCGCCAGTGGCCAGCATTGTGGCGCCAGAGCCAGCATTTGAGGCTTGTTGCCAGTGCTGTGGCACCAGTGGCCGGCCATTGTGGTACCAGTGGGCAGCAATGTGGCGCCAGTGGCCAGCATTGTGGCGCCAGAGCCAGCATTTGAGGCTTGTGGCCAGTGCTGTGGCACCAGTGGCCGGCCATTGTGGTACCAGTGGGCAGCAATGTGGCGCCAGTGGCCAGCATTGTGGCGCCAGAGCCAGCATTTGAGGCGCCAGTGGCCGGTCAATGTGGTGCAAGTGGCCCGCATTGTGGCGCCAGTGGCAGGCCACTACTGGGCTGTGTCGTGCCAGCAGCGCCCCAAATGGGGCCAAAGAACATAGAAAATGTGATATCTTTTTTTCTACTCGTGCAAAACTCAAAATACTTTCCATCATACAATCCTTATAACATGTAGGATTTTTAAGAGTCGAGTTTGTAATTTTTAAACCAAAATTAAATTTGTTATGATTTTTCTAACGTTTTTCGTTAAATAAATATATATAAAATACTTATGGTTTGAATTTTTAGTTCAAACTTTGTGAACACTTGTTTTTATCCATTGTTAACATAACTGCAAAGTTTCATAATCAAATTCCTTCGGATTCCCCACTTTTGAAGGTAGGGTGATGGTTCAAACATAAAAGCACTACCTAGTGTTCTAGCTAAAACAGCCTATTAAGCTACTTAGGGGGGGTGAGCCAACTGGTGAAAGTTGGAGTTGCCCCAAAGGTGCTTGTTTTAGCCGGCAAGCACCGAATGTCGCACATACTAGTGCGGCATTGGTAGCCTTTGTAGCCTTTTAAGCACAAATTGTCCGAGGTGGGAAGTAAAAGACCAAAATACCCCTCTTACGGCTAAAGGACAATTTGTGCTTAACGAGTGAGGAAGCGGGCGGATTCCTCCCGATGCGAAGGTGGGGATTAGTAGGAACTCGTTTTTGTGGTGGATGTATTGCGGTTTTGGCCTTCCATAGGAAAAGACCAAAATACCCCTACGACAAAAAGTAAGAGGTAGTCTATGGTTTTGTGTTGCTGCATTCCACAGACCCTCTTATGATTCCTAGTAGTCCTATTTGGCCCTACTTTTCACCGAAGAGGGTAGGGCAGTCGGTCACACAGAGGGGTTGGAGCTATTGGTTATTACAATTCCAAAGCAATTGAATCAGCAGCAATGGTAGGATTTGCCTCTAGACGATGGTTGTTTGCGGGCGTTGGAAGGGGTACGTAGCATAAATTTTTGGGACGGATCGGAGATGCTGTCGCTATAAGTCTCTAAACATCGAATGACGGGACGCGGAGACGTGATTCTGGAGGTGTTTAGAGCCGGTCCTTCGGAGATCTACGGCATGATTTTTGCTACTGCC
>JAUPFV010000339.1:22500-25000 GCA_036936605.1 Limnanthes douglasii subsp. nivea | reverse complement strand
GGTATGGACTTGCAAAGGTTTGGAGCTACGGTTTTAAGAAAAAACGAAATACAAGTTGCCCGGATTTATAGGAACGAACAAACCAAAGGGTAAAAAATTACCGAAACTTCACCATCGCTTAGATACCGAAAAATAATGCGGAATGAAAAAATAATTCGGAAGATTCCGACATCCTTAGCCAAAGTTATGGACTTGAAAGTGTGATGGTAAAAAAATCGTGAGTTATAAAATAAAGTCATATTTTTCGGCGTTGGTTAAAAAATACCGAAACTTTACCATAGCGTTGTTTCTACCACGCGGTAAACTCTACCAAGCACCACGAATTTACTCCGAAAGGAGGGACGAAAAATAATTAAAGAAAAAAAAGCGACCAGCGAGGTTCGAACCCACGCCGTTGGGATATAAAAAGTCACTACTTCACTAACCGCTACACCAAACCTACATTGACGATATAGCTCGTATCCACTAGTATACAAACATACGGTAAGACTTCCATAAATTGGGGCTTTCCAAAATTGATTCGATATTCGGATAGTGTCGGCCATAAAATATGAAGCTATGCGGTGAAATCGGAATTCAAATCGAAAAATCGAGCCAATTTTAGGGTTTCTATTTCCTAAAATCCCTAAATAATTCTAAAAATCTAAAATTAACATGCAAAACGGCGTTTTTTTGGGTCCACACTTCGGTTAATCACCGTAGGTAATTAACCACCGCGTAGATCTCGAAAAACTGCATGGAATCCATATATAGAAATCCGCATTCGGACAACCGAGATATGGGAACCGAGCCATTGTTGGCCGGTTTTTTGCTGTCCAGCAATGTGGCGCCAATGGCCGGCCAATGTGGCACCAGTGGCCGGCCAGTGTGGCACCACTGTGGCCGGCAATGTGGCGCCAGTGGCCGGCCATTGTGGCCAGCATTTGAGGCGCCAGTGGCCAGTGCTGTGGCACCAGTGGCCAGCCAATGTGGTACCAGTGGCCAGCAATGTGGCGCCAGTGGCCAGCATTGTGGCGCCAGAGCCAGCATTTGAGGCTTGTTGCCAGTGCTGTGGCACCAGTGGCCGGCCATTGTGGTACCAGTGGGCAGCAATGTGGCGCCAGTGGCCAGCATTGTGGCGCCAGAGCCAGCATTTGAGGCTTGTGGCCAGTGCTGTGGCACCAGTGGCCGGCCATTGTGGTACCAGTGGGCAGCAATGTGGCGCCAGTGGCCAGCATTGTGGCGCCAGAGCCAGCATTTGAGGCGCCAGTGGCCGGTCAATGTGGTGCAAGTGGCCCGCATTGTGGCGCCAGTGGCAGGCCACTACTGGGCTGTGTCGTGCCAGCAGCGCCCCAAATGGGGCCAAAGAACATAGAAAATGTGATATCTTTTTTTCTACTCGTGCAAAACTCAAAATACTTTCCATCATACAATCCTTATAACATGTAGGATTTTTAAGAGTCGAGTTTGTAATTTTTAAACCAAAATTAAATTTGTTATGATTTTTCTAACGTTTTTCGTTAAATAAATATATATAAAATACTTATGGTTTGAATTTTTAGTTCAAACTTTGTGAACACTTGTTTTTATCCATTGTTAACATAACTGCAAAGTTTCATAATCAAATTCCTTCGGATTCCCCACTTTTGAAGGTAGGGTGATGGTTCAAACATAAAAGCACTACCTAGTGTTCTAGCTAAAACAGCCTATTAAGCTACTTAGGGGGGGTGAGCCAACTGGTGAAAGTTGGAGTTGCCCCAAAGGTGCTTGTTTTAGCCGGCAAGCACCGAATGTCGCACATACTAGTGCGGCATTGGTAGCCTTTGTAGCCTTTTAAGCACAAATTGTCCGAGGTGGGAAGTAAAAGACCAAAATACCCCTCTTACGGCTAAAGGACAATTTGTGCTTAACGAGTGAGGAAGCGGGCGGATTCCTCCCGATGCGAAGGTGGGGATTAGTAGGAACTCGTTTTTGTGGTGGATGTATTGCGGTTTTGGCCTTCCATAGGAAAAGACCAAAATACCCCTACGACAAAAAGTAAGAGGTAGTCTATGGTTTTGTGTTGCTGCATTCCACAGACCCTCTTATGATTCCTAGTAGTCCTATTTGGCCCTACTTTTCACCGAAGAGGGTAGGGCAGTCGGTCACACAGAGGGGTTGGAGCTATTGGTTATTACAATTCCAAAGCAATTGAATCAGCAGCAATGGTAGGATTTGCCTCTAGACGATGGTTGTTTGCGGGCGTTGGAAGGGGTACGTAGCATAAATTTTTGGGACGGATCGGAGATGCTGTCGCTATAAGTCTCTAAACATCGAATGACGGGACGCGGAGACGTGATTCTGGAGGTGTTTAGAGCCGGTCCTTCGGAGATCTACGGCATGATTTTTGCTACTGCCAACTGAAATTCCCACAAACATACTTGATAACAGGTGTATCCTACTGTTGTGAATGATTCGTGATGCGGGATTGTGAAGTACGCCGTAGTTGCGCCTCGTATGGATGATCGGCTTCTATTCGGTA
>JAUPFV010000339.1:0-2500 GCA_036936605.1 Limnanthes douglasii subsp. nivea | reverse complement strand
TGTCGTGCCAGCAGCGCCCCAAATGGGGCCAAAGAACATAGAAAATGTGATATCTTTTTTTCTACTCGTGCAAAACTCAAAATACTTTCCATCTCATACAATCCTTATAACATGTAGGATTTTTAAGAGTCGAGTTTGTAATTTTTAAACCAAAATTAAATTTGTTATGATTTTTCTAACGTTTTTCGTTAAATAAATATATATAAAATACTTATGGTTTGAATTTTTAGTTCAAACTTTGTGAACACTTGTTTTTATCCATTGTTAACATAACTGCAAAGTTTCATAATCAAATTCCTTCGGATTCCCCACTTTTGAAGGTAGGGTGATGGTTCAAACATAAAAGCACTACCTAGTGTTCTAGCTAAAACAGCCTATTAAGCTACTTAGGGGGGGTGAGCCAACTGGTGAAAGTTGGAGTTGCCCCAAAGGTGCTTGTTTTAGCCGGCAAGCACCGAATGTCGCACATACTAGTGCGGCATTGGTAGCCTTTGTAGCCTTTTAAGCACAAATTGTCCGAGGTGGGAAGTAAAAGACCAAAATACCCCTCTTACGGCTAAAGGACAATTTGTGCTTAACGAGTGAGGAAGCGGGCGGATTCCTCCCGATGCGAAGGTGGGGATTAGTAGGAACTCGTTTTTGTGGTGGATGTATTGCGGTTTTGGCCTTCCATAGGAAAAGACCAAAATACCCCTACGACAAAAAGTAAGAGGTAGTCTATGGTTTTGTGTTGCTGCATTCCACAGACCCTCTTATGATTCCTAGTAGTCCTATTTGGCCCTACTTTTCACCGAAGAGGGTAGGGCAGTCGGTCACACAGAGGGGTTGGAGCTATTGGTTATTACAATTCCAAAGCAATTGAATCAGCAGCAATGGTAGGATTTGCCTCTAGACGATGGTTGTTTGCGGGCGTTGGAAGGGGTACGTAGCATAAATTTTTGGGACGGATCGGAGATGCTGTCGCTATAAGTCTCTAAACATCGAATGACGGGACGCGGAGACGTGATTCTGGAGGTGTTTAGAGCCGGTCCTTCGGAGATCTACGGCATGATTTTTGCTACTGCCAACTGAAATTCCCACAAACATACTTGATAACAGGTGTATCCTACTGTTGTGAATGATTCGTGATGCGGGATTGTGAAGTACGCCGTAGTTGCGCCTCGTATGGATGATCGGCTTCTATTCGGTAGGGAAAGGCAAGGGTAGATTATCACGCTACGAATCCTGTTGTTGATTTGCAAACTATCTGCAAATCTTTTGGATTCAAAGCTGAAAGTCATCATCTTGTCGTTCCTGCAAAACGGGGGAGGGGTCGGAAGAAGAAGTTGTGGCCATTGGTTTTCATGATTTGAAAGCGCATGAGTCTGCAGTAATGGTAGGATTTGCCTTTAGACGATGGTTGCTTGTGGGCGTTGGAAGGGGTATGTAGCATAAATTTTTGGGACGGATCGGAGATGCTGTCGCTATAAGTCTTTAAACATCGAATGACGGGACGCGGAGACGTGATTCTGGAGGTGTTTAAAGCCGGTCCTTCGGAGATCTACGGCATGATTTTTGCTACTGCCAACTGAAATTCCCACAAGCATACTTGATAACAGGTGTATCTTATTGTTGCGAATGAATCGTGTAGTGGGGATTGTGATGATGCCGATGGTTACGCTTTGGATGTCGATTTTTCGTTCGGTGGTTGCCTAGGGTAGGTTTGGATAAGTAGAACCTATGTTGAATTCTCCCCAGGATTTAACAAAAAAACTTGTCGCGCGCCTGGCGGCAAAGGTTTGGTTTTGATGGAGTATTCCATGTGAATCTTCGTTAGTGAGATGCTCTCGTCGTGTTGGAGGAGGACATCATTACCAAATCGTACGTGCGGCGTATGAGAAGCGGGATGGCAATGTGAGTCGATAGGCTTTGTGTATCCGCATGGAACTATTGACAATCATTTCGAATCACGTATTCCTCGTGTGCTGTTAAAGCTACGTGGGTAGATGCGGGATCCTGTGTTGAGTACCTAAGATATGGAATTCACATGTTGGGTATACATGTTTTGTGTAACGTGCCTTCGGGGACGCTATGCGAACCGATAGCCAATTCCTGTGTCCCGACTACGGTTTCATGTTAATAATGTGATTGCGTTCGGTGCACGGGTTATTGGCTGTTCTTTTGGGGACGGAAAGCAAAATGGACGAGAGGCTTTGCCTCTATGCGTCTACTGAAGCTCCATTTCGAACGACGGCGGCGTCTATTTTGATTTGGCTGACTCTTTCGGGTCTGCAAGTTAAATGGATGTTGGCCTCGCGAATGATTGCTACCTGGTTGATCCTGCCAGTAGTCATATGCTTGTCTCAAAGATTAAGCCATGCATGTGTAAGTATGAACTAATTCAGACTGTGAAACTGCGAATGGCTCATTAAATCAGTTATAGTTTGTTTGATGGTATCTGCTACTCGGATAACCGTAGTAATTCTAGAGCTAATACGTGCAACAAACCCCGACTTCTGGA
>JAUPFV010000338.1:67500-68517 GCA_036936605.1 Limnanthes douglasii subsp. nivea | reverse complement strand
TGCCAGTGCTGTGGCACCAGTGGCCGGCCATTGTGGTACCAGTGGGCAGCAATGTGGCGCCAGTGGCCAGCATTGTGGCGCCAGAGCCAGCATTTGAGGCTTGTGGCCAGTGCTGTGGCACCAGTGGCCGGCCATTGTGGTACCAGTGGGCAGCAATGTGGCGCCAGTGGCCAGCATTGTGGCGCCAGAGCCAGCATTTGAGGCGCCAGTGGCCGGTCAATGTGGTGCAAGTGGCCCGCATTGTGGCGCCAGTGGCAGGCCACTACTGGGCTGTGTCGTGCCAGCAGCGCCCCAAATGGGGCCAAAGAACATAGAAAATGTGATATCTTTTTTTCTACTCGTGCAAAACTCAAAATACTTTCCATCATACAATCCTTATAACATGTAGGATTTTTAAGAGTCGAGTTTGTAATTTTTAAACCAAAATTAAATTTGTTATGATTTTTCTAACGTTTTTTCGTTAAATAAATATATATAAAATACTTATGGTTTGAATTTTTAGTTCAAACTTTGTGAACACTTGTTTTTATCCATTGTTAACATAACTGCAAAGTTTCATAATCAAATTCCTTCGGATTCCCCACTTTTGAAGGTAGGGTGATGGTTCAAACATAAAAGCACTACCTAGTGTTCTAGCTAAAACAGCCTATTAAGCTACTTAGGGGGGGTGAGCCAACTGGTGAAAGTTGGAGTTGCCCCAAAGGTGCTTGTTTTAGCCGGCAAGCACCGAATGTCGCACATACTAGTGCGGCATTGGTAGCCTTTGTAGCCTTTTAAGCACAAATTGTCCGAGGTGGGGAAGTAAAAGACCAAAATACCCCTCTTACGGCTAAAGGACAATTTGTGCTTAACGAGTGAGGAAGCGGGCGGATTCCTCCCGATGCGAAGGTGGGGATTAGTAGGAACTCGTTTTTGTGGTGGATGTATTGCGGTTTTGGCCTTCCATAGGAAAAGACCAAAATACCCCTACGACAAAAAGTAAGAGGTAGTCTATGGTTTTGTGTTGCTGCATTCCAC
>JAUPFV010000338.1:35000-37500 GCA_036936605.1 Limnanthes douglasii subsp. nivea | reverse complement strand
AAATACCGAAACTTTACCATAGCGTTGTTTCTACCACGCGGTAAACTCTACCAAGCACCACGAATTTACTCCGAAAGGAGGGACGAAAAATAATTAAAGAAAAAAAAGCGACCAGCGAGGTTCGAACCCACGCCGTTGGGATATAAAAAGTCACTACTTCACTAACCGCTACACCAAACCTACATTGACGATATAGCTCGTATCCACTAGTATACAAACATACGGTAAGACTTCCATAAATTGGGGCTTTCCAAAATTGATTCGATATTCGGATAGTGTCGGCCATAAAATATGAAGCTATGCGGTGAAATCGGAATTCAAATCGAAAAATCGAGCCAATTTTAGGGTTTCTATTTCCTAAAATCCCTAAATAATTCTAAAAATCTAAAATTAACATGCAAAACGGCGTTTTTTTGGGTCCACACTTCGGTTAATCACCGTAGGTAATTAACCACCGCGTAGATCTCGAAAAACTGCATGGAATCCATATATAGAAATCCGCATTCGGACAACCGAGATATGGGAACCGAGCCATTGTTGGCCGGTTTTTTGCTGTCCAGCAATGTGGCGCCAATGGCCGGCCAATGTGGCACCAGTGGCCGGCCAGTGTGGCACCACTGTGGCCGGCAATGTGGCGCCAGTGGCCGGCCATTGTGGCCAGCATTTGAGGCGCCAGTGGCCAGTGCTGTGGCACCAGTGGCCAGCCAATGTGGTACCAGTGGCCAGCAATGTGGCGCCAGTGGCCAGCATTGTGGCGCCAGAGCCAGCATTTGAGGCTTGTTGCCAGTGCTGTGGCACCAGTGGCCGGCCATTGTGGTACCAGTGGGCAGCAATGTGGCGCCAGTGGCCAGCATTGTGGCGCCAGAGCCAGCATTTGAGGCTTGTGGCCAGTGCTGTGGCACCAGTGGCCGGCCATTGTGGTACCAGTGGGCAGCAATGTGGCGCCAGTGGCCAGCATTGTGGCGCCAGAGCCAGCATTTGAGGCGCCAGTGGCCGGTCAATGTGGTGCAAGTGGCCCGCATTGTGGCGCCAGTGGCAGGCCACTACTGGGCTGTGTCGTGCCAGCAGCGCCCCAAATGGGGCCAAAGAACATAGAAAATGTGATATCTTTTTTTCTACTCGTGCAAAACTCAAAATACTTTCCATCATACAATCCTTATAACATGTAGGATTTTTAAGAGTCGAGTTTGTAATTTTTAAACCAAAATTAAATTTGTTATGATTTTTCTAACGTTTTTCGTTAAATAAATATATATAAAATACTTATGGTTTGAATTTTTAGTTCAAACTTTGTGAACACTTGTTTTTATCCATTGTTAACATAACTGCAAAGTTTCATAATCAAATTCCTTCGGATTCCCCACTTTTGAAGGTAGGGTGATGGTTCAAACATAAAAGCACTACCTAGTGTTCTAGCTAAAACAGCCTATTAAGCTACTTAGGGGGGGTGAGCCAACTGGTGAAAGTTGGAGTTGCCCCAAAGGTGCTTGTTTTAGCCGGCAAGCACCGAATGTCGCACATACTAGTGCGGCATTGGTAGCCTTTGTAGCCTTTTAAGCACAAATTGTCCGAGGTGGGAAGTAAAAGACCAAAATACCCCTCTTACGGCTAAAGGACAATTTGTGCTTAACGAGTGAGGAAGCGGGCGGATTCCTCCCGATGCGAAGGTGGGGATTAGTAGGAACTCGTTTTTGTGGTGGATGTATTGCGGTTTTGGCCTTCCATAGGAAAAGACCAAAATACCCCTACGACAAAAAGTAAGAGGTAGTCTATGGTTTTGTGTTGCTGCATTCCACAGACCCTCTTATGATTCCTAGTAGTCCTATTTGGCCCTACTTTTCACCGAAGAGGGTAGGGCAGTCGGTCACACAGAGGGGTTGGAGCTATTGGTTATTACAATTCCAAAGCAATTGAATCAGCAGCAATGGTAGGATTTGCCTCTAGACGATGGTTGTTTGCGGGCGTTGGAAGGGGTACGTAGCATAAATTTTTGGGACGGATCGGAGATGCTGTCGCTATAAGTCTCTAAACATCGAATGACGGGACGCGGAGACGTGATTCTGGAGGTGTTTAGAGCCGGTCCTTCGGAGATCTACGGCATGATTTTTGCTACTGCCAACTGAAATTCCCACAAACATACTTGATAACAGGTGTATCCTACTGTTGTGAATGATTCGTGATGCGGGATTGTGAAGTACGCCGTAGTTGCGCCTCGTATGGATGATCGGCTTCTATTCGGTAGGGAAAGGCAAGGGTAGATTATCACGCTACGAATCCTGTTGTTGATTTGCAAACTATCTGCAAATCTTTTGGATTCAAAGCTGAAAGTCATCATCTTGTCGTTCCTGCAAAACGGGGGAGGGGTCGGAAGAAGAAGTTGTGGCCATTGGTTTTCATGATTTGAAAGCGCATGAGTCTGCAGTAATGGTAGGATTTGCCTTTAGACGATGGTTGCTTGTGGGCGTTGGAAGGGGTATGTAGCATAAATTTTTGGGACGGA
>JAUPFV010000337.1:57500-60000 GCA_036936605.1 Limnanthes douglasii subsp. nivea | reverse complement strand
CCTTAGCTATAACCCACCGGTTTAGCTAAAACAATCCTATTTTTCCACGTTGGGTAAAATTTACCAAAACTTACCATCGCATAGATATCGGAAAATATTGTGGAATGAAAAAGAAATCACATGATTCGGACATCATAAGCTAAAGTTACGGACTTGCAAAGGTTTGGAGCTACGGTTATAAGAACAACCGAAATAACCCGGATTTATAGGAACAAACCAAAAGGTAAAAAATTACCGAAACTTCACCATCGCTTAGATACCGAAAAATAATGCGGAATGAAAAAATAATTCGCACAATTCCGACATCCTAAGCCAAAGTTACGGACTTGCAAGTGTGATGGTAAAAAATTTGTGAGTTATAAAATAAAGGCCTATTTTTCGGCGTTGGTAAAAAAATACCCAAACTTTACCATAGCGTTGTTTCTACCACGCGGTAAACTCTACCAAGCACCACGAATTTACTTCGAAAGGAGGGACAAAAAATAATTAAAGAAAAAAAAACGTCCAGCGAGGTTCGAACCCACTCCATTGGGATATAAAAAGTCACTACTTCACTAACCGCTACACCAAACCTACATTAACGATATAGCTCGTATCCACTAATATACAAACATACGGTAAGACTTCCATAAATTGGGGCTTTCCGAAATTGATTCGATATCCGGATAGTGTCGGCCATAAAATATAAAGCTATGCGGTGAAATCGGAATTCAAATCGAAAAATCGAGCCAATATTAGGGTTTCTATTTCCTAAAATCCCTAAATAATTCTAAAAATCTAAAATTAACATGCAAAACGGCGTTTTTTTGGCTCCACACTTCGGTTAATCACCGTAGGTAATTAACCAGCGCGTAGATCTCGAAAAACTGCATGGAATCCATATATAGAAATCCGCATTCGGACAACCGATAAATCCATACAAGATATTGGAACCGAGCCATTGTTGGCCGGTTTTTTGCTGGCCAGCAATGTGGCGCAAGTGGCCAGGCCAATGTGGCGCCATTGGCCAGCATTGTGGCGCCATTGGCCGGTATTGTTGCACCAGTGACCGGCCAATGTGGCACCAGTGGCCGGCCAGTGTGGCACCACTGTGGCCAGCAATGTGGCGCCAGTGGCCGGCCACTTCGGCCAGCAATGTGGCGCCAGTGGCCAGCAATGTGGCGCCAGTGGCCAGCATTGTGGCGCCAGAGCCAGCATTTGAGGCGCCAGTGGCCAGTGCTGTGGCACCAGTGGCCAGCAATGTGGCGCCAGTGGCCAGCATTGTGGCGCCAGAGCCAGCATTTGAGGCGCCAGTGGCCGGCCAATGTGGTGCAAGTGGCCCGCATTGTGGCGCCAGTGGCAGGCCACACTGGGCTGTGTGGTGCCAGCAGCGCCCCAAATTGGGCCAAAGCACATAAAAAATGTGATATCTTTTTTTCTACTCGTGCAAAACTCAAAATACTTTCCATCATACAATCCTTATAACATGTAGGATTTTTAAGAGTCGAGTTTGTAATTTCTAAACCAAAAGTAAATTTGTTATGATTTTTCTAACGTTTTTCGTTAAAAAAATATATATAAAATACTTATGGTATGAATTTTTAGTTCAAACTTTGTGAACACTTGTTTTTATCCATTGTTAACATAACTGCAAAGTTTCATAACCAAATTCCTTCGGATTCCCCACTTTTGAAGGTAGGGTGATGGTTCAAACATAAAAGCACTACCTAGTGTTTTAGCTAAAACAGCCTATTAAGCTACTTAGGGGGGGTGAGCCAACTGGTGAAAGTTGGAGTTGCCCCAAAGGTGCTTGTTTTAGCCGGCAAGCACCGAATGTCGCACATACTAGTGCGGCATTGGTAGCCTTTGTAGCCTTTTAAGCACAAATTGTCCGAGGTGGGAAGTAAAAGACCAAAATACCCCTCTTACGGCTAAAGGACAATTTGTGCTTAACGAGTGAGGAAGCGGGCGGATTCCTCCCGATGCGAAGGTGGGGATTAGTAGGAACTCGTTTTTGTGGTGGATGTGTTGCGGTTTTGGCCTTCCATAGGAAAAGACCAAAATACCCCTACGACAAAAAGTAAGAGGTAGTCTATGGTTTTGCGTTGCTGCATTCCACAGACCCTCTTATGATTCCTAGTAGTCCTAGTTGGCCCTACTTTTCACCGAAGAGGGTAGGGCAGTCGGTCATACAGAGGGGTTGGAGCTATTGGTTATTACGATTCCAAATCATTTTAATCAGCAGCAATGGTGGGATTTGCCTTTAGACGATGGTTGTTTGCGGGCGTTGGAAGGGGTACGTAGCATAAATTTTTGGGACGGATCGGAGATGCTGTCGCTATAAGTCTCTAAACATCGAATGACGGGACGCGGAGACGTGATTCTGGAGGTGTTTAGAGCCGGTCCTTCGGAGATCTACGGCATGATTTTTGCTACTGCCAACTGAAATTCCCACAAACATACTTGATAACAGGTGTATCCTACTGTTGTGAATGATTCGTGATGCGGGATTGTGAAGTAC
>JAUPFV010000337.1:5000-7500 GCA_036936605.1 Limnanthes douglasii subsp. nivea | reverse complement strand
AAACCCTTAGCTATAACCCACCGGTTTAGCTAAAACAATCCTATTTTTCCACGTTGGGTAAAATTTACCAAAACTTACCATCGCATAGATATCGGAAAATATTGTGGAATGAAAAAGAAATCACATGATTCGGACATCATAAGCTAAAGTTACGGACTTGCAAAGGTTTGGAGCTACGGTTATAAGAACAACCGAAATAACCCGGATTTATAGGAACAAACCAAAAGGTAAAAAATTACCGAAACTTCACCATCGCTTAGATACCGAAAAATAATGCGGAATGAAAAAATAATTCGCACAATTCCGACATCCTAAGCCAAAGTTACGGACTTGCAAGTGTGATGGTAAAAAATTTGTGAGTTATAAAATAAAGGCCTATTTTTCGGCGTTGGTAAAAAAATACCCAAACTTTACCATAGCGTTGTTTCTACCACGCGGTAAACTCTACCAAGCACCACGAATTTACTTCGAAAGGAGGGACAAAAAATAATTAAAGAAAAAAAAACGTCCAGCGAGGTTCGAACCCACTCCATTGGGATATAAAAAGTCACTACTTCACTAACCGCTACACCAAACCTACATTAACGATATAGCTCGTATCCACTAATATACAAACATACGGTAAGACTTCCATAAATTGGGGCTTTCCGAAATTGATTCGATATCCGGATAGTGTCGGCCATAAAATATAAAGCTATGCGGTGAAATCGGAATTCAAATCGAAAAATCGAGCCAATATTAGGGTTTCTATTTCCTAAAATCCCTAAATAATTCTAAAAATCTAAAATTAACATGCAAAACGGCGTTTTTTTGGCTCCACACTTCGTTTAATCACCGTAGGTAATTAACCAGCGCGTAGATCTCGAAAAACTGCATGGAATCCATATATAGAAATCCGCATTCGGACAACCGATAAATCCATACAAGATATTGGAACCGAGCCATTGTTGGCCGGTTTTTTGCTGGCCAGCAATGTGGCGCAAGTGGCCGGCCAATGTGGCGCCATTGGCCAGCATTGTGGCGCCATTGGCCGGTATTGTTGCACCAGTGACCGGCCAATGTGGCACCAGTGGCCGGCCAGTGTGGCACCACTGTGGCCAGCAATGTGGCGCCAGTGGCCGGCCACTTCGGCCAGCAATGTGGCGCCAGTGGCCAGCAATGTGGCGCCAGTGGCCAGCATTGTGGCGCCAGAGCCAGCATTTGAGGCGCCAGTGGCCAGTGCTGTGGCACCAGTGGCCAGCAATGTGGCGCCAGTGGCCAGCATTGTGGCGCCAGAGCCAGCATTTGAGGCGCCAGTGGCCGGCCAATGTGGTGCAAGTGGCCCGCATTGTGGCGCCAGTGGCAGGCCACACTGGGCTGTGTGGTGCCAGCAGCGCCCCAAATTGGGCCAAAGCACATAAAAAATGTGATATCTTTTTTTCTACTCGTGCAAAACTCAAAATACTTTCCATCATACAATCCTTATAACATGTAGGATTTTTAAGAGTCGAGTTTGTAATTTCTAAACCAAAAGTAAATTTGTTATGATTTTTCTAACGTTTTTCGTTAAAAAAATATATATAAAATACTTATGGTATGAATTTTTAGTTCAAACTTTGTGAACACTTGTTTTTATCCATTGTTAACATAACTGCAAAGTTTCATAACCAAATTCCTTCGGATTCCCCACTTTTGAAGGTAGGGTGATGGTTCAAACATAAAAGCACTACCTAGTGTTTTAGCTAAAACAGCCTATTAAGCTACTTAGGGGGGGTGAGCCAACTGGTGAAAGTTGGAGTTGCCCCAAAGGTGCTTGTTTTAGCCGGCAAGCACCGAATGTCGCACATACTAGTGCGGCATTGGTAGCCTTTGTAGCCTTTTAAGCACAAATTGTCCGAGGTGGGAAGTAAAAGACCAAAATACCCCTCTTACGGCTAAAGGACAATTTGTGCTTAACGAGTGAGGAAGCGGGCGGATTCCTCCCGATGCGAAGGTGGGGATTAGTAGGAACTCGTTTTTGTGGTGGATGTGTTGCGGTTTTGGCCTTCCATAGGAAAAGACCAAAATACCCCTACGACAAAAAGTAAGAGGTAGTCTATGGTTTTGCGTTGCTGCATTCCACAGACCCTCTTATGATTCCTAGTAGTCCTAGTTGGCCCTACTTTTCACCGAAGAGGGTAGGGCAGTCGGTCATACAGAGGGGTTGGAGCTATTGGTTATTACGATTCCAAATCATTTTAATCAGCAGCAATGGTGGGATTTGCCTTTAGACGATGGTTGTTTGCGGGCGTTGGAAGGGGTACGTAGCATAAATTTTTGGGACGGATCGGAGATGCTGTCGCTATAAGTCTCTAAACATCGAATGACGGGACGCGGAGACGTGATTCTGGAGGTGTTTAGAGCCGGTCCTTCGGAGATCTACGGCATGATTTTTGCTACTGCCAACTGAAATTCCCACAAACATACTTGATAACAGGTGTATCCTACTGTTGTGAATGATTCGTGATGCGGGATTGTGAAG
>JAUPFV010000336.1:0-69052 GCA_036936605.1 Limnanthes douglasii subsp. nivea | reverse complement strand
CATCTAACCTTTCAGGTAGTGAGGAATAAAAGCTATTGAGAGTCCTGAGGAAGTTCAAATCAGCCATTGGTTGGACCATAGCAGATATCAAGGGAATCAGCCCCTCTTACTGCATGCACAAGATTCTGCTCGAAGAAGGGAGCAAACCATCTATCGAGCATCAGAGGAGACTAAATCCTATCATGAAAGAGGTGGTGAAGAAAGAAATCCTAAAGTGGCTAGATGCAGGCATTATTTATCCTATCTCAGACAGTCAGTGGGTAAGCCCGGTGTAATGTGTACCAAAGAAGGGAGGAATGACAGTAGTAACAAATGAAAATAATGAACTCATCCCCACTCGGACAGTCACTGGATGGAGAATTTGCATGGACTATCGTAAATTGAATAGGGCCACTAGAAAATATCACTTTCCCTTGCCATTTATTGATCAGATGTTGGATAGGTTGGCGGGCCATGAATATTACTGTATGCTCGATGGATATTCAGGATACAATCAGATTTGTATAGCTCCAGAAGATCAGGAGAAGACGACCTTCACATGCCCTTTTGGTACCTTTGCTTTTCGACGTGTCTCGTTTGGACTTTGCAATGAACCCGCTACTTTTCAAAGGTGCATGATGGCTATTTTCTCTGAAATGGTTGGTGATATCATGGAGGTGTTCATGGACGATTTCACGGTCTTTGGGAAATCATACGATGGTTGTCTATCTAATCTGGGTAAAGTACTTGAGAGATGTGTGAAAACAAACCTCATTCTTAATTGGGAAAAATGTCACTTCATGGTTCAAGAAGGTATCATCCTTGGACACAAGGTATCTAAGAGAGGTTTAGAAGTAGACAAGGCCAAGCTTGAAACTATCAAAAAGCTTCCTCCTCCTATCTAAGTAAAATGAATTCGTAGTTTTCTTGGTCATGCTGGATTTTATAGACATTTTATTCAGGACTTCTCAAAGATCACCAAACCACTTTGTAGTCTACTAGAAAAGGAAGCTCCCTTTCGATTTACTGAAGAGTGTTCTGTTGCTTTTGAGCTCTTGAAGAAAAAGTTGACATCAGCCCCAATCATCACTGCACCTAACTGGGAAGAGCCGTTTGAGATGATGTGTGATGCTAGTGATTTCGCTGTGGGAGTCGTTCTTGGTCAAAGGAAGCTGAAGGTGTTTCACGTGGTTTACTATGCTAGTAAAACCCTCAATGATGCACAATGAAACTACACAGTTACTAAAAAAGAGCTTTTGGCTGTTGTCTATGGTTTTGAGAAGTTTAGATCCTACTTGCTTGGTTCTAAATTCACGGTTTTCACGGATCATTCGGCTATCAAGTACCTGCTATCTAAAAAGGATGCAAAGCCTCGCTTAATTCGATGGGTACTCTTGCTTCAGGAATTCGAGTTGGAAATTAAAGACAGAAAGGGGACTGAAAACCAGGTAGCTGACCATCTATCACGTCTTGAGCCACATGAGAAAGACAAGGGAGATGGAATCCTTATCAACGAATGTTTCCCAGATGAGCAGTTGTTCCTGATCCAAGGAGAAGTACCATGGTTTGCTGATTTTGTTAACTATCTGGTTAGCAATGTGATTCCTTCAGATTTTACTTGGGCTCAACGAAAGAAATTCTTGCATGACGTGAAATGGTATCTTTGGGATGAACCATTCTTGTTTAAACAGTGTGCTGATAAGATGATCCGACGTTGCATTCCATACAGTGAGATTGAGAAAGTTTTACATGATTGTCACTCTACGGTTTATGGAGGACATTATGCTGGGGATAAGACAGCTGCTCGAGTACTTCAAGCAGGTTTCTACTGGCCTACCTTGTTTAAGGATGCTCATCTGTACGTTCGTAGATGCGATCGATGCCAAAGGGTTGGTAATATTTCTAGGCGAAATGAGATGCCCTTTAATATGCTTCTTGAGGTTGAGGTATTCGATGTATGGGGAATAGATTTCATGGGACCATTTGTTTCCTCTTGCAACAATCTATACATACTCTTAGCTGTGGATTATGTATCTAAGTGGGTAGAGGTGAAAGCTCTCCCAACTAACGATGCTAAGGTAGTGCTCAATTTCCTTCGTAAGCAAATATTCACTCGCTTCGGAACTCCTCGTGCTATAATCAGTGATGGAGGGACTCACTTTTGCAATCGTCAGTTCACAGCATTGTTGGCTAAATATGGTGTTTCTCATCGGGTTGCTACCGCTTACCACCCTCAAACTAATGGTCAAGCTGAAGTCTTGAACCGTGAAATCAAGCGAATCTTGGAAAAAGTGGTGAATCCTTCAAGGAAAGATTGGTCTCTGAAGTTAGATGAAGCAGTATGGGCATACCGAACGGCTTACAAAACTCCACTTGGGATGTCACCATTTCAGTTAGTATATGGTAAGTCTTGTCATCTTCCAGCAGAACTTGAGCATAAGGCATTCTGGGCTTTAAAGAAGTTGAATTTCGACATTCAAGCAGCTAATGAGAAGCGTATGCTTCAATTGAATGAACTTGATGAGTTTCGGTCTCAAGCCTATGAGAACTCGAAGATGTATAAGAAAAACGTCAAGAAATGGCATGATAGGAAGCTTGTACATAAAGATTTTGATCTGGGTCAACTGGTTCTTCTTTTCAAATCTCGTCTAAAGCTTTTCCCTGGGAAGCTCAAGTCAAGATGGTCTGGACCTTTTAAAGTCAAGACAGTATATCAGCATGGAGCAGTTGAAATCTATAAAGAATCACCAGACAAAGCATTCAAAGTCAATGGTCATCGACTCAAGCATTACTATGGAGATATGGAGAACTGTGAGGCATTCATCATCAGCCTCGATATTACATGATTCCGAGCGGTATCGTCGAGCTATCGACGTTAAACAAGCGCTTCGTGGGAGGCAACCCACTGGGAAACAATGATCAACAATGCTGGACGAATAGGGAAGTGTTTCTTGTTTCTTTTAATTTCTTGTAGTTGCATTCATCATAGTAGTTATTCATGTTAGTCATGCTTATTTGCATTTTCATGCCATGATTATATAGACTGTGTTAGGATCGACTTAGTCTATTAGCATAGCATTTTTTCATGCATTTTGCGTCTTTGATCCTTTCAGTTGTTGTTTCTACTTAAGTAGCCGATGATAAAAATTGTTTGGAATGACAGTAGGAATAAAATCTAATTAGGTTGCTTGTCAGTTAGCTTGCTTGATGTAGAAGCACAATTAATACATGTAGACTCATCGATTGTTTTTATGCTAGTTACGGATACACTTGAGTATTGTTATACATAATCCTTGCTTAGGTTCAGAATTACACCTTAATCCTTTATTAGCTCATGGATTGTAAAATAATAAGTTTGGGGGAGTTAAAAGATAAATATGCGTATTATTCAGTTAGGCGTTAAAGGCTAGTAGCCGCTCGTTAACGTACGTCCTCTCGCTGGGGGCTGCGTATTGCGAGTAGTCTAGGGGTGGAATGAGATGGAGCGAAACGCACTCATTCCTAATCAGATTTCTTAAAAAAAAGGCAAAATTGGCTAGGATGAGCTCTTTGGTGCTCGAGTTATTAAGTTCTAGGGGACTTTGTGCCTAGTGACCTAAGACTTTTCCGGTCTGGGATCCGCTAACCTAAAGCTCGTTACATGGGCACCATTGTATAAGTCTTTAAGGGACCTCGTCCATTGCACGGTAAAATAAGCCTTTGAGTGTCTGTATATAGAGTAAAGCATAATAAATCTTTGACAACCCCGGAGAAATATGGATGTGCAACTTGACTATGAAGAATCTAGGTTGTATTTCGTTTCTAATCTTGTGATTATTATGATGAGAACAAGTAAGGTCCATTAATTTGTACTAAAAACATGTCGATTGAGTTTGAGTACACACGCACGCTTCTTCACTTGTATTGCTAACATTTGAGTACCTAGTTATTTCACATTCCGAGGTCATTACATTCGTTGAGGCATTTATTGGTATCAGAGCATTGCGCTCTTGCATCCATTTAAATTCGTTGAGGCTTAATTAGTTACGGTTACTTGTTCGGGATCATTGCGCTCTTGCATCCATTTAAATTCAGTTGCATTCATACATCAATTGTTAAACCTGTTTTGCATTGCTTGAGGACAAGCAACGGTTTAAGTTTGGGGGTTTGAAAAGTGCATTTCATATCACTTATTACGCTTCCATTATTTTTAAAATCATCACCGGTTCTCAAATATTCGTTGAGTTTTAACGTATTTTTCCAGTATTCTTAAAGACACTTGTGCCGCGGGTAAATTGTGATAATATTAATAAATTTGGGGTTGAAATTGAAGAAACTAGAAAATTAATGTATTTAGGAAAATTTTGGAACAGTTGAAAAGAAAAGAAAATATATTAATGCTAAAAATATATTATGACGAGTGATTTTCCAAATGAAAATATATTAATGCTTAAAATATATTATGACAAGTGATTTTCCAAAAAAAAATATTTAACATAAATATTTACGTTGCATAATTTAATTGTTTTTAGGGTTTTGGCAGAATATCTATATAAAGAGACAGACGTAAAAGAGAAAGGGGTGTACCGTCTGGTTTCTTGTCTTTCGGCAAAATACAAATAAAAAAAAATAAAAAAAGAAGAGACGAAAAAAAAGAAGACAATTGGCGACAAAGAAACAAACATCATTGGCTACTGATAGGCAATTCACAGCGACTTTGGTTGCAGTATGTTACTGATCGGATTTTCGGCCACTTACTTTTCTTTCGGCAGAGTATAGAACGGCGAAATCAAACAGAAAGCGGCAGAGTATAGAACGACGAAATCAAACAGAAAGAAGAAGAAAACGGAATTTGCGATTTTGGTGTTTTTCTTCCAGCAGGTGACAGCTGCTTGTGGGTTTTCTTGTGGAGGTATTACTCTTAACAAAAGATACCAGAAAACGCAATTGACGGCAAGCGACGGCGATTTGACTTTGAGTTTTTTCGGTTTAATTTTTCTAAACTCTTTTTAGTTTATTTTTATTCTTATTTATATTCATCACGCTATGTTAATTTTTCTATACTCTTTTTAGTTTATTTTTATTTTTATTTATATTCATCAAACTACGTTAATTTTTAAGACCATGATGATGATTTGTTCGATTATGAACTAATCGTTGTCATGGAACCTTAGCAGATTTGTTTGAATAATATTTAGGGTTTATTACTTAATTGATTTTTTGTGAGATATGTTTATCGGTTACCTAGTATGGTTGTGTTTTTTTGTTAGATGCGTCGCGAACATCTAGATTGTTTATCTTTAATGAATGCGAAAGTAGATTTAAAGGTTTAGAACTTGCCATGCTAGCATAGGTTCTTGAATTATTCATATTGTGATTGTTCATGATTCGTAATATGTCATTATCCATATCATATTACCCTATGTAATCGAAATAGATAACTTGTGCTTAAAACCAATTGTACCTCAATTCATATAGACATATAGGATTGTCATGCATGCGGTGTCTGCTTAACTGCTATCTCTTTTGTGGTTGATTAAGTGGTTTGGTTTACGTGTATTGAAAGGTAGCGTATTCTGATTTTGTGTTATCTGATTAGTAATCGTAGCTATCTTACATATTGATTAAGTATATTAATACTCTAAGTAAAATAAACAATGAAGTTAGGGTTCCATGTTTTCTCTCGTATAAGTAAAACTCATTAGATATTCTCGTACTTGATTTGTTTAGTTACATTCATAATTCATTACTCGTTCAAGCATTAGTTTAATAATCATACGTTGTTGCATAAGTGAATTCTTGTCTTATACACCTAGTCTTCGTGGGAACGATCTTTCTTACTTATTACTTGCTACGATTTGACCGCGTATACTTGCGTGAGAAAATGACTAACAGGTAGTTTAGCTCTTCGGTTGGTGACTTGAATTTTGTCAATATATTCTTGAACGTTTCGTCGTATATGGATGCATAAGGCTTTATTCACCAAACGTTGGTAGGCATCACCTGGAGTTTCTTACCAAAAAGCATTACCTTGTAGCTATGGAGACATGGCTCACTCATGAAGGTCGTGTGCTCATCATCCTCAAGGTGTAGGACGATCTGGTTGTAGTCCGTATTGGCATCCATGAAGAAAAACATATTGTTTTGTGAGTTGGCATCCACCAACTAGTCAATTGTCTATACGGATAATCTATAATTTTGGTGTGTTCAGTGAAATGTATAAACAACATTCGTTTATAATTATTATTTTTTACGAGGATTTTTTTGTGGTTTATATATAATATATAGATTTCACGATTTCCATAACATTTTCATTAGCAAATGGTATGCACATTTATTTGGTTGATTGATATTTATTGTTGATATTTATAGGTTGACGGTGCATATACTATAATGAGCACGCTTTAGATTTTCTTATTTTAAACCCCATGTACGAGAGATAAATATAATGTTAGCTTGCCAAGTAATTTGGTCTCAATTTTGTTAAAACCCATAAGAACTTTTTCTGAGGATGAGAGCGGGGTTATACTTGTGTTTCAGCCATAACTCTTCTTGTATAAGATGTTCGTAGAGTTTTCGATGTCAAGCATGGTGCGGCTGACTTTCTCCTCGAACATCTTGGCGATAAGGACTATAACGTCTTTGTATGTGATCGGAGGGATAGACAACCTATAGATATGGGTGCCATATTTTTAAAGTTTTGGTATAACTGCGATGGTGGCTCCACCAGAATTGATACTCATAATCATCATGGTTTTGCCAATAGGTCTCGAACTATAGTGTATATAATGAAGTGTGCTTAACTTGAATAGGGGTACGACTCTTGATAAATTCTTGAAGCTTGCCCTCGTCAAAGATTTACTGAATTTTGTCTTTTAGAGCTCGACATTCATATGCATGATGGTCATTATCATTGTGATACTTACGTAACTTTTTTTGGGTTTTATGGCTCATTCGGGATCTACATATTCTCAGTTTTTTAAATAAATTGAATCTCAGGCTCGGTAATAGATTGTCACTATATTCTTGGCGAGCTCAGTATACTAGGTACTCGCACTCCAACGATTTCATGACTCTTAAACTCTGGTGGGTTGTCTATCGTCTGTTCTAGCATTCATATTCTGCAAGAAGAGCATCATTTAGAAGGTTATGTAGTAAGTGTACTTGATTATATTTGAGCCACGGGGCCGATCTCATATTGAAATAATCTGGCTGGATGATATGACGAATACACATTTGATTGTCTCACTGTCCGTGAACATATTGTCTCTTAAACCTATATTCGTTTCTTAACTTACACCCAGAGATCTCCAAAACTAAGATCCATACACTTTATACTATCCTATTCTTTGAGACTATGCAAGATCGTTTAGTTTTAAAAATGCATGCCACAAAGTTGTGAGAATTTTTTTGGCTATTATATATGCTAAAAAACCTTTGAGTACATGCACGGAGGGTTTCATTTCGCTTTTACTTGTGATGGATAATAGAATCCTTGTTTCCTCATACTACTTTCTTCGATGAACTAGTATCAGATTGGATCTAAAGTGATTCTAAAGTTTGAATAGTTTCCAGAGAAAAATAATAGAACCACATTAGTGCACTACCTTGAAAGGTCATGAAAAATACTCGACAAAACAATTTATCGTCATCGTCAAATCGAATCATCGAGACGCTTGAATTCTAATTGCAAGATTAGTGTGTATGTGATCCCTCTCATGAATCTTGCATATACTGGTATTCTAACAATGACGATGAATCGTTTGATTGCTAAATATATTTTCCATGTAAGTTTGGTGCATATCGCATACTTGTTCTTTTTGTGTGGTTACAGATTTCACTCTAGACACGATGGCTGCATGTGGCGCATCAACGATGAGATTTTGAGCGATTGTGGCAGTGGGATATTGTGTTGCGGTATCACAATTTGGATTTTTCAATGTAGCGGCGACAATAGGGTTTTGTGTGCCAATTGGGAAAATTTGTCTTACGCCGGTCGCAATAAAAAATTTGTGCGGCGACGATATTCATCAACATCTGCATGGCGATAAAATAACTATGAGGACTTAATGATATTGACATGGTGACCATCACATTTTGTTTCTCCAATAATGGTGAGAAAGAGTTTTAATTTAGTCTTTGAATAAAAAAAATCATCATTTTTTATAGGTTTACACATACGAGGCCAATGATGTGGTTGGATTTTATTTGAGATAGTGGAATAAATTTTAAACAAAAATTAATATTTTTTTAAGCTAGTTATTGTGTAGAAATTTGTGTGTGTTTTATTGAAGGGATTATATTTAAGAGATGGATTTTAGGGGGGGGAGATGGAAAGTTTAAACTCAAATGTATCTGATTTGAATAATATTATCCAAGTGTGCCATGCTGCAAGCATCTAGATCTCTTTTTGTAGAGATTTATTTATAGGTTATTATATACTTATAACTGCTACATTAAATTATATTTATTACATGTAAGTGGAAATAACGTCACATACTGATTGACGATTACAAGTTCTTGTTATCCAAGCTCGTTTATGGACCTTTTGTAAACCAAGACTCGATCAAGGTACATACAACGGTGCTTCCCTGAGATATCTTATAATATTAAGACTCTAGAAAATTACATGTCGAGCTAAACATATGCTTGGGTAGGAGACCTTTCTAGAATCATCTGAAACTTAAACATGAGCCCATGGGAGCTTTAGCTGAAGGATTAAGGTCGAGCTAAGGAGGGTTTCAAATAAAATCCTTAGATTGGTCATAGAAGAGTTTCAGATTAAAGCATGAGCTTGTGCTCTAGAAAACTTTTGGATAGAAACTTGAGTTTGGCTTAGGGAGCTTAATGGTAACGAGCTTCATATGGAAGCTTGAGCTTGGGCTCGGGAGAGCTTCAAGAGGAAACTTTAGCTTGGTGTCATGGGTATAACATTTTTCCTGCACGAGATGCCTATATTGTGCACGCCTAGCTGCACAAGTCAACACTTCCCATATGGCATACAACCAATATAACGTCCGGATTGAAGTGATTCAGTTTAAGTACCTATCATATGAAGAATCGATTTAGTTTCAACAAGTCGTAAGATCATATCATCATCTGCACATAGAGGTTGAAACTAGCTTTTCCATTGGGAAAATACGGATCGTGACATTCTCCTCCATTTAATTAGTTAGTACTTTTGTCATGATTACTCAAGTTGAAATTCTTGTGTTCCCGGCATTATGTATTCCATTTTAGCTTTGCTACAACATTTAATTATACATGGTTAAATTTTAGCTTCAAACAACTCATACCAGTCTTGCTTAGAACATCTTTAGGTTGTGGTAGATTTATACTAAACCTAAATTATGAGCTCTATATGAGACTTAAAAAAATATCTTCTGTAAATACATCGACGAATTTTTGTCAAATATTAGTCGCGAGATAAATAGGAAAAAAAATTAATTGATCGACTTGCCGCTATCTCATAAAAACTTTACTACAAAACTAGAATAAGAAAACGACACTATTATAGAAGAGAGTATACAACCGAGCAAAGAAAATAAATATAAAAAATGTTTTAAACATTAAAAAAAGTTCTAACATTCTATGTTTCAATAGGAAATGAGTTTTCTTTATGGACCATGAACTTATAATATCTTTTGAGATTATATATGATTTTTCTCAATTTGATTGAGTTAGTTGGTTTTGGTTTTTTAATATGTAAGAGCACCAATTTTCTTAGATTTTATTCTTTATTAAGAACTCACGGAAACAGATCCAAAAGAATTCCATCTTTTTTTTTTTGCATTATAGTTCGGTAGTGCTAACCTTAAAGTGGAATTTGGCTTCTTTATACTATTACATCTACTTTAGATTCTTTTTTCTTTTTTTACTCTTTTTTGGAGTAAAATAAAAAATATAAGGTACAACAATCTGGATATGGACGGCCCCATCATACACTAAAACGAAATAAGTTTCACCCGTAGTTGAGGCTTAACACCATCCTCCTTTTGCTCGTCAACACTTTTCTTTTCATTTCAAGCTATAACTTTCCTTCTCTTGCAAAATGAGTTGAACTCAAAATAAAAAAAATTCAAGCTGTAGCTTTCCTTCTTTAACAAAAAGAGTTGAACTTCAAATAAAATCACTTAACAAACAACTTATAGCCTTTTAGAAATGGTCTTTTGATAAATAAGCTTACATAATGCCAGAGTGTTACAAATCAGATATAGTAAGTTTGAACACGAGCTATCATATTCAAACCCAACAAAACAAATAAGCATAAAACAACTACAAAAACAAAAACCTCAAACATTACATTATTATTATTTTGGTAATACTAAGTTATTAATTATTTCCGATACTTGAGTAAACATGCAATCTTAACAAATCTTGTTCTTACTGGACACCTTCTCCTTCACAAATTTCTTCCAGTAAGTAGTAATTTCTCTCTGCATCTCGATTTCCGTTTTCTTGACTACAACTCCATTACTCTTCTCAGTCGCTTGATTAGCAATACTGATTTTGGCACTTATCCTTGATGGAAGACTATCAAGCTCATGCATCACTTTCTGTATGTCAATAACCAACCTCTCAGCCAAAGTACGAGAAAAATCTTCTCGAATCACAACACGAAGCACGGTTATATGCTGAGCATCAGCCGGCATTGTATAGGCAGGCACAATCCATCCAAAACGACGTAACGTCTCAGCTATTTCAAATTCGGTGTGGTGCCTATTGTCCTTTAATGAAAAGGCCACCAAAGGAACTCCTATGTCTTTCGACACGATGTTAAATAGTCCGGTTTTTTCCAAACCTTCTTTAAGAACCATCGCGTTTTCTTGGCAATTCTCCATCACGTTTTTGTACCCCTCGTATCCTAAGCGGATAAGTTGATAATACTGGGCAATTATTTGACTCGAACCTGAAAACAAGTAGTCGAACATGTTACAAAGTAGAACACGCAGATGTAACTATAGAAATTTAGAAAATATTATCGATGATGATCATTGTTACGATAAATCATACACTTGCAACTCTGTTCTAATACAAATAGAAAATTAAAAATAAACTTATACAGTTGTTACCTTTGGAGAAATTGAGAGTGAAAGTAGGTTGGTCAGCACCAAGGTAGTTGATATGGAAGATGAGTTCTTCAGGCAAATCATCTTTGCTCCTCCAGACAACCCAACCGACACCGGCGTAGACAAGACCATACTTGTGTCCACTTACATTGATGGACTTCACAAGTGGTAGCCTGAAGTCCCATTCCAGCTCTGGATATAAGAAGGGTGCTATAAACCCACCACTTGCCGCATCCACATGTATCGGCGTATCCCATCTGCAAATATATTACACGGAAAGTTAACAAATTGCGACCAATGTCTGTAAAATGTACTAGTATATGTAACAAGATATAGAAACATACCCAGTTTGGTTGTTCTTTTCAAGCAAGAGATCATTCAAGAGCTTAACATCTTCAAACTCTCCATTAAGAGTTGATCCCAAAATAGCAGCAACACAAATAGTGTTCTCATCGACCATTTCGACAGCCTTAGCAGGGTCCATGACGTAGTAACCTTCACTCAGCTTCACTTCTTTGAGTTCAACTTCAAAGTACCTTGCGAATTTCTCCCAACAAACCTGAACATTAGCTCCTGTCACAATGTTGGGCTTGTCATAAGGCAAACCTTGTTCTTTACGCTTGTTCTGCCATTTGCGCTTGAAAGCAAGACCGGCTAACATTATTGCCTCAGATGATCCAACCGTCCCTACTCCTACAGCCGCCTCTCCTTCGTTCAGAGGTGCGTTGAACAAATCAGCTATGATGTTCACGCATCGGTTCTGTATCAATAGATATGGTTAAAACAAAATCAAACCCAACCGTATGAAAACCGAATCAAACCGGCCGAAATCCGAAAAAAACAAATATTTTTAGCATAGGATTTCAATCAATATCAAATCTAACAATTAGATCGTGATGACTTATAATAATTTTGAAAAAAAAAGGGAAACATAATTTAAACAAAAATTCACTTTTAAAATATAGAATAAAGAAAAAAATTGAATTTTAAATTTAAAAACTGAATCCAATTATGTATGATCCTTTGACTTTAAAACATGGTCAGATTAGTATAAAAAAAGATGATAGATCTAAACATTTGTTTCAAAGCGGAAGGGTACCTGAAGCTCAGTAGTAACAGGGTACTCATCCATATCGACATAGTTCTTGTTGATAGAGTCCATCATCAGCTTATCGCACTCCGGCTCCATCCACGTGGTGACGAACGAGGCAAGATTCAACCTTGGGTTACCATCGAGCATAAGCTCATCATTTATAATCTGATAAGCTGCCTCTTTCGGTATGGAGTTCTCCGGCATTTTAAACCTCGGGAGCGAATGCCTCACGTAGCGAGAAGCGAACGTGGAGTGAATTGAAACATCGGATTGAGAAGCTGTCTTTGATAAAACCATTTTTGTTTCGTATTATTTAGAGAGAGAAAAGTTGAGTTAAAGAGTTGTTTGATGAATGAGGAAGAAGATGTAGAGGGCTGTGTTTATATAGTACGAGTAGGGGGGTATGATACACCGAAAGGGAACAGACAACATTTCAAAGTCTCTTCTTGTGTTCTCTCATTTGTTTACTCTTCTAGTTTTCAAACGCTAGTACTCCTTTTTTATTTTTTATTTTTTTATTTTTGTAGGAGACCAAGACCACGTTTTTTTCTTATATATGTGGAAATATTTATGGATACAGTAAGTTATGTTTTATTTTATGCGATTATAGACAATTATATGTTAATTCTAAAATCAAAATATTTGCTATAGATTTGATGCGACAAATTTGAAACAAGTAAATTAGTCTAAAACATGTAATTAATTCATTAATTCATATTCATATTCAAATTTATATTCATATTCATATTCATATTATTATAAATATTAATAATAATAATAATTTATCATTAATTTTGTATATATAGAATTTAATTATAGATTATGTTTTTAAAATATTATGGATATATCCATATGATACTATTTTATTGCGAGAACTTTTATTTAAACTAGAAATTTGATAATCTAAAGTAAGTTAATTTGTAAATATTTATATGTGTCGTGGACTATAAGTCGACGGACCGAAATATCTTTATCTTTATCAGTAGTCCTTAGTTCTTATAAAATGACTAACACTTTTACTTGTTGGAAGCAATGATAAATTTTGTTGAAGCTTTTACTTATGATTTGTTAGTTGTCGAAGTTTTGTCTTCACATCTGAAGCTATTATATGTTACATGCAGAAACGATTATCACATCCATTTTTGGCTAGACTTCTAAAAATTTTAAGGCTTGCTTATTCTAATTTACTTTAGCTGAACATTCATCAGGGACGTTTCTAATTAGATTTGTACTGCATTGTTCTTGTCTCATTATAACTTTTCTCGACCGCAACCTAATTTTAGGATAAAACCCATATTTTACCGAAGAGAATTAGTATAACTGAAAGTTAGTTGGCGGTTAGGGTATTACATATTTTTTATTTACTTTGGAATGTCTCGATTTTTCATAGTATGTTAGTAGACCCCCTAACTTTTAGTGCAGGATAAGGGAATGATTGATGTGTGTCTTTCATAAAAACGAAAGTAATGACTGATCATTATATAAATTCAATGGTTCTTTGGCTTAGCCGAAGTTAGCATATTTTATTTTGGTCTTAATCAAAATTATATAGACATAAATAAAGGTAAAAAACTAGGTTTTTGTATTTGAGAAAACTTTTTGGTTTCTTTTGGTGTTTTATTGTGAATGTATTAAGGTTTGATGGCTTATCGTTAGTTTGGTAGCAAGTGGGCAAGATGCTACAAGAAGATTACACGTGGATGAAAGTCGTTTATATTAAGTATTGATGTTCGCAACAACTTTTTTAGTTGTAGTTCGCCTAATAAGGATTATATGGAGGAACTTTCTTCAGAGAGAAATCTAGAAAAACAATCTCCAAGGAAGAAGATCGTGGAGTAACCTTTTCTAAGGAGAAAACTGAGTATTAGGTCAAAATATACTAGTTCAAGTGGTACATTTTGGTACCAAATAGGTTGAAGCTAAGGCTCTCGATGTCCATCCATCTATTATGATGGATGTTTTTGGCTTAAACAAGAAGATGGAGCTTTCTTCCAGTATTGCTGAATCTGAAGATGAAGAATATGATATGCACCTTATTAAACATCATAAAAAATTAGAATCTAGAGATAATATATCTCAAAGGATTGATGGTAATACTAAAGACAATTTAAAGTACTCATGTTATTGTTTTTCTCCAGCTTTACAACCTTCTTTTGTTTTAAATCTTGTTGTTGAGACAAGTGTTTCAAAGGCTTTAACTTCTACAACTTCTCTTTCAAGATTCATTGCTACTAAATTTGTAGCTTTGTGTGAAAATATACCTAGTCCAGACTTGCTAGCTATGGACCTCATTTATTATTTTTCTAGGAAAAGAGTTGTTATATGTGATAGTTGTATGTCGAAAGAACTACATATTGTTTTGTGAGCAACGCATGAAGACTCTACTAGAAGTTAGTTATGAGCCTGATTTTTTGGTTTGAGAAAGAAGGCAATTTCTTAAGCTAATTGGAAAGGGGGGGGGGGTTGAAGCAAGATCGTGATGAATTTTTCTGTTTCAAATTATAAATAAATAATACTGAAAGTATTACTAAGGCGTTAAAGTCTTCATCTACAAAACTTTCATTTTTTATTGATAATGAAGCTATTGTTGGAGTATTTAGGAGAGATGGTGATGTGGCAGATGATTATGCAGACATGATAATTACTTTAGTTGTTAAATTTATTAATGAAGATGTTAGGCCGAAGGAAGATATGTCATCACCACTGAAACTTGTGTCAACTTCTTAGTGAATGCATACCCTACTATCAATGTTGTTGGTAATGTTGTAGATTTTCTTGAAGTTTTTTTATAGGTCTTTTCAGTTGCAGATACTCATGGTGATGAGGCCCTATTTATAGATCTAGATGATTGATTATCTAAAATGAGTTCTCTTTCGTCGAGGTTGTTCGTTCAACGTTATCTTATTTTTCCATTGAACAAATTCATGAGATAGTGACTCTGTTTGCCACTTTAGCCAGTGAGGGGTAGCTTCCAACCCATCTTTCTTATTTGGACTTGAAAAAGATAGTTGAATTTAGGATTTGATATAGAATGAAATTTTCATTACATTTTCTTCTTCATCATCTTTTAGTAGAAAAACTAATTACATTTTTGATAATATTGGTATTCTCAATATATTGACTATACTTTCTCTGTGTAATTTCTATCATACAACCTGTATCCTGATTTTTAGTGTTTTTTGATGGTGTTGTTGAACTATGAAGAGATATTTCAATTCAAAGTTTCTCTTCCAACTAAAAACTAAAAGTGATAAATAACTAAAGGCCAAACTTGAAATTTTCCATGAGAATGAGAGGCTTTTGAGACTTGAACTGCAAATGAAGATTGAAGTTGAAGTTGAACTGAATAAAGAAATTTAAAACAAGTCTTTTCATTTGTCTTAATTATAGAGTGCATTACTTCATTCTCATGAGATATTTCTTGCTAGTTGTAGGTTTGGCCCTTTCTTGAAAAATGTTACTTATGTTCATGATTAAATCCTTCATGTCTGTAAAGATAAACTAACTACTTCTAAATTTGAGCTGAATATTATTGAAGAACTTCAGTTGACTGACATAAAAGTCAATGATAAAATTATAAAATCTAAACTGTAAGAGCATGTGGATGAATGAAAAAAAAATTAGTTCATGAGCTTTTTTTTAGTGGGCATCATGTCATAACATAAGAGTGTTATTTATTATTAGGCACAAATGATTGCTTTCCGTTATCGGACTATATGATATGGGGTGCTTACATTTACGACCTTTTTGAAGAGTACAAAAAATAGAGTGATGTTGTAAATGCAATGGATTTTGGTGTTCATGAAATTAGTATCGTTAAAATATATAATGTTAGAACTAGTAATTTATAGCAGTTAGCCCCTTTAATTTTTTTTTCATAACTATCTATGTACATAATATTTTCTGAATTGTGGGTGTCAATCATCACCTTCTTGATTTGTATTTCGACAACTATATATTTTAACATTGATATGATTTTAGAACCTAATGGAATGAAAATTCTTTTTTATTGATATAAAATTATATATATATATATATATATATATATATATATTAAATAGATTTTTTATTAGTATAAAATATATATATATATATATATATATATATATATATATATATATTAAATAAGAAAATAGGTAATCTACCTATCTTTTTTTATTTATATTATAGGGATGTTTTATTCCACTTTCATATATCTTTATATTATTTATTTTTTAAGTTTTTTTTCAAATTTTATCCACCTTTATGTTTTTTTTAAAATTAAATTTTATCAATTTGTATACTACACACAAACTTTAGATAGAAGTTTTGTTCATTAATGTATTATTTTCACAAATGTTTACTAACATTATATAACTATTTAGCTAACCGATAATTTAATAAAAACTTGTTGGTCGTGTAGGTAGGGTTAGTAATGAATAAGTATAAACATTCCTCCATCACTCTTTCATTCTTTGATTTTCTATTCATGAAAATTTATCTACTCGAGACAAAATTCTGTGTTGGGATTTAATTACCCCACCAGATTATGTCTTATTTAATTCTTATTCTGATACTATCGATCATATCATTTATGACTGTAGTTCCACTAAAAGTTTGTTAGATCCAAATTCAGCTTCCTGTTAAATGTTGACAACTGGAAATAATAGGGTCGGAGCCCATTTTAATCGACTTGGCGACTCATAAAGTAGAATTTTGAATCAAGATAAGTTTGGTTATTTTCCTTGTGTTATTATCTATGCATTAACTTTTTAATAAATTGTAATCATCTTTCAGATTGGTGGCGAGAGTGAAAACATATAGAAGGAAATAATATATGATATTGGGTCATTTCTAGCTGTGATAACTGAGCCATAGAGAGTGAGAGGCAAAATATGACAAGATAACTCCAGGTCGAGGAATTTTTTTTCTTTTAGTAAAAGGCTTGGGAAGATTTTCAGGCTCGCTTTGAACAACATGTTTCTGTTGAGAATAAGAAAAATGAAAATTTTGGAGTTCCACTAGTCGATTGTGAGAAAATAATTATTGAACTAGATCATGTTAAAACCACGTGGATTGGTTACCAAAGGACACCCACAAAATTGGAGAAATATTTATATAAAATTCTAAATTAAATAACGGAATCCACCAATCATAAGTATAGATCTCTGTTCCTATATCTCGATAAAAATGACAAAATTATTTGGATGTTACTACAATGAGATTATTAGAGAAGCGTACGCTTCAATAGTACAAGAAAGAAGAAACACAGTAATTGTTTTTGAATATTTATATGAAGTATGGGATAAAATTCGTTGTTTTGGAATTTTCCCAAATCAGACCATACATGGACATTGTTCCTTTCTAGGAGCTCATACGTTTTGAGTAGTGGCCTCTTGGTATAAAGTGGTATTATACGCGTATTCAACGATAATAGTCCTAAGGAATGAAGTACGGAAACATATAATTTTTCGAAAAATGTAAATGAATGTTCTTCTCTGTTAAGAAATAGTAATGGACCGTTCCTTCAGTTTCTCTCTTTGGGAGATGGTAAAAAATTAGAGGCTTTTATTTTATATAACTCTCATCGAAGATACTAATGTAGGATAATATGATATACTTTTTCCATTCGGATTAGAAGTAAATATTCTTCACCCAAATGTGCTAATGGAGTAAGGGTTTTTTCCACCCAGAGGTGCTGATGAAAAAGAAATATTGCTTCCACTCGGAGGTGTTTATGGAAACAATTGATTTCTCCCTAGATATGATGATGAAAAAAGAGTTTACCACCCCATAAAATTATCTAGAATGGGATATGTTGCCCAAAAAATTGGAAATTCTTTTAATTGCTTTAAATTGAAAATACCCTAAGTACCAAAGTTCTATGGTGAATGAAGTTATGATGTAGTCCATTAAATTTTTCCAAGCATTCGGAGTAGCCTGGCTAAGGCAGAGGTCTATTAAATCAGAAAAGCTCACCAACTAAGGGTGCATGCAAAGTCGCAGTACCTAATTAATAAGATCATGGTATATTACAAACTCGGTCGCACTGGCATAAGAAATAATCTCTCCGTGAACATGTAATCAAATAACAATATTTAGAGTAACTCCATATCATCTAGTCTTAAACGATAAAAATAACTTGGATAATGATAAATATATACAATTTCCATGAGATTATCTTTTAAAGCTCGATTGATTTGTATCAAGATAGTGGGAGTAACTTCACGAGGTGTCAAACTAAAATGTATTGATGGGAATTTTTTTATTTTCAAAGCTTACGACTGGTAGAGGTCAGTGCGATATATTCATGAGAACAATAAGCTTTAGATAAAGTAGGGTTGGGGTCATCGTAGTTAGACTCATAGGTTTAATCTTAATAGTAGTAAGACCATATTTTAACTGGATAACTTCAATATGGAAACTGAATAATTGAACACTCTATTCGATTTTCTCTTCCGTAGGCACGTTATGAAATTAAGTTTTTCAAATAGGGTTTCACAATGGCGCATACAGCAACAAAATACATGATTGAAAAAATTGATGTGGGGATCCAGCTTTGCATTGTGGACGATTAAGTTGATATCTTCATTGGTACTGCAAGGGTTGTGGAAGGTTGTGGAGAAAACGTTACCATAATATATGAAAGAAAAAAGAATCAAGATCTTTAATAAAGGGCTTTATGTTGGATTCTAATGAGTGTGAAAGATAACGTTCTTCGCGAGATTAGTGCTGAGAAGACTGCTTCCTGCGCATGGAAGAATTTGGGAGAACTTTACTCATAGAAATCAATTGTGAACCGGTTATACTTGAAGAAACACTTATATGACTTCAGATTAAAAGAAGGTATGTCCATAACTAAATACTTAGATAATTTCCAATCAATTATAATGCACTTGGAGAACATTGATATCAACATTGAGGATGATGATCAAGCTTTGATTTTCTTGAGATTATTACCAGCTCCCTATGAAAAATTCGTAGATACCATAATGTATGGTAAGGATAAGTTATTACTAGCAGATGTGAAAGGAGGGCTGCAATCAAAGGAGTTGAGACAGTTGCAGCCATACAATCAGGTTAAAGGGAGAGGTCTTATAACTATGAGAACATCTGGAAGCAAAGCTAGTTCTTTAAGAAGAAATAACTGGAGGTCCAAATCAAAGGTAAAGAAATCAAACTATTATGAATGTGATGAGCAGGGTCGTTATAAGAGAGATTATCTGAAACAGAATGGTAAGAAGGGAAATCAAAAGGAAAATGTAGTAAACATTACTGAAGGTGTGAACGATTTTGATGACAGTGAAAACAGTAGTACAACTGATTTATTCTCCATGAGTTTAGACTGTGGGAAAAACTCTTGGGTACTCGATACCGGTGCTACATATCATATGTGTCAGTTTAAGTAATGGTTTGATACTTACAAACCAATGTAATAAACTGTCTACTTAGGGAACAATCATTTGTTTCCTGTAGGTGATATCGGTAACGTTAGAATCATAATGTTTGATGGGGTTCTTGAAATCGTTTGATTTAGAGAGAAAAAAGTTGAGTTAAAGAGTTGTTTGATGGATGAGGAGGAAGATGTAGAGGGCTGTGTTTGTATAGTAGGAGTATGGGGTTTGACAGAAGCTACACCGAAAGGTAACAAACAGCATTTCGAAGTCTATTCTTGACACGTGTTCCCTTCCTTCTTTTGTTTAATATCTGTACAAGAAGACAACTGCCACGTTTCTCTAATATTTCTTTTGGGCTAGGCTAAAATGAGACCCCAAATCTTTATAGTGAGACCCCTAATTCAAAAAATTTCTGCAATTGTGAAATTACCAAATTGCCCCCACATATAAAAACACTAATTTCTCCACCCACTCACTTCTCTCTCTTTTCCTCCTCTCTTTCCTACCAAAACTCTCTCCAAAATTTAAACAAACACCCACAATAATTAATGTCTCCAAACTCCCACAAACATTAAATACACATTAATTATATAAACTTAAACCCAATTACTCCGAGCATGGATTTAAGCGACTTAAATGACGATTGGAGCTGCAACGCCGATGATTTCCTTTCGGAGGAGGAGGAGCCGCTTACTGATCAC
Source organism: Limnanthes douglasii subsp. nivea (assembly GCA_036936605.1). Classification (NCBI taxonomy): domain Eukaryota; kingdom Viridiplantae; phylum Streptophyta; class Magnoliopsida; order Brassicales; family Limnanthaceae; genus Limnanthes; species Limnanthes douglasii. The sequence goes on along the minus strand of JAUPFV010000336.1, from coordinate 48,855 downwards.
TTGGAGAGCGTTGCCGAGGTAAAAATCTAATTTTTTTCAACACAGTACGTAAATTCGCAAGTTCGTGCCTTCGAATGTACACTTCCACGCAAGAACATGCGTGGAAGATGACAAATCTTCGCACAATCGTGCGAAGATTTGTCGAAATCGTCATGCAGCGATTTTGCCAAATCTTTGCATAAAAATTCGAATATTTGCCAATATTGGATTTACATGCCTTTTGGGTTAGATTTTGGGTTCTTCTTGGTTTTACATGTTTTTTTGGTTCAATACTGGGTTTGTCTTGGTTTTACATGCCGTTTTTTGTTGAATATGTGGTTTGTCTTTATTATTTGACTTGTAAATACATGTTTGTGTTTGTGTAGGATGCCGCCGAAGCACCATGTCACATGGCGGATTATAGTCAAATATTTAAGACGGATAAATTCTTAACGAAGGCGGAATTGATCGAATGGGTTGACAAAGAGAGCAAGAGTATAGGGTTTATTGTCGTGGTAGATAAAGATGAAGATGGTAGTAAAAACGGTAAAACACCGCGGTTATATTTTAAGTGCGAGAGGCACGGTGTTTACAAGCCGAGGCCTAAGCGGGAAGGGCGGTTTTTGTTCCCGCGTTAATTAACAAGCGGGAAAGTATGGGCGGGATGTGCATTAAACGCGGTGTTTTTGGCGGCAATATTTTCATGAGTCTCGTTGTATCGAGACGTCTAATAATTTTAGTTTCTTAATAATGAAACCCCTATTACTGCACTCCTGCATTTGTGTACTTTTTTAAAAGTTGCCCTCGGTTGTTTTAAGAATGCTACATTGGATAGTCTGGATACAGTGGATACAAATTAATGAAAACAAAGTAAAATGGGCAGTCAAATAATAACCAGTAGTACATGGTAAATGTAAAATAAAAAACATTAGAACATTAACTTAAACAAACAGTACATAAACTCCAATAAGCAAACAAATAAAAACATAAGTAATGCCGATTAGTCGAAGTCATATCCCAAGTTATCGTCAGAGTCAGTCCCCTCTTCCCTTTCAGCAATCCTTTTCTCAAGATACAGAACCATGTCACTAGTGATGTAATCTACCACAGTCATGTTCCATACGGCGGCCGCTTCTTGCTTAATTTTAAATGGTTGGAAAAGCAAACGATCCATTGGTTTGCAATTAATGTACCTCTGTTTGATTTGTTCACGGTTGCGCACAGCAAAGCCTTCAGTTCCTAATCGGCCGTAGTTGTAGTACATGTTACACAAGACTAGCTCGAAAAACGCATCGCTACTGTCTTCGCCCAACTCACGCACGGCAAGTTTCACTGCCTGAAGCAAATGGTAGTCCGCATGAGGGGTAAACTCCATTTTTGCACTGTTTATGTTTGACGAGTGATAAGCATACGCTTATAAGCTAGTGCATGTTCGTGCGGGCATCCGGGAAACCCACGCACGAACATGCGTGGATTTTCCCTGTTCGACAATAGCAGCCCCCAAACCCAGATCTGCCCCAAATCAGTCCTAAAACTATAACCCAACACCCTAAACGGTCCTACTCTCCTAACTAACAACATACATGCCTTTAAAATCAAACAAATCAACACCAAATACATAAAAATCAAATTTTTCTACCCGAATGGAAAACACTAAAAATCACTAGAAATAACAATGTAAAATGGAAAAAAAAAGCACCATGAAGTGTAGAATCCATACCTTAACAAGTTCGTGGAGTTGGATTTCAAGAAAAGTCGACGGAAAAAATTTGGGTTTTTTCAAGTAGAGAGAGTTAGGGTTTCGGGGGAGAAGAAAGGGAAGAAAATCTGAATCTTAACTATTTATATCGATGGCATTTTGGTAAATAATTGGGGTCTCACTATAACCAACCCGGGTCTCACTATAACCGGGTCTCACTATAAAGATTTGGGGTCTTATTTTAGCCTAGCCCATTTCTTTTTATACATTTCTAAATATCTGTAAGAAAAGACAACTGCCACGTTTCCTTATCCTTTTATATGGAAAAATTTATGGATATGTTAAGTTATTTTTTATTTTATGTGATTATCAATTATAAAAATTCACACGTAAGCTTTAATCTTTATCGTTTTTCGAATGTGCGCGAGTTAAACAATCTAGTTAAGCAAAAAAATGTTACCAACACAATAATCATACTTTTGGTAGAGATTAAAATCAGATTGTGTGATGTTGAATTTATTATTAGAAAATAACTTATTTTTAGATTGTGTTGAGTTTATTCTTTCTCTTCCTCTTAATTTATTCACTGCAAAATTTGTAGTCTATCTATGCTTATCGTGAGGGTTTTGAGCATTGTCATATTTGGACTGATTTGGAAGTTCTCTCGGTTTATTGTCGTGACCTTCCTTAGGTTGTTTTTGGAGACTTCAACGTTATTCGTAATTCCGATGAGCGTACTGCGTCGTCCAACTAGGGTGATATTGACGATTTCAATCATTGTTGCAATCAATGTGAGTTATGAGATATTCGCTCGTTTGGTTCCCAATTCACTTGGCTCAATAAAAAAACCCTTAAACCACATTGCTTCTAGGATTGATCATGTATTAGCTAACACTGAGTGGACTAATTCTTTCCCTATCTCCATTGTCCACGTTGGTCCTCTCCATTCTTCTGATCATTCCACTTTTATTCTAAATCTGGGTACTCCAAAGCGTATTAAAAACCTTTCAGTTTTTTTAACATGAAGCAGTCTCGCCCTTCGTAAAACGAGTTTTTTTTTATTCGTGGAATATTCTAGTATATGCTCATGGTATAAGACTGGTCTTCGTTAAAGTCATTCGTCTTTAATTTTTCCCTTGGGGACTTAATCGCAAGAAATTTAAAGAAATTAGCTCTAGGGTGTTTAACGCTCGAAACCACTTACTCACGGTCCAATCTCATTTAGCTACTGGCCCTTTGAAGCCCTTGTTGATCTCTCTTGAGATTGCTGCCTCTTACACTTATATATCTCTCAACCATGCCGATGAATTTTTCTATAAAATATTTTTAGAGAGACTTGGCTCAAACTTGGAGACTATAACACTAAATTCTTTCATAATAGTATCAAAAGTCGTATATCGAGAAATAAAATAGTCTCAGTCTTTAATGGTAACATAGACCTTGTCATTTCACCAAACGGGATGACGAGTGTCTTTATCTACTATTTTTCCAAACTTATAGAATTATGGGTACCTCTCGGGGTACCCTGGACTAACTAGAATCTATTCCCTTATCTCTGTTGAAGTTGATTCCCATGACCGATCTTCAATGGTTCGACCTGTTAATTACGCATAAATTAAAAGCACTCTATTTAATAGTGATAGTTTATATCCTTGAGGCATGATGGCTTTAATACTTGTTTTTACAAGCACTCGTGGAACATCATCGGTAAATAAATTCCTAATATAATCTTAATGTTCTTTAGTAGTGGTCGTCTTGAGCCATCGTGGAATGCCACCTTCATTTTCCTAATTCGGAAAAACCCCCCCATCCACCACTGATGACTTTAGACCAATTGCATACTGCCATGTGGTTTATAAAATTATTTCCAAGGTCCTGGCTGACGGGATCAAAGACTTTTATACTTATATCATTGAAAAATCTCAATCTACTTTTTTCGTTGGCCGTAATATCACGGACAACACCCTGATCTCTCAAGATCTTCTAAAATGATATCACATTAATGGTAAGGGTCCAAGGATTATTCTGAAAATCGATCTGATGAATTTTTTTGATAACGCTCAATGTACCTTATCCTCGATATCTTTGTGGCCGTGAATTTTCTAGAATATATGATTGACTCGATCATTCAATGTGTTTTCACCCCTTCCAACACTATTAATATTAACGGTGAATTTTACAGGAATTTCCTCAGCTGAATGGGTCTAAGACAGGGCGGTCATTTGTCTTATTTTTTATTTTTTTTGGTCATGCAAGTTCTCTAAATTATTTTCAAGGAGAAAATTGATGATGCTAACTCTCACTTTCATTGGAAGTTTCATATGCTTAAGATTGTCAATCTCTACTATGTAGATGATTTGATGTTTTTTAAGGAGGTGGCATCAACTCCCTCAACCTCATCAAAATTTGTTTCAATGAATTCTTTAGTCTTTCTGGTCTTAAAGTTATCCTACAAAAGAGTCACATATTCCTCTCTCATATTAACCTCTCGCTAAGATCTGATCTGATCAATATCCTTGCTTTCAACTTTGGCTCCATCTTGGTTAAATATGTTGGAGTCCCTTTTCTCACGGGTGGACTTTCCCATCACGAATATCAACTCCTTCTTGACAAAATTACTACCCATATTGCCTCATGGACTTCTAAACATCTCTCTTATCTGGGAAGGATTTAGCTCATCAAGTCTGTGCCTTGTGCATGATAGGTTTATTGGTCTTCGACATTCATTCTCCTTACTAAAGTTCTTAAAGAACTCTATCAGTCTGTTTGTCGTTTTCTCTAGAGTGGTCACAAAATGAAGGCTACGAGTGAAAAAATAGCTTGATCTGCTGCTACCTTACCCTTATCTAAGGGAAACATTGGGATTCTAGATTTAAAGACCTAAATTAAGGCGGTCATCCTCAAACATTTATGGTCTATTGTTAGTTAAAATAAATATTATATCTGGTTTGATTGGATTATCTCTGAGAAGATTAAAGACGATTATTTTTTATCTTTGAAGATTTGTTTTTCTCTATTATGAACTTCAAGGAAACTTTTACGTCTTAGGTCTCTAGGTAGTAATTTATATAAAATGGCAGTCAGTAATAGGGGAAAACACCTCATTTTGGTATGATCATTTGCTCATTTCTATCTCTCTTGTAACCCATTACGGGATTAGCATCATCCATGACTTTAGGCTTGGGAAGAACCTCAGAATTTCGGACATTCTCTACAATGGACTCTAGAATTAGCCAGCTCATATTATATTTACTAGTGCTAGAAATCACAACACATACTGGGAGACAAACAAACTCAGAATCTCCCTCCCTCTCCCTGACATCCTCTAGAACGATGTCCATTACTGGATGGGTAACATGGGAATCTTTAAGTTCACTATTAAGGGCACTTATGGTGTTCTTTTTATGCTCACTCCCGTGTCGGGTGGCGGTGTTAGTTTGGTATAAATTTAACATTCGCCGTCACTCCTTCATCTTTTGGCTTGCTATACAGGGGAATTTGTCCACCTGTGATAAACTTTGGAGTTGGGAGATTAAATCTCTCCCGGATTGTGTGTTATATAACTCTAACATTAAAAAAATAATGAGAGAGTAATGTGTAATCCTGCAAAGGTGTTGCCTTATAAAACTTTGATAGATTAAGTGGTTCGGCTACCAGTGATCGACGCGAATATTATCTTGGTTGTTACGCTAGCATGTCTTCAAATTCTTATTGGCAAAGACTATGTTGTTATGTCACGCTCAGATTTTCCGGAGGAGTCAGTTCTGATGTTAAAGAATATTTACATCATATTTTATTTTAGCCAAAGTATTCTATAAAAAGTACTATGTCTTTGAGAAACACCAACTTTATTCTCTTTAAGCGCACCAGAACACTCATGAGTTTGTGAGTATTAGAAAATTATACCAAACACGAGAGACTCATATGGAGATTTTCATCCATAAAATAAATTTTTTTCATGTATGTTTTATGTGAGGCGTCATCTATACTTATACCATGCATTAGTTGTCTAGTATGTATTTTAGTCAGTTGGTGTTGAATGACTAATGGTTGCTCGTATCCTCGATTACGACCACTAATTTTGTGAACTATCCATTTTATATGGAAGTACTTTTGGTGATCACTTCCATAAATTATCCAAAATAAAGGTCATTTTACTATCTATCTCTCCTCAACGAGTATAAGATGGTAACGAACCTTCTAACTTCGAGAAATACTGGAAAAACAAAATCTTTGTTAGATATTAGACAGTTAACATTAAGTTTTCTTTATCTGTAATTATATGTGTATGTTCAGTCATAAAAGATAAATTTCTTATTTTTATTTTTACTCTATAGAAAATAACCGTTATTTGGTCGATTAACATGAGTTGAGAAATAGAAAAAGAAAACATTTAGGTAAGAGTCTAAAACAATAGGTAAAATCACAACACATTTGTTTTTCTCTGAGAACTTTTTTACGTAGAGGTATTGGCCCTTAAAGGATGAGTATTTCTAAATGTCTCCCTTTGAGTGAATGTCATGGCGGGATTGGTATTTATCTCTTATTACGTTGACAGGGTTTCATTCCAAAGCGGAAGTTGCTCCCTATTTAAATCCTAAAAGATCTTTCAATGATACCTTTTTCGATATAAAAAGGATTATATTAAAATAAGATAACATAGTGTCAAATGGTCTTTTACGGGTGTATAAACTTTTATGCTATCTTTTTCCACATATCAAAATTGTTCCTTTGTAAGAGCTCATACCTCGTGAGTAATGGCTTGCTGGTGTAGAATGGTCTTTTACGGGTGTATTCAACGACGTAATTCTAAGGAATAAAGTAAGGAAGTGGAGAATCTATCAAAAGATGTAAATGAACGTTTCCTTTGTTAAGAATTAGTGATGGACCGGTCGCTAAGTTTCTTTGGAAGATGGGGAAAATGAGAGACTTTTATTCTCAAATATACTAATGGTGTGGAAGAAGTTTTTCCACCCAAATCGTTTGATAAGATGGAATATATCGTTCCACCTAAAGAGTTCTATCAAAGATATCGATGTAAGAGAAAATGATATGTTTTTCCAGTTTCTTGAATATGAACAAAATACTTTTCACCCGGAGATGCTCATGAATAAGGATTTCTTCCACCCAGAGTTGTTGATGATAAAGAAAGAGTTATTCTATTTGGAGGTGTTCATAAATAAGAATTAATTTTACACCTGGAATTGATTATGACAAAAAAAGGTTCTACCACCCCATAACATTATTTATAAGAAGATATGTTGCCCAAGGATTATGATATTTTTTACTTGTTTTAGATTATAAATACCACAAGTACTAAAGTACTATGGTGTAAGAAGTTATGATGTTTGCTATTAAATTATTCTAGGTATTCGGAATGGCATGGCTAAGGTAGTGGTCTATTAAATCGAAGAAGCTTGCCAACATAAGGTGCAGACAAAGTTATAGTCTCCATTTAAAAAGATCACAATATATTATAACCCCATTCGCACTGGCTTAGGAAAGAGTCTCTTTGTGAACGGGTAAATAAATAACAACTTTGGGAAAAACTCTTAAAGTGATGAAGATAACTCGGATCATGATAAATATATTCAATGATTAACTTTTCAAAGCTCGATTTATTTGTATTAAGATAGTGGGAGTAACTTCACGAAGTGTAAAACTATATTACTTGTGGTTGGCGTTTTTCATTTTCAAATCTTACGACTCGTAGAGTTCAATGTGATATATTCATGAGAACAATATGCCTCAAATAAAGTAGGGTTGAGGGTCATCAAAGTAAGACCCATAAGTTTAATCTTAATAGTAATAAAACCAAATTTAAATGCACAACTTCAATAGGGCAATTGAATAATTGAACACCCTCTTCAATTCTCTCTTCCGTAGGCATGTGAAAACTATTAAGATATTCTGTCGAAGATTATAAAGAATCCAGGGATTATACCTTACCACTACGTATGGTCAGAATCTTATTTACATCCTTACATTTTTTCGAATTGAAATTCTTACTATTAAAGAAAAATCTAATTGCTTGAACTATAAATGAATTTAATAATCCAAGCATCATAAGATCGAAAGGTATCAGTAGAATCGAACGTATTCGAGAGGTCCTAAAGACTGACAAAATCTACCGAAAACGTGGTGCAAGTAGTAAAAGTTCTGTCAGAAATAAATTCAAAAAAATAATGCAGTTAGTTTACTTATTAGCCTAGTAACTCTCGCTAAAACAAGTTGAGAAAATGTTAAAAAGAAAAGAAAAAGTTTGTTATATATAGGCGAGCTCTAAGAGACTCCTATCATACTTTCCAGTCATTATTATCTACTGAAAACTAAAGAGTCTCATGCCAGCTAATGCAGCGTGCTAAACATATAATCCAACATTAACTCAACTACGACACATATCTACTCGAAACCAAATTGCACGGGAAATCTGAAGTAACATTAATTCAGCTACGACAAATGTCTACTAGAAACAAAATTGCACGGGGAATCTGAAACGCTAGTGTTTCTTATAGTCTTTAAACTCAAAATTTCAAAAAAATTAAAACAATTTAACACCAATGAAAAATCGCGTCATTGCGAACGATATTACATCCAACGTTTTGGTAACCTGGTAATATTTTTTGAACGATGGATGATTTTCTAATCAACCCCACCGCACCAGAATAAATCAGACGTGTGAAATTCGAAAAATACGACTCAATTCACAAAAAAAAACTAAAAACTAGTCTCATAAAACATTTATCGATAAAATAATTATACATATCTAAACCGGTAATTAACCAAATAAGATTAAAAACCAATTCTTATTTATGAACAATGTAATGCAGTAAAATAATTAACCATCAACAATTAATTTATATATATATATATATATGTATAAACTTCTTCTAGGATATCATTTTGTATTTCAAAAACTAATGTTTATATACAATTAAATTATTTATCTAATTTTTAAAATAATGAACCATCAACATAATATTTATCAAAATTAATAAAATTTATTTTTTAAATTATTATTATAATATTGTTCATATCCGTGGGTCGTTCCGACCGATTTAAACATTGTTTAAGAATCATAATATAAACTATGTTATTTAGCATTAGAATAATAAATAGCATCGTAAAAATTATTGTACATTAAAAGTCAGTTTTGGGTTTTCAAATTTTACTTTTATTGGTTTTATTGCGTTCAAACTAGTCATGGACATCCGGTTCGGCCCGGTTCTTTCAGTTCTCGGTTCTTCAAAACTAGTACCCATTTAGAAACCGAATAAATTTCCGTTCGGTTCGGTTCTTCTTAGTTCGGTTTGGTATGGGTATTTAACTCAGTTCCAATCAGGTAGTTTTGAATACTCTAAATGCTATGCAATATCAACATATATAAAACTCTTTTTACACTTTAAAAAGATAAAATTATGTTAGATTGTAAGAAAAAAAATAGTAAATATAAGAAATATTCAAAATTAATATATTAAAAAATAATATTAATAATATAAAGAAAATGGAGAGATGATATCAAGTTTATTTATTAGATTATATAAATGTTGATATTTTGTTATTTTGTTTATACTCATAATAGTTTGTAAATATGTCGCCACTTTATATTAACTATGTTGTCATTTATTAAAGAGAACATAATTAGAAGTCACAAATTTAGGGACATCTAATTTTGAAAAATAAAATATATTTTAAAAAAATTCAAAATTAAAGGTTAATATATAGGTTCGGTTCCTAACAGGTACCCAGGTTTTTCAGTTCGATTCAGTTCGATTCTGAAAACCGTGGATAATTGAAAACTGGAACCATTCGGGTATTATGAAAGAACTAAATCGTTCGGTTCCGGTTAAAATGCTCATGCCTTATTCAAAGTAACCCAGACTAAGATTTTGAATTCATTCTATTACTAAGTCATGTGTTTTCCCCCGAGAATAGAAAGTTATTTAGCCCTTTTCAATAGTTCAAATAAATTTATATTGTTCAAATTATGGGTTATTTTTTAAGATTTGTTTTTGTTTCTTTTCGGTGTTTTGTATGTGTATTTTTATATATATTAAAAAAAATTATTTTTATTTTTTATTTAATGATTATAAATTTAATGAGCTTGACTTTTTATGATGCTATTAAACATAAACTTAAACTTTTTTATATAACATTTTTAATTCTTTAACAAGTTTTATTATGATAACATATTAATTAGTTAATTAAGGATTAGTTTCATTCTAATTTATCAATATACTCTTTTTATAATAATCGTTCTAAATAATGATAAGTATATTAATAACAGTAATATAATAAAAATAATAAATATTTTTTAAAAACGAAATTAAAAATAAAAGAATTTGATTCATCATTTGTAATAAAAAAAATTGTAATAAAACAAAAACAATCTATTGCTCTTATTTTATTAATTATATAAAATAATATTTAATATATTCTTGATTGCTGGAAGAATAATAAATAATAAATGTTTTTAACAATTTTGTAAAGAGATCATTAAAAAAATCAAGAGAATAATTTACTTACTTTAAATGATTTAAAAGGAGAGTCAACCTATATAAATTTTTCTCTTATATTTGTTGAATTGTGTTTATTTTTTGTCCAATTCTATTGACAATTTAAAAAAATTAAAATTATGGTGCTTTCATTTATCGCTTAAGTTACTTTTTAATATCTCTTATAGTTTTTTCATTTCACAAATCAGATGAAATACTAGTCTAATTTTGGTATGGTTTGGAGATCCAGTTCAAGACGACGTGATGGATTCAAGCTTTAATGTACTTTTATGACTATAGTATGAAGGAATATATCTGCATAATATTTAATAGTCTGTATGGGGATCATCTTTATTTAGTTCAAATCACATTGATTAGTTTTTTGTCTTTTCCAAAATCTGGGTTCTTTACTTCGCAGGATTCCAGTTAGCAATAGAGGTAGAATTTGTCAACAAGTTTCCGAGAAGTCATTTTGTGGATCGTCGAATATTATACATGTAAAACACATAGATCTAGCAATTACATAATAAGTCAAGTATTACTATTTGCTTAGAAAAAATTTTAGTAGCAGATTAACAGGTCGTTTAGATAATATGACTGTATGTTTCATCTTGGTATTGAGTCATTAGTTTGTAATTATCTACACATTTTGCTAAGCTAGCGTTCTTCAATCTTAAATAGCCCACGTCTAAGATTTTCCGTAAGAGAATGACCCTTAGTTGAGTAATGGGCTGGTTTTGGTTGAGGTCTAGGTTAGCTTTACACTTTAGTATTCATTTTGCAATCTAATCAACATCATAATTTTGTTTGTTATATACGTGTCTTACAATCATGAAGGGATTTTTTGCAGCGGTTAATGGTATGAGCTAGGTACCATGGAGATTGTTCATAAGCTAACATTTCGAAAACGATGATTGAATTAAATTCAATATTTTGATGTTTAAAGTTATTTTCTTTGCACAATATAAGTCCATCTAAACGGTTCTACTTTAGGCTATAAGTGGTGATTTTGTTTATAAAATCTACCTATAGCTGCAACCATATCTCCCTTGTTATTTCTAACAAGGCTTCCTTCCCTGGATTCATCATTTAATAAACGAGAACATCTTAGTTAAAATTGAGTATATTCCTTACTGGAGGTAGTCGTTTGATTGGAATAGCTTTGTTAAAATTATTTTAATGATGAAAGCAACCTAATCCATATGTTATCTTTAAGTCACTATGCCAAAATTATTTTTTAAAGAGTTTAATACAATTAAGTTTAGATATCGTACAAAACAATTGGTCCACCATATTGTTGATTGAAATTTTTTGATCATACTAACCAAATAATCCAACATATGATTGGAGAAAAAATAGTTTTAATATGGATAAATTTATTTGTTGATCGTAACTAACAACTAATAATATATTGCAATGATTTGACTACTAATTATGATACCATTTCAAACTTCCCATACGATATTCAAAATGAATATCTATAACTATTTTTAGTTCGATAGTATTGAAATAAGAATCGTTTGATTTTCCTATTCCATATTGCATAATTAGTGGGGTAGGCACACCTGAGCTCATATAATTCAATGGAGTATCTATTATATTTATGGAGTTTTGTTTTTTATAATTTGGTTTTATTTGAAACCATATTCATATCTAATAGTTTTAATATTATTATAGTAGATTTTTTTTTGCCAATGAAATTATATTATTAAATGGGAAACAAAGTAGCCCAAACAATAGATGGGTTCATATTTTTGCATATAGATTGTATATGTTATGCTTAGCTCTTATACTGTTCCAGGTTTCCTTGGTAATAAATTTACCTTATTTAGATATCTTCCAAAGAATAGAGTCTTCTACCTGGTCATTAATTGAAGTCTTAGAAATTAAAGAAATGTTAGTAGAAGTAAAGAGAGGTATGATCATGTCCATGTCCTAGTTGTTGTTATACCAGAAAGTGTTGACATGATTGCATTTGAACAAATTATTATCAGAATAGTCATCCAAATTCTTAAAGGGGTCTTACCATACTAGTTATCTAGCCATAAGTCGATGGTTCCTTTACCCAATTTCCACCTGATTACATTAAGAAAATTAGCTAATTTTTTCCACGTTTGACAGCCATGGTTTGAGTAGTTAGCTTGGAGAAGGTGTTTGTCATTACTATAGATGCTATGTAAAAACTTCGCTAATAAAGAATTATTCTCTCTAAATCTTATCCATAGCTAGTTATCAAGTCATAAGTCGATGGTTCCTTTACCCAATTTCCACATGATTACATTAAGAAAATTAGCTAATTTGTTCCACTTTTGACAGCCATGGTTTGAGTAGTTAGCTTGGAGAAGGTGTTTGTCATTACTATAGATGTTATGTAAAAACTTCGCTAAGAAAGAATTATTCTCTCTAAATCTTATCCAGAGCTAGTTATCTAGCCGTAAGTCGATGGTTCCTTTACCCAATTTCCACCTGATTACATTAAGAAAATTAGCTAATTTTTTCCACGTTTGACAGCCATGGTTTGAGTAGTTAGCTTGGAGAAGGTGCTTGTCATTACTATAAAAACTTCGCTAATAAAGAATTATTCTCTCTAAATCTTATCCAGAGCTTACATGAGAATATTTTTTTTAATATCATTAAGATTCCTTATGTTGAAACCACCGTCGAAGAAAGGCTTACAAATGTTCGGCCAGTTAGACCAATGGATTTTTTTATATCACTAGATTAGCCACAAAGGAATTTGTTAAGAAATATTTCGATCTTAGGAATGATGAGCTTGGGTAGGAAATAAATTTACATCTAGAACACATGGATAAACTTTAACATATAGTTAATAAGAGTGATTCTTCCTCTATAGGTAAATTTCTTGCTCTCTCATTCCGAGGAAAAGGCCCGACGCTTTTGCGAGATGGGTCTGACGTTTTTATTGATGGTTAGCTTGTGAATTACATGATTCTCTGGGACTCCGGTCACGTCCTTCGAGCACCAAGCGAACAAATTGAAATTTTCCTGTAGCAACAGTAACAATTATTTCTTGAAGTTCGGTGACAATTTGATTCCTATTTGTAAAATTCTTCATTCGGTAAATTGATGTTTTTCGCATTCTTCGTTGGTGGTTAAAAAATTGGGAGCTTTCCTGGGATCGTCGACGGGTAGCGACCCCAAGGGAAGTCCCACAAATTGCTAGTCCCGCGCTTGCTCCATATCTTGATCCCTTTTGGCGCTAAAGCCACTCGGTAGCATTATCTCGCCGCTTTCTGGCTGCTTTGCATTACCCTCACATTGTTCACAACCACGTATTTCAAGAATTGATGAACAGTGGACGCTACTGCGTGCATTCGTGACAGCCATGACCTGCCAAAGATCTCATTATGGGAGGCTGGTGCGTCTACCACGACGAATAAAACGGTTACCTCCTTCTTGAAAGGCCCGCGGCCCAGCTGAACGATGCCTTCGAATTCGCCAACCATGTCCGCTGCTGAACCTGTGAAACCTACAATAGTGCGGTCCGAACGTGTAATCACCGGGGGTTCCCTAAACTTGGCGAATGTCGACGCAAAGATTATGTTGGCTGAGCTTCCGGTGTCGACGAGGATGCGTCGAACCTCTTCCCCCGCAATGGTCGTTCTGATAACGACGGCATCTTCATGAGGACCAACTACGTCTCGCATGTCGTCGTCAAAATATAAAATACGAGAAGGGATACCATTTGAATGGGGATAGGGCCGAGCTTCTAAATGAGTAGCCAGGTTCACAATATGTCGCTTTCGGGAAGAGTGCGTGATTCCTGCCATAGAATCACCCCCAAAAATAGTCAATGATTCAAAAAATTGACAAAGGTTTCTTACGTTCCCGTTACTTTCCGCAGCTTCTTCTTCGATGACCCCGATGAGATTACGATTGACATCTGGATCGAGATATTCGACGGAGACATCAAAAGGGTCGGTCACTTTGGAAATCGCCATTGTTGTCTCGGGCTTTTATATCGTCACGATTTATTTCGAAGCCGCGCCCTGCTGCACTTTTCTTTTCACATACTCGAGTAGGTTTTCATGCTCTATCAGCATCTGTATCTCCTTTTTTAGAGCGGTAAAATCCTTAGTATCGTGTCCTATATCTTCATGGTATCGACAGTATCGGTTGTTCCTATGCTCCCGAGGCGTTGGTATAGGGAAAGTCCTCCGATACATCTCGCTCTTCTTATTCTTTTCATTGATGGACGACACGTATTCTGTCAAATCAGTGAAGTAAGCAAGTCGGATCCAATTGTTAGACATGGGTCGCGAAACCACTTGGTTCGTCTGCTTTGCTTTTTGTCATGGGAAGCCAGAGGCTTAACCGATAAGGACTGGGTCGGTGGTATTGTGCTGACTGGCTGGACTTGCATAGCTAGATTGAGCACCCTGTTTTATAACAGCCGATGCTTGCGCGCTCTGCTGAATTTGTGCAGCCAATTCAGACGCCTCGGTTTCTTCTATCAATATCTGCTTTTCCACCTGAGCTAGAAGGGCGGAAAAAGTAAAAACTTGTTTTTTAGTGACCGTTTGCTTCATCGGTCCTGGAAGTAACCCTAAGCGACACGCTGTTAGAGCCACGTTCTCTTCATAATTATTCAAGTCACTCTTAGCATCAATAAAATGCCTGGTGTAATCCCGGAGGCTTTCTCCCAGTCTTTGTTTACAGTTGACGATCGTATCACCATTGGCTCGGAAACTTTTACTTCCCACAAAGTGCTGACGGAACATCATCCAGAACATCCCGAAGTTTTTAATACAACCCTGTGGTAGGCGGTTGTACCACTTAGACGCCCGATCCTTGAAAGTCATCGAGAACGCTTGGCATAATAACTTATCGTCATTATCAAAACTCAACACAAAGTTCTTGAAGGCTTCCAAATGGTTATCCGGATCCCCCTTACCATCATACTTCTCCAATTTGGAGATATCAAACCTCTTCGGGAGATGTCCCGACAATATTTCGTCGGACAACGGTGAAGCTCTCCAATTCATTCCAAATCCGAACGATCCGCCTCCAAGCCCCTCAGTCTGAATCCCATACTGACCTGGTACCCTTGGGTCTGGCTATTTGATGGTTGCCACTGGACCTGGGGTAGTGCTACCCGCTCCTCTCTGTTGCCCGTTAGCATCTCTTCTTTCTCGAACGACATTGGTGTTCTCTTCTCAGTGCTACCCTTCTTGAACTTGGGGGAGTCAGAACGGGGCACCCTATTCCGTTGGGAATTGCTCTTCTGCACGCGTTTGTTTAGCCTTTCCTTGCGTCGGTACTCTCTTCCCGACGAGTCATCCGAAGTATAATCGGTGGAGATTCCTCGGTTATCCTTGTGGTATTGCTTTGCTCTTTCATCTTGCCTGCCTTCTGGGCGAGACTCCCGATAATATCGAACAGGCCGGGCATCGATACGATGGTCAATAGTCGGATAGCCTTCTCTGCGGTTGTCTACGATCGGTTCTTTTCCTTTGCCTTCTCGAACTCTTTTATCATCTAGTGCCCGCTCTTTTTCGGCGTTTAGCTTTGCGATATCTTCCAGTAGCTGCCTCCTGGTCATGATAAGAGTCGATCGCTTGTCGCGACCCTGCGCGTAGTACTCCCGCCTCGGGGTGTCATCGCCCTCAGATAGCGAAACGGATCGGGCCACTTCTCTCCCGACCTTTTCCCCAACTGTTTCGTCATTCATTCTTTAAGATCAGATTGCGATTTTTAAAGAAAAAGATTCCTTTTTGGTATCACGTGTTCCCACAGACTACACCAATGATGAGAGAATAAATGAAAAGAAAGGATAATGTTGGATCTTGGACCTGATGTAACTAAATCTCAAAATGTAGAGAGATATAGTAGAAAAGGAATATAATAAAGAATTGTCCACCTACCAAGAATAAACGGGCTCCTTTTTATAGTGGGGAAGGTGGGTCCCGTTTATGTCTTTGGTGGTCTTGCATTATTTCATCTTTACTCCTTTACAAAATAATTTATTTAAAAATTTCCTCCTAATAAACGATAAATACTATAATAGACACATTTATCTTCTCCTTTTTGCAATTGACTCATTTTCTATTAAGACTGGCAGATTACTCCCTCATCATCTACAAGGTCGGTGAGGTAGTGATAAGTGCATTTCATATCACTTATTACGCTTCCATTATTCTTAAAATCATCACCGGTTCTCAAATATTCGTTGAGTTTTAACGTATTTTTACAGTATTCTTAAAGACGCTTGTGCCGCGGGTAAATTGTGATAATATTAATAAATTTGGGGTTGAAATTGAAGAAACTGGAAAATTAATGTATTTAGGAAAATTTTGGAACAGTTGAAAAGAAAAGAAAATATATTAATGCTAAAAATATATTATGACGAGTGATTTTCCAAAAGAAAATATATTAATGCTTAAAATATATTATCATAAGCGATTTTCTAAAAAATATATATATTAATGCTAAAAATATATTATGACAGTGATTTTCCAAAAAAATATATATTAATGCTTGAAAAATATATTACTCCCGTTTAAGGTGGGAGCACGGATATTAAGGAAACTCATTATGAGTTCTCTTTCCTATAAAAATTAGAGCAGGAATAAATTTAATTGGTCAATTATAATAAAAAGCTGCAGTTTGATAAAAAAGGCAATTGGTTTCTTTGGCTATCAAATTGAATATCATTTAATATTGAATTGGTAATTGTGAAACGACAACTAATATGGAATTAATTTAGTTTCTTAAAACTGATGAGTCCGAATTCAGAATGCTCCCCGTAAGGGCAGACCAATGTAAATCTCCCCGGAAACCGGACAGACACTAAGAACTTAAATCGGATAGGATTTTTGGACCGGACAGGTGACTTCGAAAACTGTGAGCCTAAAGCAGTTCGAACTATGACTAAAGTACTAAAAAACCTAAAACACTTTCTGACTAAGCTACCTGCCCACTTACTTAAAACTCATGGGTCTTTAAACATGACCCGGGTCCATTAAACATGACCCGAAAGCCCATAAGGGCCAAAATAACATACTATAAATACTCAACCACCAGCATTAACTTCTGGTAATAGAAATTAACTGCTGCCAAGCTGCTTAATTCTCTCTCCACCTTGAAACACCCCTACACCACCTTAAAACTCCACTTGAAATTACTAGCCTACCCCCAGGCTATTTTTATCCTCACCAAATTGGCGACCACAGTGGGAGGCGACGGTGCCTGAATCAAGTATTCGAAACCAAGCAAAGAAATTCTGTCCGAATGAATCCGGATAATCCAGAGCTTCCACCAGCTTTGCTCGAAGTGGTGGAAGAAAACGATGAGTATACTGTCCAAGAACGCGACAGGTTAAAGCTTGAAATAGAAGCTCTAAGGGCTGAAAAGGCCAAAATGGGTGTGAAAGAAAAATCCAAGGCATCGGTTGTTCATCACACCGATAACCCCAGAGAGCATGAGGTTTCCAAAACTCATGTGAGCACCAAAAAGACTCGTGCTAGCTCTAAAAAGTCTCATCGGTCCAAGCCTGTGGAGAGTTCTGACTCGAGTTCAGAGTCTTCGGACAGTTCTTCGGACAGTGAGGGAAATGAAAAATCCTTGTCCTCTAGCAGTAATGAGGGTCGAACCAAGAAGAAACAAAAGCAAGTTAAGAAATATTCAAGAAAAAGAGATCACCATGGAAGAATGAAAAGGCATATTGGAAAAGGGTCATCTCACAACCGGAGGCATGTAGATCGGATGCTGATGGATCCTTTTGCCTTCCATGATGAGCCAAGTATCTTTGCAACTCATAATGAGGATACTGTGTTCAGTCGTGGAAGGAATTGGAGGCAATCTCCATTGTCTTCTAAAATTCTGTCCGGGAACCTCCCCAAGAGGTTTGACAGTACCAAGATGGAGAAGTACGATGGCAGTACTGATCCGGACAATCATCTGGAGCAATTCAAGAACTTCATGATGAACTTTGATGATGATGATAAACTACTCTGTAGGGCATTCTCCCAATCCTTCACGGGGAGTGCTCTGAAATGGTACAACAGCCTGCCTCAGGGTTGTATCAAAGACTTTGATACTTTTTGGGTGGCCTTTCGAAGGCAGTTTGTGGGGAGTAATGAGCTGAAGGGTAATGGAGATACCATAATCCATTGTGCCCAGGAGCCAAATGAGTCGTTAAAGGAGTACATAAGTCGTTTTGTAAACATAAAAAATGGGTTGGCTGATTGCTTCGAACAGGTGGCAATAGCATCCCTAAGACAAGGTTTGAACCCAGGCAACCTGGCTGATTCGGTAACCAGGAAGAAAGCCATGACCTGGGGAGGATTGCTAAATCAAGTTGGCAAGCAAATAAATATTGATGAAACAAAAAAGACCAGGGTGCACAGACAGGTGAGATCCACCCCGGTGGCACCAACTCCAAATCAAAACCAATCCGGGAATAAAGCCAGAGAAACCGGACAGGGGCATGGTAGGGGAAAAGCTCAGTCTCAACCAGCTGCTCCTGCTCAAAGTCAACAGTCTAGAAACAAAAGAGGTCCATGGGTCCAACCGGAGTGGTTTGCAGAACTCAAAGAAAGTGTGGCAACCATTTTCGATAAAACAAAAGATGAGGTACACTACCGGAGACCAGCAACCTTGCAGTCTCCCCGAGAGCATCGTAACAACTCCTTTTTCCAATACCACAATGATATTGGCCATACCACTGATGATTGCATAGCATTGAAACAAGAGGTACAAAACTTGATTGAAAGGGGAAAGTTGGGTGCATACGTTAAAAGAAGAGGAGGCAACAGGCCTGACAACACTCACCGGGTTGGTCTGAGTAATGCTGCCCCGGAGAGGGCTATGGTAATAGTTGAAAGGTTTGATGTGGAATCTGAATACTTGGATCTTGATCCAACACGAAATAAGGTGGGTGTCATAGAGGAGTATTCTAAGACAGTCTCCGGGCTCATTAAATTCTTCGAGTCACTGACGATTTTCGGAGGGGACACAATGACTGCTCCTACTACTTCTTCAAGAAAGAGGCATGTTCATAATTTAGCCTCCCAGTTAGAAGGAGGCATGACATCCTATCAATCTCCAAACTCATTCCCATTCATAGTCTTCGATGAGGATGATTTGAGAGATATTGCTGGCCCTCATGAGGATGCTGTTGTCATAGGAGCATCTATATGGGGCAATGAGATAAGGCGAATTTTGGTGGATACTGGAAGCTCTGGCAATATCCTTTTTCTAAACACTTACAAGAAAATGAAAAATCCAGCTGTGATTCAAAAGTCGGACAGGTCAATTTTCACGGGCAGCTCAGCCGATGTGATCGGGGAGTTTGAAGAAGAAGTGTTACTGGGCAGGGCCCTTTCAAGAAAATGGTTAGAATACTCTTCATTGTGGTGGATTGTCCCACTTGCTATGATGCTATTTTAGGGAGATCTTGGCTCTCTAGGATGCATGCGGTGGCTTCGACAGTCCACCAGTGTTTAAAATATGTTGTTCAGGGACAGGTTGGGGTTGTCCGGAGCAGCCAAAAGATTGCAAGAGAATGCTATGCCACTGCCTTGGCTCCACGAACGCTAGGTGCAGTCCGTATAAATGATCAATAGCAGTTTGAGGGCCTTTCTGGGGGTGAGGGTGAAATTGATGACCCCAGAGAGACCCCTGGAGTGTTGATTCCAATTGAGGAGGTTGAAACACACTGCTTGGAAGAAGGAAAAAGCGTCAAGATAGGGTCCAAAATGCCACCAATGCTGAAAGAAGGAATGTTGAAATTCTTGAAAGACCATCAGCATGTTTTTGCTTGGTACAATGCTGATGTAACTGGAGTTCCATCAGAGGTGATTTCCCATCACCTATCTGTCCGGAGAGATGTGGCGCCAGTGGTACAAAAGAGGAGAGCTTTCTCAAAAGAAAAGGCTGATGTCATAGTGCAAGAGGTTGACAGACTCACAAAGATGGGGCACATTAAAGAATCTCAATACCCTTTGTGGACTGCCAATCCCGTCTTAGTAAAAAAGAAGAATGGAAAATGGCGTATGTGCATTGACTTCACAGACCTCAATCGAGCTTATCCAAAAGACTTGTATCCGGTCCCCCGGATAGATCAGTTAGTAGACTCTACTTCTGGGAATAAGCTACTCTCCTTCATGGATGCCTTCTCCGGGTACAATCAGATCCAAGTGGATCCAAAAGATCAAGAGCATACCACGTTTGTCACTGATCGGGGTCTACATTGCTACAAGGTGATGCCCTTTGGCTTGAAAAATGCTGGGGCTACTTATCAAAGGTTAGTCAACAAGGTATTTGCTGATCAAATTGGAAGAAATATGGAGGTTTATATTGACGATATGATGGTAAAAAACGTGGATGAGCAGTTGCACTTGTCCGACCTCCAAGAGACTTTGGCCAACTTGGCCAAAGTAAATTTGAAGCTAAACCCTGAAAAGTGTGTGTTCGGAGTGCAGTCCGGGAAGTTATTAGGGTATATCATAAGTGAGCATGGAATACAGCCCGACCCGGACCAACTCAATGCTTTGTTCCAAATGGAGCCTCATCGAAACATTAAAGAAGTACAGCGATTAACGGGGAGATTGGCTGCCTTGAATAGATTCATCTCCAGGTCTTCGGACAGGTGTGCTCCATTCTTTCAAACCTTGAAGGGTGCAAAGGGGTTTGAATGGACACCACAGTGTAATGAAGCATTTAATGAAATCAAGAAACATCTTTCCTCTCCCAAGACTTTGTTCAAACCAGTTGATGGGGAGACTCTCTTTGTATATCTGGCTGTTTCAAGTTGTGCCATCAGTGTTGTGCTAGTAAGGGAGGTTGATGGGCATCCTCACCCAGTGTACTACATCAGCAAAAGCTTGATTGATGCTGAGAGGCGTTACTTGAAACTCGAAAAACTGGCATTGGCTTTGGTGATAGCTGCAAGAAAAATGAGGCCCTACTTCCAGGCTCATCCTATCATTGTCCGGACATCCTTCCCTTTAAAGAATGTCCTTCAAAAAGTAGACATTTCAAGCAGAATGACAAAGTGGTCAGTAGAGTTGGGGGACTTCGACATAGACTTTGCTCCCCGAACAGCAGTAAAAGCTCAAGCTGTGGCTGACTTTCTGGTTGAATTCCATTCTGATAGGGATTCCGAACAACCTATTGATTCAAAAGACAAGAAAGTGTGGATTGTCCGAACAGACGGAGGATCCAGTACCATGGGATCTGGGGCAGGAATATGTCTCACTTCCCCATACGGGGACAGCATGTACCAAGCTATTTGTTTTGCTTTCAGGGCATCTAATAATGAGTCCGAGTACGAAGCAGCTATAGCTGGGTTAAAATTGGCTTACATCTGTGGAGCTAAAAGAGTCAAGCTACTAAGTGACTCCCGGTTGCTTGTCCACCATGCCTTGGGCCTATCAGAGGCTAGAAAGGAGCAATTGGTCAAGTATTTACTCCTCCTAAAAAATGAATCGTTGAGATTTAAAGCTGTTGTCTTTGAGCACATTCCCCGGGCAGAAAATGAGCTAGCAGACTCATTGGCAACGATAGCATATACGGAGTCCTACCCATGGATCCATGTGCTTGAAAGCCCTTTTATTCAACTCAATGAAGGTATAAAAGAGGAAGTCTTTGAAGTACAAGTGAATCGGCCTCAAGACTGGAGGTCTTCTCTTATACAATATATGTCCGATGGCATCGTGCCCTTGGATAAATCACAAGCCAGAACGCTGAAGCACAGGGCTCGTGGTTTCATAATGTTAAGAGAAGTGTTGTACAAAAAATCCTATAGCAAACCTCTCCTACGTTGTTTAGGGGATCATGAATCACAGACGGTTCTCTCCGAATTGCATGATGGTGAGGGATCAGCCCATTTTGGATTTAGAGCTTTAACAAGAAGAGTGCTACTCTCTGGATACTATTGGCCATCGATTATGAAAGATGCTAAGGAGCTGGTAAGAAGGTGTGACCCATGCTAGAGGTACAGCAATGAAATTCATGTACCAGCCATTCCTTTGGAATCAATTTCTGAGCCCATCCCTTTTGCTCGATGGGGATTGGACTTAGTTGGGCCTCTCCCTGTGGCGTCCGGAGGGCGTAAAACTATAATTGTAGCTATTGACTACTTCTCGAAGTGGATAGAAGCAGCTCCATTGGCAGGAACAACCTCAAAAGCTGTCATAAAATTCATTATATCCAACATATGTTGCAGATTTGGTGTCCCCCAGAAAATAACAACAGACAATGGGCCACAGTTTGACAATAGAGAGATGGAAAGCTTCTGTGCCTCAAGAGGTATTCAGCACTGCTTTTCTTCACCTTTCCACCCACAAGCCAATGGGCAAGTTGAAGTGGCTAATAGAACAATACTACAAGAAGAATTTGGAAGGGGCTGCTGGGAAGTGGCCTAGTTATCTACAAGAAGTCTTGTGGGCCTACCGGACAACACCTGGGGCTGCAACACAAGAATCCCCTTTTGCCTTGGTCTATGGAATGGATGCAGTAGCCCCCATAGAGAAGACACTCCCCTCCTTTCGTGTTCATAACTTCTCCGGACAGGCTAATGAGATGGCAATTAGAAATCAGCTTGATTTGATCGAAGAAAGACGGGTGAAAGCTCATCTTAGAATGGCACACTATCAGGGCTTGATGAGAAGCAGGTTTGCTTCTAAAGTTAAAAGAAGAGATTTTCAACCAAGAGATAAAGTATTAAGGAAAGTTTTCTTGCATACTAAGGAAAAGCTCTTCGGAAAGCTGGCCCCAACTTGGGAGGGTTCGTATACTGTGGTTGAAAGAATCAAGCCTGGGACATACTGGTTGGAAGACAAAGATGGCAGGGTTTTAACTCACCCTTGGAATATTGAACACCTTCGAATGTACTTGGAATAACACTTGTGTAAATATTTAATTGTTTAAACATCCATGTAAATATTTGGGGGCATACCTTCCCCTCTTCGGTGGCACGGAGAGCTTTTAATAAAAGTTGGTGCCTTCTTCAAAATTCTCTAAGTGTTTTTAAAATTTTATCTCTTATCATACTACCCGGACTGAAAGATCTAAGGGCTATTTAAATTCTAGCCGGAGAGTCTTAATACTCTCACGATACAATAAAACTACTTAAACTCCAGCTATTTAAACAAATAATGAAGGAAGAGGATGGTTGAGCCAAATAGAAACATTCATTCAACAACTTAAAATTGCCTTGGCCTTCCAAGGACTTTTTGAACAAGTTTGGGCATAGTACAAAAATCTGTCCGAATAATACGGACACCAGCACAAAAAAGTGCCTTGGCCTTCCAAGGACTTTCAGTTCGAATAAAAGATAAACAGAATAAATTATAAGTTAAGGTTGAGCCTTTGAAGATGGCTCGCCCTCATCTGCTTTCTTGCCTTTGACGTCGCTCTTCTCTTCGACTATCTTCTTGCCCTTAGGATCAATCTCTTCTTCACCTGGGCTCTTTCCGGTCTCCTCTTCATTATCAGACGAGGACTCACTGGAATATCCCTCGTCAACCATAGTATAATATGGAAGGTCGTCATCGTCCACATAGCGCCATAAGTCCCCCAGTCTCCTCTTCGGGAATTTCTCATGAAACAGGAGGACCATATCAGACTTCACCCTTTGAATCATTAGCTCCTCGCTTTGTATCATCTCCCTAGCATAGGCGTTGATCTTGGCCTTGATTGTGGCCTCTTGGTCCCTCACCAAAACAGCCTTCTCTTCAGCAGCCTGAGTCGCTGCATTCTCTAAAGTAATTTTGTCAATGGTCAGGTTGGTGACGAGCTTCTCCTTGGCTGTGGTTTCTCCCCTTGAGATTGTCAGGTCCTTCTCCAGTCCGGACAGCTTAGCCCGGAGATCTTTTACGGTCTCTTCCAAAGAAGCAACTTTTGTGTTGTTTTCATCTTGATTCTTCTTTAGCTGATCATTTTCCTCCTTGAGCAAATCAACCTTATTGGCAGCAGTCCGGAGGTCCTCGGACAGTTTTTCCTTCTCAGACTTGAGGTCTTTGATGGTGTCTGCCTGACTTCGGACTTGCCTTTCCAAAGTAAGCACTGGCTGTACATTGCTAAGAAGAGAATGGGCTATAACATCCCTCTCACTGGAAACCATAAAAGTCTTACCGTTAAAGTTAACTGTGTTGGAGCTGCTTGGAGGGACATAGGGCCCTGCGAACTCGTCTCTGGGCAGCCCAAGAAAATATTCACCAAGTCCACCCAGACCGGTGATGTCCATTTCATCTAAGTTAAGCTCTCCCCCCCCCCTCAACTTCATCTGTATGGAATTCCCTTGGGATCTCTTCTTGCAAGTCTCTTGGGATCTCTTCGGCCAGTGTAGGGTCAGTAGGGAAAGAGGGCTCCGGGTCCCGGAGAGCAACCTCATCTCCTTGGGAAGTCTTCTTCTTCTTGGCCTCCCTATCAGCACTCTCACTTGTTTGCTTGCGAGTCCTCTTGGAAGCCCTTAGAGGTTTTGGAAGGTTCACTTCCTGCTTCTCGCTCTCCTGCTCCACCACTTGTAAAAGGGCTGCATCGATTTGAACCTGAGCCAGTCCCTCTGGGTCTGTTGGGGCCTCCTTCTCAGTATCACCTTCCGCCTTCCTGCCTTTCTTCTTCTTGCCTTTCATTTTGCTTGGGGCTTTGGCCCGGGCAGGCAGGTAGAGTGTCCCGTCCAGCTCGTGGGACCTTCTTAACACAATGTCCTCATCAGGCTGGGTGGCAAGCTCTTCCCAGGATAGGTCTCTCCGACCTGTTGTGTTCCACAGATGGGACCTTGCTAAGTTTCCAGGAGTGAAGGCCTTGTGGAACCGATTCTCCCAGTTCTCTGCGGCCCAAGCGTTAATTTTGCCACAGGTAGTCTGTCCGGCCTTTAGGTAGTCCCCGAACTCCTTTGGCAGCTCTGTTAGAACAAAAAGAAAACTGATTAGCATAAACTTAAAGAAAAGGGAAAATCGAACAGAGACTTAAGATGAGAAGCTTACGGTCACTCCTCCATCTACTCCTGAGGAGGCTTGGATTCTCTCTGGTCTTGATTTTCTTGCCATTTTCCCACGAGCCACTGACAAACAAGAATTGGCTCCTCCATTTGCTCTCCGACTCCAGGAGATCATCAACAGCTTTGAGATCGTTCCCCATGTTGAAATGGTAGAAGGGGAACTGATGATGCTTGCACAGGTTGGCCACTGCAGCGAACTCTTCCATGGGAAGAGGGATCCCAGATAGCCTGGATGCCATTATGCATGACATCAAGGTGAACCAACCATTGGGGCTTAACTGTGATGGGCAGAGTTTGACCAAGTGAAAGTAGCGCACTATCTCTGGGTCCAGTGGGAACCTGAGTCCCCAGTTGAATAGCTCCGTAAAGAAGACTATTTCATTCTTTTTACAATCCATCGGGGTCTCCGGATCGATGGGAATCCTTATCTTTACGTTCTCAGGGATCCCCCACTTTGTGCGCAATCTACCCAGATCTGAAGTATGGATGAACGCATACTTGGGCTTCAGCAAGGCCAAAAGATACTTGAACTCAACTTTATGAAAGCATGGCCCCACTCTCCCTTCAAGGCTCTCCGACAGGTCCGGACGCCTCAGATACAAGTTCTCTTTGCCCTTCTGGGCAACCACAACAGCAGTATCAGCCTGTCCGGAGGACTCGGACTCAAAACGGACCTCCTCGGTAGAGTCCTCCATCCTCTCCTTCATAATTGTTGGGGGAGCTTCAGTAGAAGTAGTCCGGGGAGGATTGAAGCTTGGCATAGCTGACCCTCCGGATTGTTGACTGCCCGTATTTACTCGACTTCTCACCTCAATTTGAGTTTCTGAGGCAGAAGATTCTTTGGGGGGTAGTGAGTTGCTGGTCTCTAGTCCTGACAGCCTCTCCCGGGGAGCTCTAATAGTTGCCCCAGACTCAGATCCACTGTTTTTTGCCCCCGATTTTGAGGGAGTGTTTTTAGAAGATAGCCTTTTGACCAACCGACTTGGCCTTTTCATGATTAACTTATCCAGGGAATGGTCAGAGTCAGACCCCATAGCAATGAAAGAAGATTTTTTCCTAACACTTGTGGCAGTAACTCCCGGTTCAACAGCAGGGATCGACTCCTGAACTGAGGAGCCAGATACTATAGGAGAGAGAGTAGATTGAAAGAGCTTTTTCGGTTTTGTACCTTTGGAAGAAGATGAACCTCTATCAGATTCTGCGACAGAAGAGGCTGGTTTCTCAACAGGCGACGATGGTAGCCCTGCTGCAAGTCTTTTTTCCTTCTCAACTCTTTGAGCTTTCTCCAACTCCGAGAGGTTAAGCCAGCCGCCCTTGATCAGTGCTGTTCTTGCTGTAAACATAAACAGCCAAAGAAGTTTTTGAAGTTCTAGAGAGATAAAGCTCTGAGTGAAATTTTAAGAGATAATGAGACAGTGAAAAGTGAATTAGAATTTATAGTAAATATGAAAAAAGGAGTTGATTCCTAGGAGAATCCGAAAAGTTGGGCAATGATTAAAAGACGGCGCTGATGTCATTAATGGCATTTAAAAGAGGTAACGTGTTCGAGAAAGTGGTGCGAAGTTCAAGGTGAAAAAACGGCTGAAGTGACCAGTCAGAGAGTGACACGTGTCCCATTAACTCTGGCAAGAACCGTTTGGAATTCGTAACGTTCGATTGGTCCGGGTTTATCCACAACTCTCTTCGAATCGAGAACTACTTCCTAATTCGGACTGTTTTTCAGTTCTTTGACAAGGACGCTTGTTCAAACACCTAAAAAAGGGGCTCCTGATGAGTCCGAATTCAGAATGCTCCCCGTAAGGGCAGACCAATGTAAATCTCCCCGGAAACCGGACAGACACTAAGAACTTAAATCGGACAGGATTTTTGGACCGGACAGGTGACTTCGAAAACTGTGAGCCTAAGGCAGTTCGAACTATGACTAAAGTACTAAAAAACCTAAAACGCTTTCTGACTAAGCTACCTGCCCACTTACTTAAAACTCATGGGTCTTTAAACATGACCCGGGTCCATTAAACATGACCCGAAAGCCCATAAGGGCCCAAATAACATACTATAAATACTCAACCACCAGCATTAACTTCTGGTAATAGAAATTAACTGCTGCCAAGCTGCTTAATTCTCTCTCCACCTTGAAACACCCCTACACCACCTTAAAACTCCACTTGAAATTACTAGCCTACCCCCAGGCTATTTTTATCCTCACCAAAAACGACCTATAATAAGGAACAGAGGGAGTAATGTTGAAAAAAAAGGAAAAATATATTTTCTAAGATATTGTTTAAAATATTAAATTAAGAATAAAATATTAAAGCGAAGCATAAAAGGGAATTAATGCCGAATTAAGAAAAGAATATTAGATTAATCCGAATATTTTATTTAGCTATATTGTTTAAAATATTATTTTATTTAACATAAATATTTACGTTATGTAATTTAATTGTTTATATTATTTTATTTAACATAAATATTTACGTTACGTAATTTAATTGTTTTTAGGGTTTCGGCAGAATATCTATATAAAGAGACAGACGTAAAAGAGAAAGGGTGTACCGTTTGGTTTCTTGTCTTTCGGCAAAATACAAATAAAAAAATAAAAAAAAGAAGACAATTGGCGACAAAGAAACAAACATCATTGGCTATTGATAGGCAATTCAAAGCGACTTTGGTTGCAGTATGTTACTGGTCGGATTTTCGGCCACTTACTTTTCTTTCGGCAGAGTATAGAACGGCGAAATCAAACAGAAAGCGGCAGAGTATAGAACGGCGAAATCAAACAGAAAGAAGAAGAAAACGGAATTTGCGGTTTTGGTGTTTTTCTTCCGGCAGGTGACAGCTGCTTGTGGGTTTTCTTGTGGAGGTATTACTCTTAACAAACGATACCGGAAAACGCAATTGACGGCAAGCGACGGCGATTTGACTTTGAGTTTTTTCGGTTTAATTTTTCTAAACTCTTTTTAGTTTATTTTTATTCTTATTTATATTCATCACGCTATGTTAATTTTTCTATACTCTTTTTAGTTTATTTTTATTCTTATTTATATTCATCAAACTACGTTAATTTTTAAGACCATGATGATGATTTGTTCGATTATGAACTAATCGTTGTCATGGAACCTTAGCGGATTTGTTTGAATAATATTTAGGGTTTATTACTTAATTGATTTTTTGTGAGATATGTTTATCGGTTACCTAGTATGGTTGTGTTTTTTTTGTTAGATGCGTCGCGAACATCTAGATTGTTTATCTTTAATGAATGTGAAAGTAGATTTAAAGGTTTAGAACTTGTCATGCTAGCATAGGTTCTTGAATGATTCATATTGTGATTGTTCATGATTCGTAATATGTCATTATCCATATCATATTACCCTATGTAATCGAAATAGATAACTTGTGCTTAAAACCAATTGTACCTCAATTCATATAGACATATAGGATTGTCATGCATGCGGTTTCTGCTTAACTGCTATCTCTTTTGTGGTTGATTAAGTGGTTTGGTTTACGTGTATTGAAAGGTAGCGTATTCTGATTTTGTGTTATCTGATTAGTAATCGTAGCTATCTTACATATTGATTAAGTATATTAATACTCTAAGTAAAATAAACAATGAAGTTAGGGTTCCATGTTTTCTCTCGTATAAGTAAAACTCATTAGATATTCTCGTACTTGATTTGTTTAGTTACATTCATACTTCATTACTCGTTCAAGCATTAGTTTAATAATCATACGTTGTTGCATAAGTGAATTCTTGTCTTATACACCTAGTCTTCGTGGGAACGATCTTTCTTACTTATTACTTGCTACGATTTGACCGCGTATACTTGCGTGAGAAAAGGACTAACAAGTTTTTGGCGCCGTTGCCGGGGACTCGGTGTTATTTGACAGTTTTATTGCTTATCAGCAGGAGTCATTATAAAACTACTGACTTGATTCGGTTACTTTCTTTTTGTGTGTTTTCTTGTGTTTCAGGTACTTGAGTATGTATGCAAACACGGTCTCAAACTAGAGCACTAGTACAAAAGGAGCTTGAAACACAGCAAGGAACAGAGTTAATATTCGCAGTTTCTGATACTAATTCTACAATGGGAGATCCAGCTCCAAAAGCACTCATGGAATACTCTCAACCAAAGATCATGGATATTCAGTCTAGCATTGTCAGACCCAATATCGCTGTGAATAATTTCGAGATTAAACCCAGCACTATTCAGATGATGTAGAATTCTTGTCAGTTTGGGGGAGCTTCATCTGAGGATCCTAATATGCACATTATGACCTTCCTTGAAATCTGTGATACTTTCAAGTTCAACGGTGTTTCAGATGATGCCATAAGACTGAGACTCTTCCCATTTTCTCTGAGGGACAAAGCTAAGATCTGGTCACACTCTTTAACAGCAGGCTCGATCACTACTTGGGATATACTAGCACATAAATTTCTCTCAAAATTCTTTCCTATGGCAAGAACAGCCGCCTTGAGGAATGCTATTACTCAGTTTTCTCAGTCATATGGTGAATCTTTAAGTGAAGCTTGGGAGCGTTACAAGGAGATGCTCAGAAAATATCCTCATCATGGGATGCCTGATTGGTTAGTAATAAATTTCTTCTACAATGGGTTGGGTGCGCAAACAAGGCCTATGGTCGATGCTGCATCTGGGGGAGCCTTATTAACGAAAAGCTATGAGGAAGCTCATGAGCTCCTTGAGATGATGGCTACTAATGAATTCCAGTACCCTTCTCAGAGACAGTCACAACATAAAGTAGCTGGTATTCTTAACGTAGATACTGCCACTGCTTTAGCAGCTCAGCTTGAAGCTCTAAACATGAAGGTAGATTCTTTTACTAAACTAGAGGTACAACATGTAGCTAGTGTGTGCGAGATTTGTGTTGGAGGGCATGACACTCAACAATGCCCAATATCTACTGAGTTAGTGCAATTTGTGAGTAACTTTCAGAGGCAGAATCAACAACCAATCTCAAACACCTATCACCCAAGCAACAGAAATCATCCGAACTTCAGTTGGAGCATTAATCAACAAGGTAATCAACATTATGGTGCTAAGCCATACGCTCCTCCTGGATTTCAGCAACAAGGGCAGCAACATCAATCTCAACAGTATGCCCCAAGACAAGCTCAGAATCAACATCCTGAACCTTCTCAACAATCTGTGAGAGACTCTGAATTCGAAGAGATGAAGTTAATGATTAAAAGTCTGATGGTATCTCACAAGACCTTGGAAAATCAGATTTGGCAGATGGCCAGTAACATGATTGTTAGACCTCAGGTAGTTCTTCCTAGCGACACAGAACATAATCCAGGTAAACGGGACGGCAAAGAGCAATGCCAAGCTATCACCTTGCGATCAGGAAAGGTTGCTGAGAACCCCACAATTGAACAAGGGTGCATTCTTCTCAAAATCAGCCCTCATCTGTGGTTAATTCTGGTCAAGATCAGCCACCTAACAAGCCATCTCAGTCAGTTTTTGAGCCTACGATCTACCCTCCTCCACCTTTTCCGCAAAGGTTGCAGAAACAGAAGCTAGATGCTCAGTTTGGGAGATTTTTGGAGTTGTTCAAGAAGCTACACATCAACATTCCTTTTGCTGAAGCATTAGAGCAAATGCCTAGTTATGCCAAGTTCTTGAAGGGAATTCTTTCGAAAAAGCTAAAGCTTGGTGATTTTGAGACAGTGGCGCTCACTGAGGAATGCAGTGCGATCTTACAACAAAAATTGCCTCCCAAACTCAAAGATCCAGGAAGCTTCACCATTCCTTGTTCAATCGGCAATTTAACTTTCAGCAAATGTTTATGTGATTTGGGAGCGAGCATCAATCTGATGCCCCTATCTGTGTTTGAGAAACTTGGGCTACCTGGGCCAAAACCGACTAATATCTCTTTGCAACTGGCTGATCGTTCTATTACATATCCTCGTGGGATCATAGAAGATGTCTTCGTAAAGGTAGACAAGCTCATCTTTCCTGCTGACTTCGTTATCTTGGATTTCGAAGAGGACAAAAACATCCCTATCATCATGGGAAGACCATTCTTGGCTACGGGAAAAACTCTGATCGATGTCCAAAAAGGGGAACTCACTATGAGAGTGCAAGATCAGAATGTCACTTTCAACGTTTTCAAGGCTATGAAATCTCCAACAGAGGATGAAGAATGTTTCAGGTTGGATATGATCGATTCTTTGCACAACAATGAGGTGGATCGGTATGCGAGTTCAGATGTTCTAGGCAGAGTTCTACATGGTAAATTTGACTTAGAAGACGAAGAGATATCTGAATGTGTTCAACTACTACAGGCAGCCCCGTATCAAAAGAGGCTCAATATTCCACATGAGTCGCTCAGACTGAGTGATCTTAAGGATTCTCAGGAAAGGCTTAAACCTTCGCTAGAAGAAGCTCCTAAACTTGAACTCAAACCACTACCAGATCATCTCAGGTATGCTTACTTAGGAGAGTCTTCTACATTACTCGTTATTATTGCATCTAACCTTTCAGGTAGTGAGGAATAAAAGCTATTGAGAGTCCTGAGGAAGTTCAAATCAGCCATTGGTTGGACCATAGCAGATATCAAGGGAATCAGCCCCTCTTACTGCATGCACAAGATTCTGCTCGAAGAAGGGAGCAAACCATCTATCGAGCATCAGAGGAGACTAAATCCTATCATGAAAGAGGTGGTGAAGAAAGAAATCCTAAAGTGGCTAGATGCAGGCATTATTTATCCTATCTCAGACAGTCAGTGGGTAAGCCCGGTGTAATGTGTACCAAAGAAGGGAGGAATGACAGTAGTAACAAATGAAAATAATGAACTCATCCCCACTCGGACAGTCACTGGATGGAGAATTTGCATGGACTATCGTAAATTGAATAGGGCCACTAGAAAATATCACTTTCCCTTGCCATTTATTGATCAGATGTTGGATAGGTTGGCGGGCCATGAATATTACTGTATGCTCGATGGATATTCAGGATACAATCAGATTTGTATAGCTCCAGAAGATCAGGAGAAGACGACCTTCACATGCCCTTTTGGTACCTTTGCTTTTCGACGTGTCTCGTTTGGACTTTGCAATGAACCCGCTACTTTTCAAAGGTGCATGATGGCTATTTTCTCTGAAATGGTTGGTGATATCATGGAGGTGTTCATGGACGATTTCACGGTCTTTGGGAAATCATACGATGGTTGTCTATCTAATCTGGGTAAAGTACTTGAGAGATGTGTGAAAACAAACCTCATTCTTAATTGGGAAAAATGTCACTTCATGGTTCAAGAAGGTATCATCCTTGGACACAAGGTATCTAAGAGAGGTTTAGAAGTAGACAAGGCCAAGCTTGAAACTATCAAAAAGCTTCCTCCTCCTATCTAAGTAAAATGAATTCGTAGTTTTCTTGGTCATGCTGGATTTTATAGACATTTTATTCAGGACTTCTCAAAGATCACCAAACCACTTTGTAGTCTACTAGAAAAGGAAGCTCCCTTTCGATTTACTGAAGAGTGTTCTGTTGCTTTTGAGCTCTTGAAGAAAAAGTTGACATCAGCCCCAATCATCACTGCACCTAACTGGGAAGAGCCGTTTGAGATGATGTGTGATGCTAGTGATTTCGCTGTGGGAGTCGTTCTTGGTCAAAGGAAGCTGAAGGTGTTTCACGTGGTTTACTATGCTAGTAAAACCCTCAATGATGCACAATGAAACTACACAGTTACTAAAAAAGAGCTTTTGGCTGTTGTCTATGGTTTTGAGAAGTTTAGATCCTACTTGCTTGGTTCTAAATTCACGGTTTTCACGGATCATTCGGCTATCAAGTACCTGCTATCTAAAAAGGATGCAAAGCCTCGCTTAATTCGATGGGTACTCTTGCTTCAGGAATTCGAGTTGGAAATTAAAGACAGAAAGGGGACTGAAAACCAGGTAGCTGACCATCTATCACGTCTTGAGCCACATGAGAAAGACAAGGGAGATGGAATCCTTATCAACGAATGTTTCCCAGATGAGCAGTTGTTCCTGATCCAAGGAGAAGTACCATGGTTTGCTGATTTTGTTAACTATCTGGTTAGCAATGTGATTCCTTCAGATTTTACTTGGGCTCAACGAAAGAAATTCTTGCATGACGTGAAATGGTATCTTTGGGATGAACCATTCTTGTTTAAACAGTGTGCTGATAAGATGATCCGACGTTGCATTCCATACAGTGAGATTGAGAAAGTTTTACATGATTGTCACTCTACGGTTTATGGAGGACATTATGCTGGGGATAAGACAGCTGCTCGAGTACTTCAAGCAGGTTTCTACTGGCCTACCTTGTTTAAGGATGCTCATCTGTACGTTCGTAGATGCGATCGATGCCAAAGGGTTGGTAATATTTCTAGGCGAAATGAGATGCCCTTTAATATGCTTCTTGAGGTTGAGGTATTCGATGTATGGGGAATAGATTTCATGGGACCATTTGTTTCCTCTTGCAACAATCTATACATACTCTTAGCTGTGGATTATGTATCTAAGTGGGTAGAGGTGAAAGCTCTCCCAACTAACGATGCTAAGGTAGTGCTCAATTTCCTTCGTAAGCAAATATTCACTCGCTTCGGAACTCCTCGTGCTATAATCAGTGATGGAGGGACTCACTTTTGCAATCGTCAGTTCACAGCATTGTTGGCTAAATATGGTGTTTCTCATCGGGTTGCTACCGCTTACCACCCTCAAACTAATGGTCAAGCTGAAGTCTTGAACCGTGAAATCAAGCGAATCTTGGAAAAAGTGGTGAATCCTTCAAGGAAAGATTGGTCTCTGAAGTTAGATGAAGCAGTATGGGCATACCGAACGGCTTACAAAACTCCACTTGGGATGTCACCATTTCAGTTAGTATATGGTAAGTCTTGTCATCTTCCAGCAGAACTTGAGCATAAGGCATTCTGGGCTTTAAAGAAGTTGAATTTCGACATTCAAGCAGCTAATGAGAAGCGTATGCTTCAATTGAATGAACTTGATGAGTTTCGGTCTCAAGCCTATGAGAACTCGAAGATGTATAAGAAAAACGTCAAGAAATGGCATGATAGGAAGCTTGTACATAAAGATTTTGATCTGGGTCAACTGGTTCTTCTTTTCAAATCTCGTCTAAAGCTTTTCCCTGGGAAGCTCAAGTCAAGATGGTCTGGACCTTTTAAAGTCAAGACAGTATATCAGCATGGAGCAGTTGAAATCTATAAAGAATCACCAGACAAAGCATTCAAAGTCAATGGTCATCGACTCAAGCATTACTATGGAGATATGGAGAACTGTGAGGCATTCATCATCAGCCTCGATATTACATGATTCCGAGCGGTATCGTCGAGCTATCGACGTTAAACAAGCGCTTCGTGGGAGGCAACCCACTGGGAAACAATGATCAACAATGCTGGACGAATAGGGAAGTGTTTCTTGTTTCTTTTAATTTCTTGTAGTTGCATTCATCATAGTAGTTATTCATGTTAGTCATGCTTATTTGCATTTTCATGCCATGATTATATAGACTGTGTTAGGATCGACTTAGTCTATTAGCATAGCATTTTTTCATGCATTTTGCGTCTTTGATCCTTTCAGTTGTTGTTTCTACTTAAGTAGCCGATGATAAAAATTGTTTGGAATGACAGTAGGAATAAAATCTAATTAGGTTGCTTGTCAGTTAGCTTGCTTGATGTAGAAGCACAATTAATACATGTAGACTCATCGATTGTTTTTATGCTAGTTACGGATACACTTGAGTATTGTTATACATAATCCTTGCTTAGGTTCAGAATTACACCTTAATCCTTTATTAGCTCATGGATTGTAAAATAATAAGTTTGGGGGAGTTAAAAGATAAATATGCGTATTATTCAGTTAGGCGTTAAAGGCTAGTAGCCGCTCGTTAACGTACGTCCTCTCGCTGGGGGCTGCGTATTGCGAGTAGTCTAGGGGTGGAATGAGATGGAGCGAAACGCACTCATTCCTAATCAGATTTCTTAAAAAAAAGGCAAAATTGGCTAGGATGAGCTCTTTGGTGCTCGAGTTATTAAGTTCTAGGGGACTTTGTGCCTAGTGACCTAAGACTTTTCCGGTCTGGGATCCGCTAACCTAAAGCTCGTTACATGGGCACCATTGTATAAGTCTTTAAGGGACCTCGTCCATTGCACGGTAAAATAAGCCTTTGAGTGTCTGTATATAGAGTAAAGCATAATAAATCTTTGACAACCCCGGAGAAATATGGATGTGCAACTTGACTATGAAGAATCTAGGTTGTATTTCGTTTCTAATCTTGTGATTATTATGATGAGAACAAGTAAGGTCCATTAATTTGTACTAAAAACATGTCGATTGAGTTTGAGTACACACGCACGCTTCTTCACTTGTATTGCTAACATTTGAGTACCTAGTTATTTCACATTCCGAGGTCATTACATTCGTTGAGGCATTTATTGGTATCAGAGCATTGCGCTCTTGCATCCATTTAAATTCGTTGAGGCTTAATTAGTTACGGTTACTTGTTCGGGATCATTGCGCTCTTGCATCCATTTAAATTCAGTTGCATTCATACATCAATTGTTAAACCTGTTTTGCATTGCTTGAGGACAAGCAACGGTTTAAGTTTGGGGGTTTGAAAAGTGCATTTCATATCACTTATTACGCTTCCATTATTTTTAAAATCATCACCGGTTCTCAAATATTCGTTGAGTTTTAACGTATTTTTCCAGTATTCTTAAAGACACTTGTGCCGCGGGTAAATTGTGATAATATTAATAAATTTGGGGTTGAAATTGAAGAAACTAGAAAATTAATGTATTTAGGAAAATTTTGGAACAGTTGAAAAGAAAAGAAAATATATTAATGCTAAAAATATATTATGACGAGTGATTTTCCAAATGAAAATATATTAATGCTTAAAATATATTATGACAAGTGATTTTCCAAAAAAAAATATTTAACATAAATATTTACGTTGCATAATTTAATTGTTTTTAGGGTTTTGGCAGAATATCTATATAAAGAGACAGACGTAAAAGAGAAAGGGGTGTACCGTCTGGTTTCTTGTCTTTCGGCAAAATACAAATAAAAAAAAATAAAAAAAGAAGAGACGAAAAAAAAGAAGACAATTGGCGACAAAGAAACAAACATCATTGGCTACTGATAGGCAATTCACAGCGACTTTGGTTGCAGTATGTTACTGATCGGATTTTCGGCCACTTACTTTTCTTTCGGCAGAGTATAGAACGGCGAAATCAAACAGAAAGCGGCAGAGTATAGAACGACGAAATCAAACAGAAAGAAGAAGAAAACGGAATTTGCGATTTTGGTGTTTTTCTTCCAGCAGGTGACAGCTGCTTGTGGGTTTTCTTGTGGAGGTATTACTCTTAACAAAAGATACCAGAAAACGCAATTGACGGCAAGCGACGGCGATTTGACTTTGAGTTTTTTCGGTTTAATTTTTCTAAACTCTTTTTAGTTTATTTTTATTCTTATTTATATTCATCACGCTATGTTAATTTTTCTATACTCTTTTTAGTTTATTTTTATTTTTATTTATATTCATCAAACTACGTTAATTTTTAAGACCATGATGATGATTTGTTCGATTATGAACTAATCGTTGTCATGGAACCTTAGCAGATTTGTTTGAATAATATTTAGGGTTTATTACTTAATTGATTTTTTGTGAGATATGTTTATCGGTTACCTAGTATGGTTGTGTTTTTTTGTTAGATGCGTCGCGAACATCTAGATTGTTTATCTTTAATGAATGCGAAAGTAGATTTAAAGGTTTAGAACTTGCCATGCTAGCATAGGTTCTTGAATTATTCATATTGTGATTGTTCATGATTCGTAATATGTCATTATCCATATCATATTACCCTATGTAATCGAAATAGATAACTTGTGCTTAAAACCAATTGTACCTCAATTCATATAGACATATAGGATTGTCATGCATGCGGTGTCTGCTTAACTGCTATCTCTTTTGTGGTTGATTAAGTGGTTTGGTTTACGTGTATTGAAAGGTAGCGTATTCTGATTTTGTGTTATCTGATTAGTAATCGTAGCTATCTTACATATTGATTAAGTATATTAATACTCTAAGTAAAATAAACAATGAAGTTAGGGTTCCATGTTTTCTCTCGTATAAGTAAAACTCATTAGATATTCTCGTACTTGATTTGTTTAGTTACATTCATAATTCATTACTCGTTCAAGCATTAGTTTAATAATCATACGTTGTTGCATAAGTGAATTCTTGTCTTATACACCTAGTCTTCGTGGGAACGATCTTTCTTACTTATTACTTGCTACGATTTGACCGCGTATACTTGCGTGAGAAAATGACTAACAGGTAGTTTAGCTCTTCGGTTGGTGACTTGAATTTTGTCAATATATTCTTGAACGTTTCGTCGTATATGGATGCATAAGGCTTTATTCACCAAACGTTGGTAGGCATCACCTGGAGTTTCTTACCAAAAAGCATTACCTTGTAGCTATGGAGACATGGCTCACTCATGAAGGTCGTGTGCTCATCATCCTCAAGGTGTAGGACGATCTGGTTGTAGTCCGTATTGGCATCCATGAAGAAAAACATATTGTTTTGTGAGTTGGCATCCACCAACTAGTCAATTGTCTATACGGATAATCTATAATTTTGGTGTGTTCAGTGAAATGTATAAACAACATTCGTTTATAATTATTATTTTTTACGAGGATTTTTTTGTGGTTTATATATAATATATAGATTTCACGATTTCCATAACATTTTCATTAGCAAATGGTATGCACATTTATTTGGTTGATTGATATTTATTGTTGATATTTATAGGTTGACGGTGCATATACTATAATGAGCACGCTTTAGATTTTCTTATTTTAAACCCCATGTACGAGAGATAAATATAATGTTAGCTTGCCAAGTAATTTGGTCTCAATTTTGTTAAAACCCATAAGAACTTTTTCTGAGGATGAGAGCGGGGTTATACTTGTGTTTCAGCCATAACTCTTCTTGTATAAGATGTTCGTAGAGTTTTCGATGTCAAGCATGGTGCGGCTGACTTTCTCCTCGAACATCTTGGCGATAAGGACTATAACGTCTTTGTATGTGATCGGAGGGATAGACAACCTATAGATATGGGTGCCATATTTTTAAAGTTTTGGTATAACTGCGATGGTGGCTCCACCAGAATTGATACTCATAATCATCATGGTTTTGCCAATAGGTCTCGAACTATAGTGTATATAATGAAGTGTGCTTAACTTGAATAGGGGTACGACTCTTGATAAATTCTTGAAGCTTGCCCTCGTCAAAGATTTACTGAATTTTGTCTTTTAGAGCTCGACATTCATATGCATGATGGTCATTATCATTGTGATACTTACGTAACTTTTTTTGGGTTTTATGGCTCATTCGGGATCTACATATTCTCAGTTTTTTAAATAAATTGAATCTCAGGCTCGGTAATAGATTGTCACTATATTCTTGGCGAGCTCAGTATACTAGGTACTCGCACTCCAACGATTTCATGACTCTTAAACTCTGGTGGGTTGTCTATCGTCTGTTCTAGCATTCATATTCTGCAAGAAGAGCATCATTTAGAAGGTTATGTAGTAAGTGTACTTGATTATATTTGAGCCACGGGGCCGATCTCATATTGAAATAATCTGGCTGGATGATATGACGAATACACATTTGATTGTCTCACTGTCCGTGAACATATTGTCTCTTAAACCTATATTCGTTTCTTAACTTACACCCAGAGATCTCCAAAACTAAGATCCATACACTTTATACTATCCTATTCTTTGAGACTATGCAAGATCGTTTAGTTTTAAAAATGCATGCCACAAAGTTGTGAGAATTTTTTTGGCTATTATATATGCTAAAAAACCTTTGAGTACATGCACGGAGGGTTTCATTTCGCTTTTACTTGTGATGGATAATAGAATCCTTGTTTCCTCATACTACTTTCTTCGATGAACTAGTATCAGATTGGATCTAAAGTGATTCTAAAGTTTGAATAGTTTCCAGAGAAAAATAATAGAACCACATTAGTGCACTACCTTGAAAGGTCATGAAAAATACTCGACAAAACAATTTATCGTCATCGTCAAATCGAATCATCGAGACGCTTGAATTCTAATTGCAAGATTAGTGTGTATGTGATCCCTCTCATGAATCTTGCATATACTGGTATTCTAACAATGACGATGAATCGTTTGATTGCTAAATATATTTTCCATGTAAGTTTGGTGCATATCGCATACTTGTTCTTTTTGTGTGGTTACAGATTTCACTCTAGACACGATGGCTGCATGTGGCGCATCAACGATGAGATTTTGAGCGATTGTGGCAGTGGGATATTGTGTTGCGGTATCACAATTTGGATTTTTCAATGTAGCGGCGACAATAGGGTTTTGTGTGCCAATTGGGAAAATTTGTCTTACGCCGGTCGCAATAAAAAATTTGTGCGGCGACGATATTCATCAACATCTGCATGGCGATAAAATAACTATGAGGACTTAATGATATTGACATGGTGACCATCACATTTTGTTTCTCCAATAATGGTGAGAAAGAGTTTTAATTTAGTCTTTGAATAAAAAAAATCATCATTTTTTATAGGTTTACACATACGAGGCCAATGATGTGGTTGGATTTTATTTGAGATAGTGGAATAAATTTTAAACAAAAATTAATATTTTTTTAAGCTAGTTATTGTGTAGAAATTTGTGTGTGTTTTATTGAAGGGATTATATTTAAGAGATGGATTTTAGGGGGGGGAGATGGAAAGTTTAAACTCAAATGTATCTGATTTGAATAATATTATCCAAGTGTGCCATGCTGCAAGCATCTAGATCTCTTTTTGTAGAGATTTATTTATAGGTTATTATATACTTATAACTGCTACATTAAATTATATTTATTACATGTAAGTGGAAATAACGTCACATACTGATTGACGATTACAAGTTCTTGTTATCCAAGCTCGTTTATGGACCTTTTGTAAACCAAGACTCGATCAAGGTACATACAACGGTGCTTCCCTGAGATATCTTATAATATTAAGACTCTAGAAAATTACATGTCGAGCTAAACATATGCTTGGGTAGGAGACCTTTCTAGAATCATCTGAAACTTAAACATGAGCCCATGGGAGCTTTAGCTGAAGGATTAAGGTCGAGCTAAGGAGGGTTTCAAATAAAATCCTTAGATTGGTCATAGAAGAGTTTCAGATTAAAGCATGAGCTTGTGCTCTAGAAAACTTTTGGATAGAAACTTGAGTTTGGCTTAGGGAGCTTAATGGTAACGAGCTTCATATGGAAGCTTGAGCTTGGGCTCGGGAGAGCTTCAAGAGGAAACTTTAGCTTGGTGTCATGGGTATAACATTTTTCCTGCACGAGATGCCTATATTGTGCACGCCTAGCTGCACAAGTCAACACTTCCCATATGGCATACAACCAATATAACGTCCGGATTGAAGTGATTCAGTTTAAGTACCTATCATATGAAGAATCGATTTAGTTTCAACAAGTCGTAAGATCATATCATCATCTGCACATAGAGGTTGAAACTAGCTTTTCCATTGGGAAAATACGGATCGTGACATTCTCCTCCATTTAATTAGTTAGTACTTTTGTCATGATTACTCAAGTTGAAATTCTTGTGTTCCCGGCATTATGTATTCCATTTTAGCTTTGCTACAACATTTAATTATACATGGTTAAATTTTAGCTTCAAACAACTCATACCAGTCTTGCTTAGAACATCTTTAGGTTGTGGTAGATTTATACTAAACCTAAATTATGAGCTCTATATGAGACTTAAAAAAATATCTTCTGTAAATACATCGACGAATTTTTGTCAAATATTAGTCGCGAGATAAATAGGAAAAAAAATTAATTGATCGACTTGCCGCTATCTCATAAAAACTTTACTACAAAACTAGAATAAGAAAACGACACTATTATAGAAGAGAGTATACAACCGAGCAAAGAAAATAAATATAAAAAATGTTTTAAACATTAAAAAAAGTTCTAACATTCTATGTTTCAATAGGAAATGAGTTTTCTTTATGGACCATGAACTTATAATATCTTTTGAGATTATATATGATTTTTCTCAATTTGATTGAGTTAGTTGGTTTTGGTTTTTTAATATGTAAGAGCACCAATTTTCTTAGATTTTATTCTTTATTAAGAACTCACGGAAACAGATCCAAAAGAATTCCATCTTTTTTTTTTTGCATTATAGTTCGGTAGTGCTAACCTTAAAGTGGAATTTGGCTTCTTTATACTATTACATCTACTTTAGATTCTTTTTTCTTTTTTTACTCTTTTTTGGAGTAAAATAAAAAATATAAGGTACAACAATCTGGATATGGACGGCCCCATCATACACTAAAACGAAATAAGTTTCACCCGTAGTTGAGGCTTAACACCATCCTCCTTTTGCTCGTCAACACTTTTCTTTTCATTTCAAGCTATAACTTTCCTTCTCTTGCAAAATGAGTTGAACTCAAAATAAAAAAAATTCAAGCTGTAGCTTTCCTTCTTTAACAAAAAGAGTTGAACTTCAAATAAAATCACTTAACAAACAACTTATAGCCTTTTAGAAATGGTCTTTTGATAAATAAGCTTACATAATGCCAGAGTGTTACAAATCAGATATAGTAAGTTTGAACACGAGCTATCATATTCAAACCCAACAAAACAAATAAGCATAAAACAACTACAAAAACAAAAACCTCAAACATTACATTATTATTATTTTGGTAATACTAAGTTATTAATTATTTCCGATACTTGAGTAAACATGCAATCTTAACAAATCTTGTTCTTACTGGACACCTTCTCCTTCACAAATTTCTTCCAGTAAGTAGTAATTTCTCTCTGCATCTCGATTTCCGTTTTCTTGACTACAACTCCATTACTCTTCTCAGTCGCTTGATTAGCAATACTGATTTTGGCACTTATCCTTGATGGAAGACTATCAAGCTCATGCATCACTTTCTGTATGTCAATAACCAACCTCTCAGCCAAAGTACGAGAAAAATCTTCTCGAATCACAACACGAAGCACGGTTATATGCTGAGCATCAGCCGGCATTGTATAGGCAGGCACAATCCATCCAAAACGACGTAACGTCTCAGCTATTTCAAATTCGGTGTGGTGCCTATTGTCCTTTAATGAAAAGGCCACCAAAGGAACTCCTATGTCTTTCGACACGATGTTAAATAGTCCGGTTTTTTCCAAACCTTCTTTAAGAACCATCGCGTTTTCTTGGCAATTCTCCATCACGTTTTTGTACCCCTCGTATCCTAAGCGGATAAGTTGATAATACTGGGCAATTATTTGACTCGAACCTGAAAACAAGTAGTCGAACATGTTACAAAGTAGAACACGCAGATGTAACTATAGAAATTTAGAAAATATTATCGATGATGATCATTGTTACGATAAATCATACACTTGCAACTCTGTTCTAATACAAATAGAAAATTAAAAATAAACTTATACAGTTGTTACCTTTGGAGAAATTGAGAGTGAAAGTAGGTTGGTCAGCACCAAGGTAGTTGATATGGAAGATGAGTTCTTCAGGCAAATCATCTTTGCTCCTCCAGACAACCCAACCGACACCGGCGTAGACAAGACCATACTTGTGTCCACTTACATTGATGGACTTCACAAGTGGTAGCCTGAAGTCCCATTCCAGCTCTGGATATAAGAAGGGTGCTATAAACCCACCACTTGCCGCATCCACATGTATCGGCGTATCCCATCTGCAAATATATTACACGGAAAGTTAACAAATTGCGACCAATGTCTGTAAAATGTACTAGTATATGTAACAAGATATAGAAACATACCCAGTTTGGTTGTTCTTTTCAAGCAAGAGATCATTCAAGAGCTTAACATCTTCAAACTCTCCATTAAGAGTTGATCCCAAAATAGCAGCAACACAAATAGTGTTCTCATCGACCATTTCGACAGCCTTAGCAGGGTCCATGACGTAGTAACCTTCACTCAGCTTCACTTCTTTGAGTTCAACTTCAAAGTACCTTGCGAATTTCTCCCAACAAACCTGAACATTAGCTCCTGTCACAATGTTGGGCTTGTCATAAGGCAAACCTTGTTCTTTACGCTTGTTCTGCCATTTGCGCTTGAAAGCAAGACCGGCTAACATTATTGCCTCAGATGATCCAACCGTCCCTACTCCTACAGCCGCCTCTCCTTCGTTCAGAGGTGCGTTGAACAAATCAGCTATGATGTTCACGCATCGGTTCTGTATCAATAGATATGGTTAAAACAAAATCAAACCCAACCGT
Source organism: Limnanthes douglasii subsp. nivea (assembly GCA_036936605.1). Lineage (NCBI taxonomy): Eukaryota > Viridiplantae > Streptophyta > Magnoliopsida > Brassicales > Limnanthaceae > Limnanthes > Limnanthes douglasii. The sequence continues at coordinate 5,399 of JAUPFV010000336.1, read as the reverse complement.
ATGAAAACCGAATCAAACCGGCCGAAATCCGAAAAAAACAAATATTTTTAGCATAGGATTTCAATCAATATCAAATCTAACAATTAGATCGTGATGACTTATAATAATTTTGAAAAAAAAAGGGAAACATAATTTAAACAAAAATTCACTTTTAAAATATAGAATAAAGAAAAAAATTGAATTTTAAATTTAAAAACTGAATCCAATTATGTATGATCCTTTGACTTTAAAACATGGTCAGATTAGTATAAAAAAAGATGATAGATCTAAACATTTGTTTCAAAGCGGAAGGGTACCTGAAGCTCAGTAGTAACAGGGTACTCATCCATATCGACATAGTTCTTGTTGATAGAGTCCATCATCAGCTTATCGCACTCCGGCTCCATCCACGTGGTGACGAACGAGGCAAGATTCAACCTTGGGTTACCATCGAGCATAAGCTCATCATTTATAATCTGATAAGCTGCCTCTTTCGGTATGGAGTTCTCCGGCATTTTAAACCTCGGGAGCGAATGCCTCACGTAGCGAGAAGCGAACGTGGAGTGAATTGAAACATCGGATTGAGAAGCTGTCTTTGATAAAACCATTTTTGTTTCGTATTATTTAGAGAGAGAAAAGTTGAGTTAAAGAGTTGTTTGATGAATGAGGAAGAAGATGTAGAGGGCTGTGTTTATATAGTACGAGTAGGGGGGTATGATACACCGAAAGGGAACAGACAACATTTCAAAGTCTCTTCTTGTGTTCTCTCATTTGTTTACTCTTCTAGTTTTCAAACGCTAGTACTCCTTTTTTATTTTTTATTTTTTTATTTTTGTAGGAGACCAAGACCACGTTTTTTTCTTATATATGTGGAAATATTTATGGATACAGTAAGTTATGTTTTATTTTATGCGATTATAGACAATTATATGTTAATTCTAAAATCAAAATATTTGCTATAGATTTGATGCGACAAATTTGAAACAAGTAAATTAGTCTAAAACATGTAATTAATTCATTAATTCATATTCATATTCAAATTTATATTCATATTCATATTCATATTATTATAAATATTAATAATAATAATAATTTATCATTAATTTTGTATATATAGAATTTAATTATAGATTATGTTTTTAAAATATTATGGATATATCCATATGATACTATTTTATTGCGAGAACTTTTATTTAAACTAGAAATTTGATAATCTAAAGTAAGTTAATTTGTAAATATTTATATGTGTCGTGGACTATAAGTCGACGGACCGAAATATCTTTATCTTTATCAGTAGTCCTTAGTTCTTATAAAATGACTAACACTTTTACTTGTTGGAAGCAATGATAAATTTTGTTGAAGCTTTTACTTATGATTTGTTAGTTGTCGAAGTTTTGTCTTCACATCTGAAGCTATTATATGTTACATGCAGAAACGATTATCACATCCATTTTTGGCTAGACTTCTAAAAATTTTAAGGCTTGCTTATTCTAATTTACTTTAGCTGAACATTCATCAGGGACGTTTCTAATTAGATTTGTACTGCATTGTTCTTGTCTCATTATAACTTTTCTCGACCGCAACCTAATTTTAGGATAAAACCCATATTTTACCGAAGAGAATTAGTATAACTGAAAGTTAGTTGGCGGTTAGGGTATTACATATTTTTTATTTACTTTGGAATGTCTCGATTTTTCATAGTATGTTAGTAGACCCCCTAACTTTTAGTGCAGGATAAGGGAATGATTGATGTGTGTCTTTCATAAAAACGAAAGTAATGACTGATCATTATATAAATTCAATGGTTCTTTGGCTTAGCCGAAGTTAGCATATTTTATTTTGGTCTTAATCAAAATTATATAGACATAAATAAAGGTAAAAAACTAGGTTTTTGTATTTGAGAAAACTTTTTGGTTTCTTTTGGTGTTTTATTGTGAATGTATTAAGGTTTGATGGCTTATCGTTAGTTTGGTAGCAAGTGGGCAAGATGCTACAAGAAGATTACACGTGGATGAAAGTCGTTTATATTAAGTATTGATGTTCGCAACAACTTTTTTAGTTGTAGTTCGCCTAATAAGGATTATATGGAGGAACTTTCTTCAGAGAGAAATCTAGAAAAACAATCTCCAAGGAAGAAGATCGTGGAGTAACCTTTTCTAAGGAGAAAACTGAGTATTAGGTCAAAATATACTAGTTCAAGTGGTACATTTTGGTACCAAATAGGTTGAAGCTAAGGCTCTCGATGTCCATCCATCTATTATGATGGATGTTTTTGGCTTAAACAAGAAGATGGAGCTTTCTTCCAGTATTGCTGAATCTGAAGATGAAGAATATGATATGCACCTTATTAAACATCATAAAAAATTAGAATCTAGAGATAATATATCTCAAAGGATTGATGGTAATACTAAAGACAATTTAAAGTACTCATGTTATTGTTTTTCTCCAGCTTTACAACCTTCTTTTGTTTTAAATCTTGTTGTTGAGACAAGTGTTTCAAAGGCTTTAACTTCTACAACTTCTCTTTCAAGATTCATTGCTACTAAATTTGTAGCTTTGTGTGAAAATATACCTAGTCCAGACTTGCTAGCTATGGACCTCATTTATTATTTTTCTAGGAAAAGAGTTGTTATATGTGATAGTTGTATGTCGAAAGAACTACATATTGTTTTGTGAGCAACGCATGAAGACTCTACTAGAAGTTAGTTATGAGCCTGATTTTTTGGTTTGAGAAAGAAGGCAATTTCTTAAGCTAATTGGAAAGGGGGGGGGGGTTGAAGCAAGATCGTGATGAATTTTTCTGTTTCAAATTATAAATAAATAATACTGAAAGTATTACTAAGGCGTTAAAGTCTTCATCTACAAAACTTTCATTTTTTATTGATAATGAAGCTATTGTTGGAGTATTTAGGAGAGATGGTGATGTGGCAGATGATTATGCAGACATGATAATTACTTTAGTTGTTAAATTTATTAATGAAGATGTTAGGCCGAAGGAAGATATGTCATCACCACTGAAACTTGTGTCAACTTCTTAGTGAATGCATACCCTACTATCAATGTTGTTGGTAATGTTGTAGATTTTCTTGAAGTTTTTTTATAGGTCTTTTCAGTTGCAGATACTCATGGTGATGAGGCCCTATTTATAGATCTAGATGATTGATTATCTAAAATGAGTTCTCTTTCGTCGAGGTTGTTCGTTCAACGTTATCTTATTTTTCCATTGAACAAATTCATGAGATAGTGACTCTGTTTGCCACTTTAGCCAGTGAGGGGTAGCTTCCAACCCATCTTTCTTATTTGGACTTGAAAAAGATAGTTGAATTTAGGATTTGATATAGAATGAAATTTTCATTACATTTTCTTCTTCATCATCTTTTAGTAGAAAAACTAATTACATTTTTGATAATATTGGTATTCTCAATATATTGACTATACTTTCTCTGTGTAATTTCTATCATACAACCTGTATCCTGATTTTTAGTGTTTTTTGATGGTGTTGTTGAACTATGAAGAGATATTTCAATTCAAAGTTTCTCTTCCAACTAAAAACTAAAAGTGATAAATAACTAAAGGCCAAACTTGAAATTTTCCATGAGAATGAGAGGCTTTTGAGACTTGAACTGCAAATGAAGATTGAAGTTGAAGTTGAACTGAATAAAGAAATTTAAAACAAGTCTTTTCATTTGTCTTAATTATAGAGTGCATTACTTCATTCTCATGAGATATTTCTTGCTAGTTGTAGGTTTGGCCCTTTCTTGAAAAATGTTACTTATGTTCATGATTAAATCCTTCATGTCTGTAAAGATAAACTAACTACTTCTAAATTTGAGCTGAATATTATTGAAGAACTTCAGTTGACTGACATAAAAGTCAATGATAAAATTATAAAATCTAAACTGTAAGAGCATGTGGATGAATGAAAAAAAAATTAGTTCATGAGCTTTTTTTTAGTGGGCATCATGTCATAACATAAGAGTGTTATTTATTATTAGGCACAAATGATTGCTTTCCGTTATCGGACTATATGATATGGGGTGCTTACATTTACGACCTTTTTGAAGAGTACAAAAAATAGAGTGATGTTGTAAATGCAATGGATTTTGGTGTTCATGAAATTAGTATCGTTAAAATATATAATGTTAGAACTAGTAATTTATAGCAGTTAGCCCCTTTAATTTTTTTTTCATAACTATCTATGTACATAATATTTTCTGAATTGTGGGTGTCAATCATCACCTTCTTGATTTGTATTTCGACAACTATATATTTTAACATTGATATGATTTTAGAACCTAATGGAATGAAAATTCTTTTTTATTGATATAAAATTATATATATATATATATATATATATATATATATTAAATAGATTTTTTATTAGTATAAAATATATATATATATATATATATATATATATATATATATATATTAAATAAGAAAATAGGTAATCTACCTATCTTTTTTTATTTATATTATAGGGATGTTTTATTCCACTTTCATATATCTTTATATTATTTATTTTTTAAGTTTTTTTTCAAATTTTATCCACCTTTATGTTTTTTTTAAAATTAAATTTTATCAATTTGTATACTACACACAAACTTTAGATAGAAGTTTTGTTCATTAATGTATTATTTTCACAAATGTTTACTAACATTATATAACTATTTAGCTAACCGATAATTTAATAAAAACTTGTTGGTCGTGTAGGTAGGGTTAGTAATGAATAAGTATAAACATTCCTCCATCACTCTTTCATTCTTTGATTTTCTATTCATGAAAATTTATCTACTCGAGACAAAATTCTGTGTTGGGATTTAATTACCCCACCAGATTATGTCTTATTTAATTCTTATTCTGATACTATCGATCATATCATTTATGACTGTAGTTCCACTAAAAGTTTGTTAGATCCAAATTCAGCTTCCTGTTAAATGTTGACAACTGGAAATAATAGGGTCGGAGCCCATTTTAATCGACTTGGCGACTCATAAAGTAGAATTTTGAATCAAGATAAGTTTGGTTATTTTCCTTGTGTTATTATCTATGCATTAACTTTTTAATAAATTGTAATCATCTTTCAGATTGGTGGCGAGAGTGAAAACATATAGAAGGAAATAATATATGATATTGGGTCATTTCTAGCTGTGATAACTGAGCCATAGAGAGTGAGAGGCAAAATATGACAAGATAACTCCAGGTCGAGGAATTTTTTTTCTTTTAGTAAAAGGCTTGGGAAGATTTTCAGGCTCGCTTTGAACAACATGTTTCTGTTGAGAATAAGAAAAATGAAAATTTTGGAGTTCCACTAGTCGATTGTGAGAAAATAATTATTGAACTAGATCATGTTAAAACCACGTGGATTGGTTACCAAAGGACACCCACAAAATTGGAGAAATATTTATATAAAATTCTAA